>KK118493.1:338802-403174 GCA_000611955.2 Stegodyphus mimosarum
GAATTCGATGTAAAAATTTTATTTTTAAATGAAACTAAGTGAGATATCTTCACAGTACAGTGCAGTATGACTGCAGTAGATTCTTTTGAGGCAACCACATCTGAAAATGGTCTGTATTTATAAGCATATAAATTTACATTAGCTCTATAAAACGGTTACCTCCATCAAAATTATCTGGAACCATGAGTCTTAGAGGGTATTCACTGTGTTTGTTCTATAATGTATTTATTTCTAATGTTATATTAAATTTGAAATGAAATAATTTTAGATTTGATACATGCTGTTTAAGCAAAACGAAATTAAATCTTCAGATGTTAAGACACGAATACCTGTTCATTATTGGAAATGCATCTATTTTCTACAAAATGTTTAGTCGTACCTTAATCAAATAACTAAAAGAATTTGAACTACTTAAGTTTAGGTAAGATTGAATTGTGAGAAAACAGAAGCAAATGAATGTGTTAAAACTCTTATTTAAAGATTAAAAAAAAGGGGGAAAGAACCTGATATTAAACGTCAGAGCTAGTTAGATCATATGGCAAACTTGCACATTTCTGATAATAAAACTTAGTCTCAAGTACAGTAGAAGTCCGATAATCCGGCACGTTCGGGACCGGTTCGGTGCCGGACTACCGAAAATTCCGGTCGGGCGGTAATTATAAGAACAATTAGGTTAATAATTAAACTAAAAATACAGTATGCAAATACATACAACAAAGTTTATTTTACATTTCATATAATGTATGTACATGTACTGTAAAACATATTTCACTTAGATTTAAAAAAGTCACGAATGTCTTTTTGTTTTCTTGACTTTTGGCGTTTAGTATAAAATTTATTTCTAATGATATGGAAATCAATAATTTCTGAAGCACTGTAGCTAGTACTAGCCTCAGCAAAAGAGATAAACTTATTTAGTGATTCTGCAGCTTCTGCCCAGCTGATTTTTTCCTTTTCTTCCGTTTCGGCATCTGAGTCATTTTCTTCAAGATTTTGAGTAGGCTGAGGGTTTAGTACAATGTTGATAATGTCCTCATCGGTTTGTTCTTGTTCAACAGGCTCATTCTCGTCGATTAAAAGCCACTCCTCTACCTCATCTTCAGGCAGGTTTTTCAAGGGATTGTCAGTACTTCTAACGACATCCAAAACTTTGGTCAGAGCGTCTTGATGATATTCTTCCTCATCAGTCTGTAGAGTTAGGTCAGATGCAGGGTTTGCAGCTGGCCAAAA
The DNA here is from genome assembly GCA_000611955.2 of Stegodyphus mimosarum. Taxonomy (NCBI): domain Eukaryota; kingdom Metazoa; phylum Arthropoda; class Arachnida; order Araneae; family Eresidae; genus Stegodyphus; species Stegodyphus mimosarum. The sequence goes on from KK118493.1 coordinate 340,033, forward strand.
TTTTCTCCAGCATTTTTGGAGTGTTGTATTTTTTACCTGGTTCCAAAACTGTGCAATAGCATAGACAGCATCTTTTACTGTAAACGTTTTTTGAAAATCAGTCACGTCACAGTCGGCATTTAACAGGCCTTGAATAATAAAAGCATTTAAAATTTTGAATAACCCCTTGGTCCATGGGTTGAATCAAAGATGTTACGTTAGGTGGGAGCAGAGTAGCAACAATATTTCCAGAAACTAACTCATCTACTGGCGGATGGGCTTTGCAATTGTCCAAAAGAAGGATGGCTTTAGTATCTTCTGGTAGACCAAGGCTTTTGAATGATTCCTTGACCTCAGGCACAAAGTGGTGAAAAAACCAGTCTTTAAAGAGGGCGGCAGTTATCCACGCATTTGATTGAGCATCGTATTGGACAGGCAAGTGTGTAACATTCTTAAAAGCCCTGGGTTTTGCAGATTTACCTATCACAAAAGGGGTCACTCGGTGGTTTCCAGACGCATTAGCACATAGCAAAACGGTTAATCTGTCTTTGTTTTTTTTAAAACCCTTGGCTGCTTTTTCTCCTCCCCCAGCTAGTGTAGATGTTGGTAAACATCGCCACAATAGCCCTGTTTCATCAGCATTGTAAATCTGTTCAGGTGTTAAATCATTATCAGCCACGATTTTCTCAAACTCGTCTTTGTATTTTTCTGCAGAGTTTTGGTTTGCTGAAAGGGTTTCTCCAGTTACATCAAGTCTTCGAATTCCATGCCGAAACTTAAAGTTTCTGAGCCAACCATCAGAATAATTACATTCACTTTCAGCAACTCCTAAATCTTGGCCGAATTTCTTTGCCTTTTCAACAATCATTGGCCCTGTTACCGGCTTTCCTTCAGAACGTACTGCACTAAACCATTTGAACAATACACTATCTAGCTGTTCCAGTTTTGGTTTTTTTAATGTTTTTCTAGAAGCCAATTTTTCAGTTGTTACCGATTGAGAAGCAAACTTCATTAGTTCATCTTTTTGTTTTTTAATGTCATAAATAGTTGATGAGCCAATATTAAACTCATTCATTAAAACATTTCTATTCTCGCCTTTTTCTAGCCGTTTGATGATTTCTAGTTTCTGATTGAGAGTCAGTGTTACGTGTTTTCGTTTCTCTCCTTTTGAACTCGAAGGCTTAGGTTTTGAAAACATGGTCACTGTACAGTTAGAACGAAAATCACTTTTTTTATAAACAGTTTCAAAAGTTACGTTTACTGCGATGTGAAAGGACACAAAACAACAACGCACAAAAAAATGGCGAAGACGCTTCGTGATTGATTAACGGAGCTGCACTGCACCTGAATTTGTTGTGACAGCTGAGACTAGCCGGCCGCTAATTGTTTCCGAACAATACCGAGCGCTTCCGGATGATCTCGAACTACCCCGAAAACTTCCGAATAGCTCTCGAGCGGTTTTTTTGCTTTAAAGACACACTTTTGGAGAAAACCAAAATTTTTACAATTTTCCGGAGCGATGCCGGACTATCGGGCATTCCGGACTGTTGGATGCCGGACTAATAGACTTCTACTGTATGTATCATATTGTGGAATTTAACACATGGAAGCTCCATGGGAGATTGACGAGGCGCTGCTAAAGTAAAGCGGGAAACGTCATTAATTCTTGTAAATTTTAAAATTGTGCTTGTCTTGCAAGGATACGATGAGAACGAAAAGCTATAAAAGTATTATCTGGGGGCCGTTCTATTGTTGTATTTAAATTATATTGAGCTAGCATGTAACATGTTAGCTGGTTTATTAGGACTCAGGATGCTGCTCAAACTCAAATATGCATTTCTTGTAAGAAAAATTTATTTGACTGATGAAATATATACGAAAATTAAAGTCTGAGTCGTTAATTAATATATTATAGTAAAACGCACGAAGCCATCATCTTTAGGAGGGAAGTTTTTTGGTGGTTATTTTAAGGAAACTGTCTAGTATTCAAGGTACGCATGGGAAAAATTTGAGAATTATATTCAGTCAACCCATTCTGTCATAAACCCTACCAGGGCAAGCTACCAGAGCTACCCACTCGACCGCTTGTGAACACAAAATTTAAATGAAACTTTTTTTTGACCACTCCTAAGGCCGGCATTGACCGCTCTTAAGACCGGAAGTGATGGCCATTTCTTGTGGATGCACCTGAAGGGCGGCCACCGTTACCTCCTATGAAGGGACAGATAATTTACATCCATGCCTTCTCCGGGATTCCAACTCGAGGTCTTCGGTATCACAGTCGACTTCCCTAACCACTATACCGTTTATAAATGAAAACTAGGAGCAGAGAATTAATATTTCGTAGTTGATAAGAAATATTTTTGCAATCGGCAATATCTTTTATAATAAAAGTTGCAAGTTATGTTTAACATTGTAAGGTTTATCCTAAGTTTATTAACAGTTATTTCAAGTTATGCCTCTTTCCTATTCATTCTAATTTCAGCTTACAATTTCCTACCAGAAGGTAATTTCAGAAACGCAGTGAAAGCAAATGAGTAAGAGTACAATTTGAGTCGATGTTTCGCCGACTTCGCGAGAGAGAGTTTCATTTTCCTGACTAGCGCACGTTTGATTTTTGGCTACGTTCTCGCTTAGCTACCACGATCGGCCATACTTTAGGTTACAGAAGTTGATTGCAAGTGCTGATAGAAGGTGTTTAAAACTTTCGTACAATTTGTTTTCAAGACATACGTCATTCTATGAACAACGAACACGCAATCAGTCACAAAACATAACCGAACATCACGCATTCCGAGGCGGAAGCATTATGGCGTGGGCAGGGATTTCATTACGATATCGCACCGACCTGCACACCTTTAACGGGGTTTTTTGACGGCTGTCGGGTATCGAGATGAAGTCCTAGAACCCATTGTGAGATTCTACGCTGCAGCAGTCGGTCCTACGTTTGTTTTAATGGACGATAACGCATGTCCCCACAGAGCTGACATCGTCGATGACTACCTGGAGAGTGAAGGGATTGCGCGTATGACGTAGCCAGCATATTCGACCGACCTTAATTCCATTGAAAATCTTTGGAATGATCTCGGCCGTGCTATATCTTCACGTTTCCCACATCCAGCCACTTTTACTGAGCTGGAAACTGCTCTACAAGAAGAATGGCGATTGCTTGATTCTGCGGTGGTTGACCACGTAATGGAAAGCATGGTCACAAGGTGTTATTTTGTATATAGATGAGGGGGAATTATATACACTATTAATGTCCTTTTTTCATATTATGCTCTTTATTTTCACTTTATACGTAATTCTTCTGAAGTCTCCAGTATGTCGTTATCTGATAACTTACAAAAAATTAATATTGTTTTCATTTCTGTATATAATTATTGATTTCGTTTCATGCGTAAATATATATGCTACCTTCCTGCCGAATTTTGTGTCAATCAAAGCAATATTTGTTGATTATTTTTGCATTTTACATCTTCGTGCTTAGCTTTTGGAAGTGAGTGTATATTGTGATAGGAAGAGGCTCGAGGTAGAATATACGATAGGCAAGAAAGTACTAAAATTAAAACATATTTATCATCTGTACCCGAAAATAGGGTAGCCAATTTTGAGCTCAGGTTTGAGGGGCCGTTCATTATCGAGAAATTTAAATTTTCTGCGGTTTACTTAAAGGCGGAAAATGGACAGCAAACAATTGCTAACATGGACCAGCTAAAACCGTACTATAGTGGTATTCTAGTCTTAAAAGATTTATTGCAGGTTCCTGTGAGCGCGACAAGAATATTGATTTCGCCGTCGCCTAGCAGGGATCCCCCAGCAGCAAAACGAAAACAACCAGAAAATACGGAAGAAAGGATTGCGAAACGAACGCAACAGCAGCCACAAGGTTCAGCTCAGCGAGAGTGAAGAGAACGAAACAGACAAAAGTTTCCCTTCAGCAGAAGGCAGCGCTCATGGGAAAGCGGAAAAGGCTCATGGAGCATAATCAAAGAAAACGTCCATCTCCACAAATGAAGCCAACTTCCTCGAAAGAAACCACAGGAATATGGCAGCCAAAATCTACGAAAAGAAAACGACCCGACGAGGCAAGATCCATTCCTTTTCAGGAAACCAAGAAAACAAAGAAAAGATCGATAGATTCCGAGGGAAGATCCGGATACTACAAGGGAAAGCGGAAGCCAGAGTTTCAGAACTCTCAACCATCGAGAAAAGCAGGCCGATTCAACGCCCGAGGAACGAAGAGAAAGGAAGGGCCAGAAGGGAATACCAGCCGCCCGAGAAGACTGAGAATCCAAAGTTTAAGATCTCCCACATGGCAAGAATTCTGCGAAGAAAGAACGGAGGAGTATAGAAACCAGAAAAGATAAGTGAAAATTTTCCTTGTTTTCTATTTTGTATTGAAAGTTCGATTTATGTCATCTGTTTAAAGTTGCTAAATACTGATTAAAGCACGATTTTTGAATTCGCAAGATTGCGAGAATGTCTCTCTTAATGGCCATACTTTAGGCCTTTGCTTGGCTTCTCCGATTTAATTAATATTTAGGGGCCCACTACTTAGAATTCTGATAGCTTCGGCTATATCTTTAAGCTAGCTTTAGTTAAGCTTAGTTTAGTTTCATTTCATAATTATTTAAGTTCAAGTCCAACTGGAGGCTTTGTATAAGTTCCGAGTTAGGAACTGTGATTGTAAATATTCTGAAAACTAAAGGGTAGTTAACCCTTCTTAAGTCGTACGTGTTTATTCACGCACTTAAGGGATTATTCGCTTGTTAGTGTTTGTGGGGCTCTGAGATTGAATATTAGAATTAAATAAGTAAAATCCCACAACATACTGAACGAATTATTTATTGATCTATTTTGAAGGTGAAGAAAAGTGAAATTTAGAACATCTAAGATGAATTGCTCTTAAAAGAATTCGAACCAGCAGTGTAAGCACATCAGGATGATTTTAGGAAAGCCAAATGTTTTGAGCATGAAATTCATGGACAATTTTCATCAATGTTACGATCTTCATAGGATTAATACTTAACTTAAGAGTTGTTATGGATTTATAGCTTTAGTAAATTAATTATGGCAGTAAAATTGTGCAAAATTTTAAATTCGAAACTACAGTTCGAATTACACTCATGTCCATAAATTAAGGATAATGCAAAATCAGGCAAAGGAAGTGTTAGAAGCAAAACAAATACAACTTATGTGTAAAGCTTAGTTATTAAACAAAAGGTAAAGAGCAAAAAAGATGCTATATGTTTGATATTATTAAAAAAATTAACGATTTTTTCTCCCTGGAGCAAATTACAAAAAAATAACTATTTACAAAAATCCAATATTACATGATTGTTATGATTGTTAATACATTGTACGTCTCCCAGACGATGCAATACAGTCCGTAGAACGCCTAGGCATGCTGAGTATCAAATTATCGATCTGATCTTGGGGTATATTACACCACTCAAAAAGCAATCTTTACTGGATTCAAGTCCAATGAGAATGCTGGCCAGTCCATACGGGTGATATCCTCCGATTGAAGGCATTCGCTTACGATATTTGCACGGTAAGGTCGGGCGTTGTCATCTATAAACACAAACTGTGCGCCGACGGCACCCTGAAACAAACGTACATGTTGTTCCAGAACGACGTTCCGATAGATTTGGCTTGTCATGGTTGCAATTTGAACATGCAGGTCAGTTCTGGAACCCAGAATAATTCCACCCCAAATGAGCACTCCTGCACCACCGTAACGGTGTCATTCCATGATGTTTTCTTGGTGGTAACGGGTACCTGGAGCTCTCCATATGAAAGTTCGGCGAGAATCAAACTGCAAGCTAAACCTGGACTCGTCGGAAAACATCACACAAGCCCACTGTTGCGGTGTTCACAATGCATGCTCTCTACTGCAGGCTAACCGCAGACGACAGTGAGTTGCAGTAAGTGGAACGCATCTGACAGGTCTACGAGCATATAGACCAATCTGCCCTAAGCGTCTGTACACGGTCTGCCTTGAAATTGTCGTACCAGTGGCTGAAGTGAGCTGACGAGACAGGTCTGATGCTGTGCTCCGCCTATTTCTTTTGGCAGTAACTGCCAAATACCGGTCCTCATTCGGCGTTGTAACTCTGCGGCGACCTGTGCTGTAATGTCTACTCACATTACCATCATCTTGGAATTGTTGCCAAAGCCTGGAGATGACACTCTGGGCAATTCCAAGTTTGTCTAATACTTCCAGTTGGGTACGCCCACATTCCAGACGGCCGATAATTCTACCACGTAAAAAATCATCCAAATGCGTCCTTTGTGTCATAACTATTCGGTTATTGCACTGAAAAGCTTAGAAAGTGCCTGCGAACAATTTTACTTCTTTGTCTGTATTCCTTTTATATCACTCTCTTACACTCCAGTCATTGTGACGTACCATCGGTGTCATCTGGTTACTTCCTGAAATTTGCATATGATTCTTGAAGATGTGTGTAGTGATTTTACAGGTGATATATTTATTTTAGAGTTCGATTTCTGCGTGACACCGAATTATCCTTAATTTATGGACATGAGTGTAAAATATGGGAGTTTTCGTTGTAGAACAACCCTGTCTAAGAATTTTCTGCACAGATGCATCTGTATGTGCCTATGTTATTGCCTATTAGCCACCATAAATTAAACGTGTAATTCTTATTTCTTATAAAAGTGTTCTTGTTTACGAAGTAAGTAGCACGGACATGCGATAGGCATCAAGAAAAACTGAGATTTAAAAATTAAGAAAAATTAAGATTAATAATTTAAGAATTGAGTCTACAAATAACCAACATACATTGTTCATTCAGACGAAAAAGTTGGCATCAAATGATAACTCATTGCACTTGAATGAAAATAATATAGTTTTGAAGCAAATCAATTTGTATTTTTATGTATATGTCATCTTCATGGAATTTAGTGCTGCAAGACACAACAATAAAGCCTTGCAATCAAAACCTGCGAGTGTCTCTAAAGCCACACGCTGGATTGTGGAATTATGTCTTACCTGTACAGCAGATCAGAAAAATATTTTTTGAAAATGTTTGAGAAATGTAAAAATTTAGGTTTAGTGATAAAAATATTTAAATATTATTAATAGAAAAGAAAAGGAAATATTAATAAAACAGATTGTCAAGAATTAATTGATAAGAAAAATAGTTTTTCCTAAAAATATGTTTTCCATAATATACATGCTATATACTTAGCTGTGTTGCTATGTTAGGTAATAGATATGTTACAAAACTCAGATATTTAGTCTCGCTTAATTTTTTAAGAGTTATGCTATTATGTTTGAAGATGTAAAAGGGTACAGATATAGTAAGCTTGTATTGTATGTATATACACTCACGTTTGTGAAAATTGCAACACCATGAAGGACTTACGCGAGTGATCTGAAATTTTCAGGAAATGCAAAGTAGCGCATGATATGCAAATGATTAGAATTGCAAATCCGTAGCGCATGCGTATGCTGAGCAGCGCCCTCTGAACGGCTGATGGATCCGAATAAATAGACGGCTGTAGCGAGGTGTGTATGGTTATCGGTGGTTATCTGCTAGTGGTAAACGTTAACTCAATCTGTACTTATGCCTCGTCGACGAAAGAGAGCGAGATTTGAACAACTTACAGAGTTTGAACGAGGGAGAATCATCGGCCTTCGTGAAGCTGGATCGTCGTATCGTGCAGTAGCCTCTCGTGTGCAGCGTAACAGCAGCACAGTGATGCGCGTTTGGAAGCAGTGGACGGACGAGTGTCGGACAACTCGGAAATCCGGGAGTGGACCCCGAAATGTGACGTCAGCTCGCGATGATAGACACCTGGTCCGCATGGCGCGGACGGACCGTACAGCTTCCTCTAGACAATTGGCAGCACTGTGGTCAATAGCTACAGGTGTTTCATTGTGTGCTTCATCAATTCGTAGACGTCTGCTGCAGTGTGGACTGCGCGCACGGACTCCTTTATACAGGATCCCCCTAACGCACGACCATCGCCGCCTGCGGCTACAATGGGCCAATCAGCATAGAGACTGGCGTGCTGATTGGCAGCATGTCGTGTTTTCTGACGAATCCCGCTTTAATTTGTGGTACCATGATGGCCGCATTCGTGTCAGACGCTATGCCGGTGAACGCCACCTTCCGGAGTGCATTATCGAACGCCACAGTGGACGAACACCCGGAGTTATGGTCTGGGGCGCCATAGCATATCATAGACGATCTCAATTGCTACGAATTGTGGGCAATCTGAACAGCAACCGGTATATCCGTGAAGTTCTACAGCCCGAAGCTGTTCCCTTCCTTCAAAGCTTGCCAGGCGCTGTATTTCAACAGGACAATGCCCGCCCTCATACTGCTCGGATTGTTAAATCCTTCTTTGCAGCGCAGCAGGTACAGCTTCTTCCTTGGCCTGCGTGTTCCCCGGATATGTCGCCAATTGAACATGTGTGGGATGTCATTGGTCGGCGTCTTGCTCGTGATCCTCGTCCTGTTGCGTCTGCAGACGAACTTTGGGTACGCGTACAAACGATATGGAATGCTCTTCCTCAGTCAGACATTCAAACTTTGTTTGACTCCATGCCACGTCGTGTAGCAGCACTTATTGCGGCGCGTGGTGGCCACACAAAATACTGATTCTGATCTCTTGTTCTTGTTTGTTTGCTTTGAACATTTAATCATTTATTTGTACCACTACCACTCAACTGTGTATTAAATTGCATTCAATTATGACGATTCCTTCTTGGTGTTGCAATTTTCACAAACGTGAGTGTATATACACTCACTTCCAAAAAAAATTAAGCACGAAGATGTAAAATGCCAAAAAATTAACAAATACTGCTTTGATTGACACAAAAGTCGGCAGGAAAGTAGCATATATATTTATGCATAAAACAAAATCACTAATTATATACAGATATGAAAAAAATATTAAATTTTTGTAAGTTATCAGATAATGACATACTGGAGACTTAAGCAGAATTACGTATAAAGTGAAAATAAACAGCATAAAATGAAAAAAGGACATTAATAGGGTATGTGATCCCCCCTCATCTGTATATAAAGTTTACACCTTGTGACCATGCTTTCCATTACGTGGTCAACCACCGCAGAATCAAGCAATCGCCATTCTTCTTGTAGAGCAGTTTCCAGCTCAATAAAAGTGGCTGGAAGTGGGAAACGTGAATTGCGTGTTCGTTGTTCACGCCATATCACGCTTGTCATCTGGCTCCACAGCAAATCTTGACTAATCAGTAAACATGACATTGCCCCAGGCAGACACATTCCAATTGACATGTTCCCGGCACCACTGTAATCGTGCCCCTCTTGATTGGACGATTAGAGGAACACAAACTCGAGGTACCTGGGCGTATAGTTCACTCATATGTAATCTTCGGCGTACAGTAGCTGCAGATATCGCCTTACTAATGGACGCTGTACCATAGATATCACACGTGTGGAGGTCGCTCTGCGATTCCGCTTGGCTACAAGAGCGATATATCGATTATCCGCGGGGGTTGTAACCCTTGGGCGACCGGCTACGGGCCTTCGGACAACTGTCTGTGTGGTTTGGAATTGTTTCCATAAACGTGAAATTACAGAATGATGAACGAAGAAAAGAGCAACATCTGTGATCAACTGTCCTGCTTGAATGCGCCCCACAGCACGCCAGCGCTCAGAATCTTCCATTCGTCTTCTGGAAGTCGTAGAAACACGTATGTCTTGAAAACGAATTGTACAAAAGTTTTAAACACCTTCTATTAACACTTACAATCAACTTCTGTAACTCTTCGTAAAGGTGGCTTCTTATAAGACTGCCTTTTCTGCAAATTTCTTGGCATGAAAGTGGGATTGGCTGTTACCTAATATATGTGCATACTTCTGCCTGCCTCTGCAGCTAATTGCATCCTCTTCATTTCTGATTGGCTTCCGGAAATTAGCATTTTCCTCTCTGTGCTTAACTTTTGGAAGTGAGTGGATGTATATATAATATTGCTTTGCACCTCTTTTTTATTTATTTAAATAATTATTTATTGATTGCTGTTGTTGTAATCATCAAATGGTCGGACACCTTGCATTTTCAAATGCTATAGATATAATGAGCATCTGACACCAGTTGATAAATTTTGTTATTTGAAATCACTGCTTGGTGGAAGTGCAGCTAATGCTGTATCTGGGTTTTCGTTAACTAACGAAAATTATAGTTCTGCTATCGCCCTTTTGAAAGAACGGTTTGGTAGAACTGATGTCGTTATTAACGCCCATATGAATAAGCTTTTGAATCTCAATCCAGTAAAAAGTTCTAAGAGCTTTCAAAGAACTCTATGATAATTGTGAAATTCAGAATCGTAATTTAAACTTTTTACGGGTTGCATCTGGAAGTTATGGTCATTTATTATGCCCAATTTTACTTAAGTTGATTCCACCAGATAACGGTTTAGAATTTAAGAGAAGGCGTACCAAAAGTTCCAACTGGGATATCAATGAACTAATCTTCTTTATTAAAAAAGAAATAAAATCGCATGAAGTTACGATGCATTTGAATAGTTCCGTAAGGATATCTCTTGATAAACCAGAAAACTATAGACACCAAAATTTTAAACGTAATATTCCTACAACATCTGCTTTGTCAACTAGTGTTAAGAATAACTGTTTCTTTTGCAGCAGTTCAGAACATAATACTAATTTCTGTGAATCGCTTTCGATTCCCGAGAAGCGTAAAATCTAAAGAACGATGGTAGGTGTTTTGTATTTTTTAGGAAATTCCATATTGCTACGAAGTGTAAATTTCTAAATGAGAATTGCAAAATATGCGGTAGTAAGTTTCATAATGATTCGATATGCATGAAATCAAAAGAAAACCTTTCTGAGGTTCCTAAAAATGAAAGTGATACCATAGTAACTTCCGTTTCTCAATGTGAGATTAAATACTCCGATTTATTTAATAAAGTTGTATTGCAAACATGTTGCGTAAAAATATCATCCGATTTAAAGTCGAAATTTGCTTTGTATCTTTTTGACAGTGGCAGTCAACGGACATTTATTACGAAAGAATTCACATCATACTTAAAACCCCCAGTTGTAAAAATTGCTAGTATACTCTTTTGGCGCGCTTAAAGCAAAACAAACGATTTATGACGTGGTCAAGGTTACCCTACAGAATGTGAAAATTCCCGAGCGAAATATATGCATTGAGGCGTTGGTGACAGACACGATTTCTACCGCGATGATTTATTCGCCTAGATTAAACACAGATGTCAAAAGCAAATTAAAGAAATACGAGCTAATTGGAATACGTTATGCGGCTTTCGAGTGCAGTTATTGATAGGCGCCGATTACCTCTGGCAAATAAACATTCCTGGGACAGCAGAAAAACTAACAAAATCGCTATTTGTGTGTGAAAGCTTATTTCGATGGTCGCTTTGTGGTTCCATATATAATGATGAAAAGGGGAAAATTAAAAATGCATACATTTTCAAGTTATCTGTTGAAAATGCCGAACAGGAAGATTTAAAGAAATTATTGATCCTTGAAGCAATTGGTATTAGTGACGATGAATTTCAAAAATAGATAAAGAAATCATTAATAAATTTGAAAACGATTTAAAATTCGTTAATAACTGATATGAAGCGAAATTATTGTGGAAGGATAGTAAGGAAGGGTTAGAGACTAATTTCGAAATAGCGAAGAATCGTTTCTTTGAATTAAATCGTAAGCTCGCGGAAAATGACGATCTTCTCCAACAATATAAAGACATTGTTACTGAACAAAAGGGAAATAAGGTAGTTGAAGAATGTTCAGATAAGGACGTTGAGAATGGTTATTTCATGTCGCATAGACCCGTTACGAAGGATGACAAATCCACCACTAAAGTGAGGATGGTCTTTGATGATTCTTCAAAAGAAAATCAGTTTAAATTTTTAAATGATTGTTTATGGCCGGGGCCCAATTTAAACCCAAACATTTTAGATATTATCATCAATTTCCGAAAACATGAAGTGGCATTCTGCGCGGATCTAGAGAAGGTTTTTCTCCAAATTGGCTTAACGCCAGAAGACCGAAATTATTTAAAATTTTTGTGGTTTGATGATAAGGCAGTTGATTTATTCAAAATTCTAAGATTTACGCGAGTACCATTCTGTGTTACCTGTACCTTCATTTTAGCTGCCACTATGAAATGTCATATTCAGAATTATGAGAAAGAACGTTATAAAGTTTATGAAATGTTAGATACATCCCTGTATGTTGATGATTTAATTTCCGGTTCAAATTCTGATGAAGAGGCGTACTATTTATCTTCAACTGCCACTAAAATTCTTAAAGATGCTGGGATGCATTTACGAAAATTTAATTATAATTCTATGAAACTAAGGGAAATGTGGAAAGAAAATATGTTATGCAGTGAACTAGAAAATTCTGACCTCCATTTAAAAGTTTTAGGAATATTATGGAATACAGATTCTGATATCTTTCAACTGGATGCTACCTCTTATAGATAAACTAGAGAGTATCAAGTCTACAGAGCGTTGTGTTTTAAAGACCATGTTAAAGGTATAGGATCCCGTAGGTTTTATATCTCCATTCAGCATACGAATTAAAAGTTTATTGCAAGAGATTTGGAAAAGAGGTTTAGCCTGGGATGATGAGTTGCCCCTAGATTTGGAAAATGAATGGAAAGGTTGGTGCTCTGAAACGGAACATCTTAAGAGATTAGAGATACCTAAAAAGTATTTTCAACAGAAAATGAATTTGGTAAAAGATCAGGTACAAATCCATATTTTCTGTGATGCTAGTCCTAAGGCGTTTGGTGCAGTAGCCTATTTTAGGCACTTCACTAAAGATAATGAAATTAAAACAAGTTCCATCTGGGCAAAAAGTAGAGTCTCTCTTGTGAAACGAATAACGCTTCCCCGATTAGAATTAATGGGAGCCGTAATTGCCGCAAAGATGTCTAAAACTTTAAAGATGGCACTAGACTTTAAAAATGCGAAATAAAGTTTTGGACAGACTCAACAATAACGCTTCATTAGATAAAAGGATCTGTTATGAACTGGAAGCCTTCTGTTTCCAACAGAGTCAGAGAAATTCAATCCCTTACGGATCCTGAAAACTGGAACTATTGTAACGGAAAAGAAAATTCAGCTGATTTAGTGAAGCGAGGTGAAAAGCTGATAACACTTATAGGAAATAACGTCTGGTGGCAAGGTACAGTTTGGTTATAACTTTACAAAAATTCATGGCCGTCAGAATTAGTGACTGAATTAAGCGAAAATGCGCTAATTGAAAGAAAGGTGAAACCTCAAATTACTCAATTATGTTGTACCATAACAGCGGAAATAATTTTAGATGTTGAGAAGTTTAGCAGTCTCAAAAGACTTTATCACGGCATGGATAATGCGCTTTATGCATACTTCAAATAAAAGAATTTCTAAGGTCTGCGGTCCATTGACAGCTTCAGAACTGGATAAGGCAGAAATGTATTGGATTAAATGTACTCAAGAATCGGCATTTAACGTTGAAATAAACCAACTAAAATGTGGAAAATCTATCAGTAAGGAATCAAATTTATATAACCTTAATCCCGAATTAGATGAAAATGGATTGCTTGTGATGAAAGGTAAACAACAATTCTCTGAATTCCAAGAACGAGAAAAACACCCATGGATACTTCCTCACAAATCTAAATTTGTCAAGCAGTTGATTATGGATACCCATGAGAGGTTATATCATTTTAGAGTAGCTACGACATTATCACATCTTCGAGAGAAATGTTTTATCATCAAAGGGAGAAGATGCGTGAAATTGGTTCTGAAAACTTGCTTAATTTGTAAAAGATTTAATGCTACTCCAGTTAAGGCAGTAGTAGCACCACTACGTAGAGATAGGATTATTGAAACTCCGCCATTTGAAACAACTGGCTTAGATTTTGCGAGACCGATTTATATCAAAACTTCATCTGGTCCAGAAAAAGCTTATGTGTTAGTATTTACTTGCGCGGTAATTAGGGCTGTACATCTTGAATTGGTAACAAATTTGAACACTGGCACCTTTATTCTATCTCTTCGAAGGTTCGTTGCACGAAGAGGACCTTGTAAAATAATTTACAGTTGTAACGCAAAAAAACATTTATCAAAGCTGATTCAGTACTGAAAGAAATTTGGAACATTTCAAAGGAAGAAGTTCTAGATTATTTCTCAAAAAACAAAATAACATGGAAATTTATTGTGCCTAGTGCCTCTTGGTGGGGCGGGTTGGGAAAGGATGGTTGGAACCGTGAAAACACCACTGAAAAAGATCCTGGGTAGGAATTGTCTTACGTCCGAAGAAATGGAAACGACACTGACTGAAATTGAGGCAGTTATCAACTCTCGACCACTGTGTTATATGTACGAACAGCCTTCCGAACCAGAGACTTTAACTCCAGCCCATTTTTTAGTAGGAAAACAACTAACATCACTGACTCAAGGATTGCCTGTAATCACTCGATCTGAATCCAACAGAAGGGTGCTTACAAAAAATTAAAATACCGCCAGCAAGCCATTAAACTACTTTTGGAAACGCTGGAGAAAAGAATATCTGTTAGAACTCCGCTCTGCGTATCGAGTCACTCCAATAGAGTCCTCATCATTTAAAGTTGGTGACATAGTGCTTATCCATGACGAAAAGTTACCAAAGCATCTTTGGAAGTACGGATGTATTAAAGAGCTGTGTTTAGGATGTGATTCAAAAGTTAGATCCTGTGTGCTTTAAACACCAACGGGAATTATAAAGAGACCCATTCAATTACTATATAAATTTGAACTGGACTTAATAGACTAGTATTTGAATGGACAGTCATAAAATTATTTGCATTTTTTTCATTTATTCATATAATTCATTTATTATTTTTATTATTATAGATTCCAGCCTTAGATTGTATTTAGAATTTGAATATTGTTTGTCTACTGTATGTAAGTATAATTTCGTATTTTATTTTTGTCCAAGAATTTGAAATGCCTGCCTGCTTTGAAAGTGTTTAATACCCAAGTATTAATTTAGTTTATTATATTTTGAATTAATTATTTTCTTTTAATGATGATGAACAATAGTGATTGTTCATCCCGGGGGCAGTGTGTTGTGACTGCCGATTTGGCCATTAGGCAGCGCTGAAGTAAATATTTGATTTTGAATATTTTTGTGGCAATCCTGTTACACTCTGATCTGTAGAACTGTTACAAGAACCGACTGAGCCGGTAAGCAATTGTGACTAACCTGCTTGGAAATGCAAATGGTGCTTATTACTTTAGTGTTTTATTACTTTTATTATTAGTAGCTACGTTATTACTTTAAAATTATAATAAGGCAGCTTATATTCCGCATGAGGATTAAATCTTTGAAGTGTATGCATAGAGAACTAGAACTTAAAACTATGAGCATAATTTTCAACGAGAGTAGTCATCAGTAGGTTGTGAAATCGTTACCAAAGGGATCAAAACTCCTGTAGAAGACTTGGGTCTGGATATCAGCACATTACCACAATAGCAAACGATTGCTTCCCTGTTGCTATGTGCAAGACGCTGTAGATCACTAACAGGACGACAACTAACGTCGCATTTCTCTGCTGCTGCAGGCTGGACCACATCCCACGAAACTCTGTCCCGTCCACTGCATGAAGGTGGACTATACTTCCGACGACCTGTGGGTTTCTGCTGCTTTGTCTCCATCGCATGTCCAAGTCCGGTTGAATTGGGCCGGATAACATTGCAGTTGGACACCACAGCAGTGGGGCTACACACTCTTTACGGATGAGCCTCGATTCAACAACACGGACAAATCGCGAACGGCAATGATATGGCGAGATCGAAGGACAATCTGTCGGGCGCCATATATCGTCGAAAATTATTACAGAGAAGAAGGCTTACTTGTGTGAGCTCGGATAAGAACGAATGGCCGAACTCTTATGGCTGGCCGCAGTGGCAAACTTGACGGAAATAAATAATAATGATTTCTGCTGGTTCCGTCACAACCGTCCATTATCTCGACGTATTTCTACACCCTTTTGTGCGCCCTTTTATTCCTACAATGGGTACTGGCAAAAAGTTTTGGATGATATGCCTGTCCGCATGCAACTCGAGTGGTGCGGAGTTATCTGGAGGGTGAAATCATTCCACATGATGCCGTGGCGTGTTAGATCACCTGACCTGAATCCCATAAAGTATGTGTTTGAAATGTTGGAACGACGGATAGCAGGTCTCAGGCACCCACCACGAGCTCCGACATGCATTACTATAAGAATGGGCGGTACTGGTACAACAAGAGATCAACGACACTATTGCCAGCTCGCCTCGCCGTTGCCAAGCATGCATTTCAACTAGAGGATATCATACCTGTTGTCAGCGTAATGTTTCCACTGTACATTCGTACATCTCATTTAGTCTTTCTCTATATGATGCTCGTAGTACATGTGTTTTTGTATGTCTTTGCTTTATTGTTTGCTATGTGGTCTAGCAATGCCACGGTACAATTAAACTCTAAACTGAAATTAATGTTTAGTATAAAATGTTAAATTGAAACACATGTGAAGTTAAGCGACATTTTATATTTATAACCCTCTTCTGAGGGATCTCTTAACCAATGTGAAAAAATGGAATCTACAGTTATTTTATATCTTAAAAATCTGGTATGTGAAAGGAGATGTTTCAATGAGGTTTTGAGGTTTCATAAAATTACGCTTGTTTTGATCAGAAGAAGATAAAGATAGAGATTTCAAAATTTTTATTGTAAAATGTATTTCTGGGGGGCTAAAATAATTGAAACTTGCATTGTTTGCTCAATAGAAAAGCAAGACTTCCTGAGTTTGTGATCCTTACGAGTATAAATGAAATCGAAAGAAGATTTAATATAACGAGTAATTAACAGAGCTTATGACAAATAAGATTTCCGTCTTACTTTAAAAATATTCTTTTAACTGGACAGAGATCAAACTAAATTTCCAAATGCTAAATTTTAAACTAACAAGGACTCACCAGTTGCCGAGTGGTTAAAACTACTGAATACAAGTAGTTTGTCTCGGCTTTGAATCCAGAAGAACGGAATAGCTGTATAATTGGCTTTTGTAGTTTCCGTATGTGTAACGTGAATATGAGCTAATTTTCCTTAGAAGACCTTTCATGAAGACATTCTTTATCTTACCTAGATGATAGCCCTAGTTTGTTTTGCTATATTAAAATAATGTAACCTAACCTAATATTGATAACAAGAAGGAAAAAGAGAATTTTGAGACACCTAAGAATTCGGAAGGTAAGTATATATTATGGAACGTAAGCGTTGTAGACCTTTAAAAAATTTATTTCTTCCCTCTTTCCAAGAAAGGATTTTCTGGCCGCATAGGGTTTATGCTTTGTTTACTCTTAGTTATCATTAAAGTTTTCATAACTAGGAATAAAGCGGTCAAGTTTTACATGAAATCTTTGCTAATCAATCAAAGTTGTGCCAAAACTGAAATAATTCTCTGATTTATGGAAAAGTTCCGATAAAAAAAGATTTGTTTTTACTTTTATGCGTCAGAATTTCTTAAAATTGCTATACGTTTCACTTTATTAGGCGACGAGGCGGGGGTCCTCCCTTGGTTACGTGCTTAAGAATGCAAATGATGTACCCAGTATTTAAACCGAGGTTTTTGGATTTTAAGACAAAGCGTATTTCTGGCTTCCCTTGCACGCTGCGTGTTACTTTTCTGCCAGCTCTGACAGTTGTAATTATTCTGCTTTGAGTTCTATTGCTGCTGACACTTTGATTTTTGGCGCTGCGGTAGAATTGCTAAACCAGCTTCTAATAATATTTCATTGCATAGTCCTTGACTACTGTTCAACGTTTAGTTTAAATTTGAGTTTCCGTTTAGTTGCATCACCAAGAGATGTGGTTCGTATTGTCGCGTAGATGAAGGGATCGTACAAATGAACAGGCAAGTACTCAAGTCGAAACTCAAGACTTTATTAATTCGAACTGAATGAAGAACTACTTATATACTACTGCTGATGAGCATGTTGGAGCATTCCAGACTCGGAATGTTCTGGAACATAAAGAAAACCGATTAATAATAAGGAAATTTACATAAAAATCGAATATGAAGCATCTTGCCTTTGATAGGTTTCGAATCCGGGACCTTCGGGTCTCGAGTCCTGCGCCTTCTCCACTAAGCTATGAGGAGCTCGGTCGAAAGGAGCAATTTTCGCTACATTTCCCCCTTCTTAGGAAGAAGCAATTTCCGCTGCGATCTGGTCTAGCGTCTTGTAACAGGTCTCCTGGAAATATTGGACTTTCGCTCATCGTCTAGTTGTACTTTTGGATCAAGATAGGGCTTCAATCTCAATACGTGAAGGATGCCATTTGAATTCCACCGTTTCTTATTTTGTTCTATACTTTCTGCTTTGTACGTCACGTCAGAGAGCTGTCGTGTTATTCGATACGGTCCAAAGTAACGTTTTAGGAGCTTTTCCGATAATCCAACCTTTCGTACTGGAGGGAAGACCCAGACTAAGTCTCCAATGCTGTAGCTGACAGATCGATGCCTCTCGTCATATCGGCGCTTGTCTGTGGTTTGCGCTTTAAGAATATTGAGTTTTGCAAGCTGTTTAGCTTCTTCAGCTCTAGTGATAAGATGTTGTGCATACCTATGGTCGAAATCTTCGATACTGCACGGAAAAATTACGTCTGGATATCTCTACCATAAATGAGAAAAAATGGGCTGAATCCCGTTGTGTCTTGTTTCGCTGAATTATAGGCATAGGTTACAAATGGTAGAACGGTATCCCAATTTTTCTGTTCAGCGTCTACGTAAGTGGACAGCATGTCTGCCAGTCTCTTATTGAATCTTTCATTTAAGCCATTGGTCTGAGGATGGTATGAAGTCGTCAGAAGATGAGGCGTCTTGCATAGTTGAATAACTTCTTTAACAACGGTAGATAAGAAGTTGCGTCCTCGGTCATTTATCATCTCTTTGGGGGGCACCATGCTTCAGTACAATTTCTTCAATTGTACACTTGCCAAATTCGGTGCCCTCAGCTGTCGGTATTGCCTTTGTGACTGTAAATCTGATAAGGTAATCTGTGCAAACTATAATCCACCGGTTCCCATTTCGAGTAATAGGATAGAGTCCAAGTAGATCTATTCCAATTTTGGTAAACGGTGAGTCAGGGGGTTTTATCGGATGAAGCTGCCCTGGTGGAAGTTACGGGGGCGATTTCTCGGCAGTGTGATACCTACCGCCGTGTGCTCCCATATAGCCCTGGCCAATAGTATTTTATCCTTATTCGGTCGTACGTTTTGGCAAATCCGAGATGCCCAGCAGTTGGAGCATCATGAAGACTTCTTAGAACCTCACTACGAAGTTGCTTTGGTACTACTAAGAGCCGTTGCTGTCCCATAGGATCATAGCTTCTTTTGTACAGTATAACGTTTCTTATTTGATAATTTTGATATGCATCACCTGTCTTGAGAATTGTAATAATGGATTTTAATTCTTTATCCTTCCACCGCTCTTTCCCGTAGTCTACGATGGCTGCGAAAAAATGGATGTCTTCATTGTTTTCAATTATTGGTTCTATAAGAGGCTTCCTTGTTAGTGAGTCTGCATCGGAGTGTTTGCGACCGCTCTTGTAGATGATATTTATGTCGTATTCCTGCAACCTGAGAGTCCACCGTACAAGTCTTCCGGATGGATCCTTAACATTGGCCAGCCAACATAAAGAATGGTGATCCGTGACTACCGTGAAGGGTTTTCCGTAGAGATATGGCCTGAATTTACTGATTGCCCAGATGACTGCAAAGCATTCTTTTTCGGTCCTGGAATAATTCCTTTCAGCTGCAGAAAGGGACTTGGATGCATAGGCTATTGGTCTTTCTTTGCCATCCTGAATCTGAACCAGAACAGCACCGATGCCATAGCCGCTAGCATCAGAATGTATCCTCGTTTCTGTGTCTGGAATAAAATGTCCCAAAACAGTGCCACTGGTCAGCAACCTTTTGAGCTTTGAATATTCAGTCTGTAACTCGTTCCAAGAAAATTTTGCATCTTTCTTCAACAAGTCATGCAGGGGCTTTGCGATATCCGTGAAATTTTTAATAAATCGTCGGTAGTAGGAGCCCAAGCCCAGAAATTAGGTGCGTACACGATTATGTCGTCGAGGTAGCAAAGGAAAATATTCCATTTGAGGCCTCTTAGTACAGTGTCCATCATCCGTTCGAATGTGGCTGGAGCATTGCTTAATCCGAACGGCATGAAGACCATCTGGAGTCACAAAAGCTGTCTTTTCTCTGTCTTTATCATCAACCTCTATTTGCCAGTAGCCTGATTTCAGATCCATCATAGAGAAAATGTTTGCACCAGCCAGGCGGTCCAAAGCATCATCGATGCGAGGCAACGGATAGACGTCCTTTTTGGTTACCTTGTTCAATTTTCTGTAATCGACACAAAAACGGCATTCACCATTTTTCTTCTTCACAAGCACGAGTGGAGATGACCATGGAATGTTTGACGGTTGTATCACGTCTTCTTTTAGTATTCGTTGCACTTCGTCTGCAATCACACGCCTCTCAGTGGCTGATACACGGTACGGCCTTTGTTTGACTGGTGCACTGTCACCTGTATCAATTTTGTGCTTCACCGCATTGCATCGGGATTTTCCCTCAATACTGCTAAAGTCAAAAAGTCACTAAATTCATCCAGTAGACTCAATAGATAGTCTTTCTCAGCATTGGTCATATCAGTATCGAAAATTTCTTTTAAGTTTTCTTGAGATAACCTGTTTCTGAACCTATATCTCTTGGAACCTTCTGGATTCTGACCACTTAGGGAGCAAATAGCGTCTTTTTTATGATCGCTAAACAGCCTACATTCATCCCTTTCAGTATCAGTTGGGTTCGTCGAGAACAATTAGTTACCCATAATTTACCACAACCATCCTCTATAGAGACAATTGAAGCTGGTATCGATAGTTTTTTCGCACATCAGAAATCTATTTCTAACAATCATAGCTCCATCTGCTTCCCGTAATTCTGAACTCAGGACACATATTCGCCTTGTGGTGTTTGCTTCAATTAAATAATCGGTTGCGGTAAACAAGGAAGACTCTGACTCATTAAAATATTGATTGTCTGGAAGGATATCTGCAAGATGAAGTTCTTGATTTCCACAATCGATAACGGCATCGGTGGCACGGAAAAAGTTACATCCAAGTATCATTTGATGACTACACTCAGGAAACACAAGGAATTCAAACGGCCTCTTAGTTCCATTCAAATCAACTTTTAATACACAGCGTCCGGAGGCGGCTACAGCTTAACCACAGGCAGTTTTCAATTTAGGTCCATTTTCAGTAAACATAGGAGCATTCAGCTATCGACGTAACTCCTCGGATATGACGGAATAATCGGCTTCCGAATCAATAAGAACTTTTACACACTGGCCGTTCACGGTGATAAAAGTGGTATCCTTTTTCAACTTGGCTGTGGTGTACGTCGGCGGATTTTCTTCATCTGCGGCCTCACCTCCTAGGTCGCTTGAGCTATTTGTCCTCATTGGTTCGGCTTGGGGAACGGCTAGAGCGGCGTAATGGTGACTGCGATTGTTTCGGCGGTTGAGAGAGCGTCACGGATAAGGTGAACTGTTCCTTATTCGGGAACAAGTAGGTTGTGCATATTCGTCGTCGAAGCTGTATGTACAGTCAGTATCCGTGTCCCGTCGAGGGTTGAACGTCTTTGCGGCTCTTGCATGTTCAAATGTCTATCGTCTTTCCCTTCAGAACCTCAGAACATGTCCTGGGCGTTCGCAATGAAACACAGAGGCACAATTTCGTCAATCCTCCACAGATCTGTCCTACTTTGTGGAGCAGTTCTCTGGCTAACTTCACGTCTTGACTGCTGCCTAACTGGAAGTGAACGTTGGATAGTGTTTTTGCTTCTCTCTGCTCCTGTGAGTGGTGCCAGCGCCTCCATAACCTCTTCCCGGACCACAGATGCTATGTTATTCGATGCTACAGGTTCTATTTCCGTGCAGCCCTGAACTTGCGGCAGGACTTTCTGAAGCTTTTCCCTGACGATGGCGCGCACTATAGACCTTAGTTCACCGGCGTCCGCATCGGCCGACACTGCGGAGACTTTGGTTAGCCCCTGAAATCGTGGGCGGGCGATACGGCTTCGTCGAAGGCTTTCTATGTGACGGCAGCGTTTTTTGAAGGCATCGACGCTGTCATAGTCCTGGGACGTACATGTCCTCAGCAATACCTTTCCTGAGAATTAAAAGTAAATGCACACTCATTTTGTTACGTAATTATGCTTTTTTTTTGAGGTTGCCGCTATAAACAAATTATTTTTTGTGCATATTTGTTTGCGAGCTGGGAAGATTATATAACTGGCCTTTGAGGAATTGTTTGTAGTTTCAAGCTTAGTGCACAGCTTATTTTGGCTATGTTGTGTTTTTTATGTATTTTTGTAAATGAAACTGCTAATTGGCTTTATACTGTGAATATGATTTTCTGAAATGTGCAAATAGTTTTTGATATTTGTTTGATGAATTGTATGTAATTTCACGTACTCATCACCCTTTTTCTTGACCGTTTTAAGTATTCTGCGCTTTTGTGCTTACACAGTCGATACGTAGTGATTTGCTTTGCATACATGCTTGAGAGACGAGTAAATTGTTTTTGCTTTTTATCTTAAGATTTTATGTGAATTTTCCCGTTATTTTAAAGATTTATACCTAAATGCATATTATAAACTATTCTGTGAGTGATTGAATCTTAACAAAATAGGGCCCAAAAATGACTCGTTTGTTTACATTTGTATGTAGTTTTGCATCAGTACCAGTCTTTTGGCCCGCTGGTGAATTTTTGCATTGGAGCTTACTTTTCTAGATGAATTACTTTAGAATATGTTTTATATGATTTCTTGTATATCTAAATGTATTGTTCATCTTTGGGATTTGTTTTGCATACCATTATGTTTTTTTTCTTTTGATTGAGATTCTACGGGGAGTCCATCGCTTTATTTTTCTGTATTTTAATAATTTTTGTGTAAGTTCTTTAAACTGTAAACATTTAGACAAGTTTTGAATTCTTGCTCCCATTATGAAATATAATTTGTATTTGTTTGCATCCCTTGTTGTTTGAAAAATTGAAATCGGTACACTTTGTATAATGTCAATTTCTGTTGCAAATCTTATGGCAGATATGAAACGAAAAGAGGAGTCTACGACCGACTGTTTAGTGGAGGTCTGAAAAGAATGTTTTGCCCACTCTATCGCTTGATAAAAGAAACGAAGTTGGCAATGCTATTATGTCATTGGTTCGACAAACTCTCCAAATTGTGAACGAACTAAGAGAAAAGAAAATGGGGAGGAAATATTTAGATGCTGTTCCGTACTTGTAACTTGATCGTTTGGCTGACGGAGCACTTTCCCATCGCATTTTTGTTGCTGTGCATTTCTCATATTAATCTATAAAATCTGGCAACTGGAAAGTAATGTTGACTCTCTGCTAATTGGCAACTTGTCTATTCCACTGCGCAGCAGATGAACGCTGACTCGCAATGTACTCGCTCTTGTAACTGTTCCTACGCTGTAATAATAAATAATTAAATGATACCGTTGGTAACGCATATCTTTCTACGCTGAATTACGCACGCTACCTACGCACATTTTTTGGTCCGCCGACCCACAGAAGAAACTAAACCTATGGATTAAACGCTATCGGTTTGCAACCAAAAGTCAACAATGACCATGGATATCACAACTTTAAATCGCAAACGTGGAAACATCAAAGGACAGTTAACAAGGATTTCAAATGCTATAACAGCCGCAGAAAAGCAAACTGAACTAGATATCGCGCAGCTACAAGCTCATTTGGATACCGTGGTAAATATTCATGAAAAGTTCGAAGTGCTGAAAAACGACTACTACAGAATACTCACGGATGATGAGTTTGAAGAAGCGGAAGCTTTGCTGTCTGAAGTGGACGAGGATATTGAAAAATTAGAGGTAAGTCTAAAAACCTCTATTAATAAACTTAAAAGTTATGAATCTGTAACAAATCAAAATAGTGACAGCCCTAAAAACGAAAGTTATTCTGTATGTAATGATCAATTTAAAAGGGCTTTAGTAAAACTGCCAAAAATTCCTCTTCCGAATTTTAGCGGAAAATTTGAAGAATGGAATTTGTTTAAGACTCAGTTTAATAGTTTAATCAAAGAAAATCCGGAACTTTCTGAAAATGAAAAGCTCCATTACTTACGCGGGGCTTTGAAAGGAGAAGCCAAATCATTAGAAACATCAGACGATAACTTTTCTTCACTTTTTAAAGCTTTAGAACAAAGATACGAGAATAAAAGAATAATTGTAGACTGTCACATTAAAAACATTCTAAATACTCCATCATTAAAACATGAATCGGCTAAAGAGCTTCGCATAATGTTAGACAATATTAAGAAAAATCTTAGATCGTTAAAAATCTTAGATTTCGCAAGAGATAAACTATCGAATGTTCTATTATTAAATGTTGTTCTTGACAAATTAGATCGCGAAACACGAAAACAGTATGAGCTAACACTAAAAGATAATGAAGTACCAGATTTTGATACATTTTTGGAATTCTTAGAAAGAAGATGTCAAATTTTAAATAGCATCAGTGCTAACATTCCATCTAAATTTAATTCGGAACGATCGAAATCTCTTTTGGTTAAATCAAATAAATCACCTAAATTGTGTATCGCTTGTAAATTGCAACCGCATGCATTGTATCACTGCGATAAATTTAAACAAATGAAATTATCTGAACGAGTGAGTTTGGTCAAAAAACATAGGCTTTGCTATAACTGTCTTAGCGAATTTCATTTATTATCTCAGTGTAAATCGAACAGTGTTTGTTATATTTGTAAGAAAAAATCCGATCATCATACATTGCTACATGCATATTCGGCGCCGCTGACGAATTCCAGTGCTCATGGCGTAGACATGACGGGGACATTAGAGCTTCAGGAACCAAATCAACAAAACATAAATTCGTCAAGGTCAATTGATTCGCATCCGCCAGAAAATGGTCGTATATCTTTCTTCTCAAATGGAAATAATAAAAGTGTTTTGATAAATACTGTAATAATTTATATCAGAAATTCAGCTGGTGAAAGCGTACCGTTGAGAGCGATCTTGGATTCGGCCTCTGAAAGTTCATTTATGACTACGAGAGCAGCCGATGCGTTAGGTTTGAAGAAAGAAAAAATAAACGTTCCGATAAGTGGATTAAATGACACACCGCTGAACATTAAGAAAAAAGTTTCAGCTTATTTATCGAATGAAAGTAATGATTCACATTGGGAAATTGACTTACTAATTGTGCCTAACATTACTAATTTCACACCCTCCAAAAGAATTAATGTTTCGAATTTGTACATTCCACGGAAAATCAAACTTGCTGACCCATTATTTTTCGTTCCTCAAAAGGTCGATATTCTGTTGGGTGCTGAATTATTCTTCTCAATTTTGAGAGATGATAAAATAAAACTGGGAGAAAATTTGTTCTTGCAATCAAGCTGTTTTGGCTATCTTGTTTCGGGTAGTATTTCAGACAATAATTTGTGTTATACACCAAAACACTGTTTCTTGTCTAAAAATTTAGAAACTCTCAACAAAACCCTCACAAACTTCTGGGAAATAGAAGAAGTAGAACCACGCAAAATTTGTAATGACGAATTAAATTATTGCAATGAACACTTCGCGAAAACACATTATAGGAAACCAGACGGTAGATACGTGGTTGAAATGCCACTCAAACCAGAATCTTCGGAAACAATGTTAGGAAATTCTAAAGAAATCGCATCGAAAAAACTAGATCAGTTGTGGACTCGCTTGGAACGTGATCCTACCTTAAAAACACTTTACGTAGAATTTCTTAATGAATATGAAAATTTGAATCATATGGAGGAGGTGAAAGAAGATACACTTATAGATGAAGGGTATTATCTACCACACCATGGCGTATTGCGTCCCACCAGCAAAACAACTAAACTACGCGTGGTCTTCAACGCGAGTTCGAAAACGTCAAGCGGGCATTCCTTAAATGATTTATTGTGCAAAGGAGGAGTGCTTCAAGAAGACCTCTTCTCGATTCTAATTAGATTTAGAAAACACATTTTCGCCTTTACTGCTGACATCAAACAGATGTTCAGAATGATTGAAGTTAATCCTTCGCAAACTAAGCTTCAAAAAATCTTATGGAAAGACAGCAAATTCGCACCGATTAAGGTTTACCAATTACGAACTGTAACGTATGGGACAGCGTCCGCCCCATACTTAGCCACTAAAGTTTTACAACAAATTGCCTTAGATGAGGGAAAGGACTTTCCCTTAGCTTCAAGAGTAGTTCTTCAGGATTTCTACATGGACGATTGCCTTTCTGGTTCCTCAGAATTCAACGAGTTAGAAAAACTTATGTCAGAATTAAAACAGCTTCTCCAAAGGGGAGGAATGACTTTGCACAAGTGGTGCAGTAATAAGGCACCATCCACTGAACTGCAAGAGTTTACGCTTGATCGAAATTCGGAAGAAATAATAGTTAAAACGCTAGGAATGTTTTGGAATAGTTTAAGTGACTCCTTTACGTATAAAGTAAGCATAAGCGCTAATCCTAACTTCACCAAGAGAGATGTACTATCTCAAATAGCACGCATCTATGATCCACTCGGACTCTTGGGTCCTGTTATTGCTAAGGCAAAAATCTTTATGCAGCAGTTATGGTTGCTTAAGCTAGATTGGAACGAAACACTACCTCCAGATATTGCCGAACAGTGGGAAAACTTCATTAGAACACTACCACATTTGGAATACATTCATGTGCCAAGATGTTTTTTAAACACCGATACCAAGTTGGTAGTACTTCAAGGTTTCTCAGACGCATCTTCAAAGGCCTACGGTGCAGTGATATACATCCAAACTGTGTCCAGCACCGGTGCAGTAAACAGTACACTTCTTTGCAGCAAATCACGCGTTGCCCCTACAAAATTCATTACAATTCCACGTCTAGAACTTTCTGCATGCCTTCTTCTCGCAAAACTAACGGAAAGGGTCCTAACAGCTGTTAAACTTCAAATAGACTCTGTGAAATTGTACTCTGATTCTACAGTAGCCCTGGCATGGATCAAGACTCCTTCAAATCTGCTTAAAACATTTGTAGGCAACCGAGTATCACAAATCCAGCAGATATCTAAAGACTTCGAATGGCATCATATTCCTTCAGAGTTCAACCCAGCAGACTTAATCTCCAGAGGACTGGACGTCAAAGCACTTGCCGCTAGTGAACTTTGGTGGAAAGGACCAGACTTTTCAAAATTAAATTCAGCTATTCCTCAGACTTTACAAAATGCCAGTAGTTCAACTGACAAACTTTATACTGATGAACTCAAGACTGTTTCTAAAGTGACATTAAGTTTAAATAATGACTCTTTTTTTGATAGCTTACTTAATATCACTAACAATTTTCATAAATTAATTAGAATTTTAGCTTTTATTTTTAGATTTTGCAGAAGGTGCAAATCTCTTAAACCGCATACAGGAGAACTCACATGCGAAGAATATGAAGGAGCAGAAAATTATCTGCTAAAACACATACAGGTAAAGTATTTTCCCGCGGAGATATCAGCTTTAGAAAGGGGATCTTCAGTTCCACCTACGAGTAAGCTTAAATTTTTGAATCCCTTTTTAGATCCATCCAGTGGATTAATAAGAGTTGGTGGTAGACTCTCACATTCAGATTTAAATTTCAATCGTAAACATCCAGTTATTCTGCCAGTTGGAAATAAACTAAAATTTCAAAAAATTGTATTTTACCCATTATGGATAACTATTTCTATTGTTGGATAATTTATTTATTCTCATTGATTTATTAATTAGTATATTTGTTGTATGTAATGTTATTATAAGTTTGTATTCATACTTTGTTTCTTTAATTTTGAAATAATGTAATATTTCAACGCCGGGCGGGATGTTCCGTACTTGTAACTTCATCGTTTGGCGGACGGAGCACTTTCCCATCGCATTTTTGTTGCTGTGCATTTCTCATATTAATCTGTAAAATCTGGCAACTGGAAAGTAATGTTTAGTCTCTGCTAATTGGCCACTTGTCTATTCAACTGCGCAGCAGATGAACGCTGACTCGCAATGTACTCGCTCTTGTAACTGTTCCTACGCTGTAATAATAAATAATTAAATGATACCGTTGGTAACGCATATCTTTCTACGCTGAATTACGCACGCTACCTACGCACAGATGCCATATCCGAAAATCTTGAAAATATTAATGCCTTGGCAGCTAATCAATGCTTGAAAGTTACTGAAGCGGAAATGTCGGAAAAGGAGACTTTTGATGTTACAACTACTAACGATTTTTCAAAACAAAATGTACTTAGAGTGATGCAGAAACTGAAGGTTCTGCACCATAAAATTCTATTAATTAAAGAATTTGTGAGACCGAACGAGGCAATGGATGTGGATGAAGTATCAAAGGGTAATGATGAAATTATTTTACGCCCTTTCAAGGAAGATGTATCTGCACTCGATGTACTGGAGAACTTACCGGCCCCTGAACCCTTGGGGTTCATCCACGTAAGAGATTTGTTAGGAGAAATGGTGATCTTGTACTAAGATTAGGCTTCAACGAAGAGCTGGAGGCTGGATGCGCAAATCCGATGTGTCGAAAAGAATGTAATGAGGTCATTCGTACAAGGAAAGAAGATTTATTAAGATCATCATCTGTAATGTCCTTAAGCATCTTTCAAACGATGATTTAGTAGAAGCCCTAAAGGGTGACTGCAAATGTGGTGCTGAGAAATATGCACGTTTTTTTTTTAAATTCGGAACAGGAGGGACAATGATTTGAGCCACAGGATTTTTCAGATTTTGCCTTTATGCCAAGTTGGTTTCGTGGATCACTGAAGTATCTTCATTGGATGGCGCACCTGTGATGTTAATCTTTTTATAAGACTTAAACAGTGCCTAAACTGTCAGGAATATGGTCATGTTGCCAAATTCTGTTGAAATGCTCCAGTCTGTTGCTGGTGTACTGGCACATACTATTCGAGAGAATGCTAAAATAAGCCGAGAATGCCAAAATAATTATTAGCGTAATGCAACGTCGCATTGACTCTGATACTGCCATACTCATTATGCCAATTCAAAGGGATAATACCTATTTATAAAAGGGAGTTAGATTTCATTAAAGCACACACGAATTTTGACACAGGAATTTTAGGTGTGTGATGAACTTTCTATATGTTAATGTTTTGTAACTTTCTTGTATATTTGTTTTAAATAATTTGTATGTTTAAATTTCAAATTAATTATTATTATTAAACATTTTAATGAGTTAGGGATTATTTGTATTTTACACTAATATAACACGGTTTAAAAATTTTTTTATGAGTGGATGGACTCCCTCATCTTAATTTATTTGATGTATATCCTTAATATTAATCTTAACCACTGTAGCACCGCTGCTTGCCAGCTTCCGATGGTCGAGAATTTAATTCAAAGAAAGATTGATCTTTTATTAATCCAGGAGCCTTATTTTTTCGGGGGCTCCCGCTTTTCTACCAGACAATTGGAGAGCAGTTATCAAGGAGGGCGGGAGAGCCGCCATTTTTTTTTCCAAATAGCTGTATTAATTTTTTGGTAGTCCATGTGGAGGATGCTGTAGTGGCAGTACATATTGACGGCGAGAGGGTTAATCTTGGTGTAATTTCGGTTTACTTCTCGCCTGTTGAGTACCTTAACCCACACTTATTGAAACTGGAAGGGATTATTACTCGTTTTGATAATTTTATAATTTGTGGTGATTTTAATGCAAAACATTTTATATGGGGGGCTAGATTGAACGATTCCCGGGGACTGTTAGTTTTTGATTTTATAACTCAAATGAATTTGATTCTTTTTAATGAGCCAGATTCCCCTCCTACATTTGTTTCCTCGGTTGGGCAGGGGTGGTCCGATCTTGTAATCGGATCTTCCTTCTTGAATCATTTTGACATTCAGCTTGATATTTTTGATGAAGAATCACACAGCCATCATCGTTTTATTTTGATTGATGTTAGAAAAATTGAAATTTTGAGTTCTGATGACAATGTTATTTCGGCTGATAGCAGTCGAATTCTTTCCTTTTGTAATAAACTGAAAAAAGAAATTAGGAAATTCGAATATCTTCTTGAAAACATTGACTCTATAAAAGACTTGAATAACTTTGTTTTTGATATAGAAGAGGTTTTGACCTTCAAATATAAAAAACTTTTAAAATCTAAGAAGAAAAATAAATCTTTAGCCACTTGGTGGAATGACGAACTGGCTCGTACTCGTAGGAGAGTCCGTGCTCTGAGGTCCACATGCTGGCTATGAGGAAAAACAGTTCACTAGGTCCGAACTCGTTTCTGTTATTTCCGCGATTCGAATAAGGAGTGCACCGGGTCTCGAAGGGATCACCCCGACGTTTAAAATATTTTTTGATTTCTTCCCTAGTTTTCTTTTAATGCTGTTTAATAAACGTTTAGATTCCTAATGCTTGGAAAATGGCCAAGATTATTTTGATACCGAAGGAAAAGAATCGCTTTCGACCTATTTGTTTACTGAAAGTTTTTGCTAAAACTCTTGATAAGTTAATCACAAAAAGGATTTATCACCATTTGTTTATCAATAACTTAATTTCAGAAAGACAGTTTGGTTTTGTCCCTGGTAGGTCTACAGAGGGCGCTCTCTACCGGGTGGTTGCTTTTATGAGATATAATAAACCTAATTTGCACGTCGCGGTGGTCTCCGTCGATATTTCCGGTGCCTTTGGCGCCGTTCCTTGGCCTTCTCTCTGTCCTCCTTGCGTAATATTGGTATAGGCTCAAATAGTTTCGGACTCATTAGGGCTCATCCTATCATTTCAATGATAGGATTATAACCAATAAACCGAATAACATGATTGAAATTAAAAGAAGTATCTTCAAAGGTTGTCCACAAGGATCTTGTAGTGCTCCTTTGTTCTGGGGACTCAAAGTTTATAAATTTTTAAAGACATAATTTGATTCGGGGGTCGACGTTGTTCGGTGCTGATGCGGATGATTTGGTTTTCCGAATTACAGCTGAATCATTTGAAAAAGTTGAAAATAAATTTAATAACGCTATGATAATTTCTAATTAATGGTGGTCTGAGGAGCAAATGAAATCAAATGCTGCCAAAACTAAATTTTTATTTTTCCCTAAGTCCGGTTGCCACGTTCGCCCCCTAGATTAAGATTTAACTTTAAAATTTTGAAAGTCAATCAAGAATTTAAATATTTAGGTGTTTATTTGGATTCAAAACTTAATTTTAATTATCATCTTAATTATATCCAAAAGCGAACTGATCTAATTTTAAATTTTTACAAAAAAAATTACCCATCCAATATTTTGAATAAAAGAAACGATATTTTGAGACTTCTTTATACTAATGTTTTTATACCCATTGTTATGCATGGAATTACGCCTTGGAGTCGCAGAGCGAGGAAGTTACAATATTTACGTATGAAACTCAACACCATTCAGCGGAGCTGGCTTCTCGCGCTCACCCGTTTTTCCTCACAGTCTCGAGTGAGGTGCTTTGCGTCCTGGCGGCACTCCGCCTCTCTCGATAATCTAGCAGTTTTATTATGATAAGGCTATATTAAGAAACAATATTTCGGACTTATTTAACTATGATGAAATCCCAGTTTTTGCTGATTCACTTTCCGTCTTTAATTTACATCTGATCTATCCGCCAAACCGTATTTCTATCAATTATAATATTTATGATCCTTGTTTAACGGAATACCAAATTTTTACTTATGGATCGGGTTATGAGGGCTGGGGTGGGCTTGGCTTTTGTTGTATATTATTTTGACACTGAGATCTATCACTGTAAACTGGGCCTTGAAACATATAACTCTGTTTATCAAGCCTAGCTCATCGTCGTCCTCTATGCCCTTTAACGGGTATTGAAAAGTAATTTTGCAAGAAATTCTAACTTTTATATTTTTACAGATTGCATGTCTTGCTTAAATGCACTTTATAATGCAGAAAATAATAATGGTCTGATTATCGATATTAAAGATCTTTACCAAAAACTATCCTTATCCTTTAATATTAAGTTTGGCTGTGTTAAAGCCCATATCGGAATATTCGGTATTGAGAGAGCGGATGTGCTGGCAAAAGAGGCTGCCTTAGGGAGTGTTTCGGGGACACCCTATGTTCAGGGTTAAAAAAAATAGCAACCAAAGCTATTTATTCGTATTATTTTAAGCAATGGAGTTACAATGGAATACTTCTGAAAGGAAAAGTCGTTATTTGAAACACTTAGAACTGACTAAGAAAAACAATATTATCTTGAATGATTTTGAAGTTAACCGGTTTCTGACCGGACATGGGTGTTTCCCGAGATACTTCGCTAGGTTTAAGATACAGAACGACGATAAATGTAAACTATGTGGTCTTTCTGATGATGCTAAGCAATTTCTCGAGGTCTGTTCCTACTTTAATAGCTTAAGAAACAATAAAAATATTGATTTTGAAAATCCTTTTTTATGCTATAAAGATTTCGCACAATTATGTAAAACTGTGATGAAAATTATTAACGGTGAGCGCCTGGCAGTGGAAATCAGTGTATGATTTTTGCTTTTTATTGCCATCACTATTTGGTCTATTTTACTAATTTGTTGTTACCATTGTTTGTGTTTGTTGGTCGCGGTTTTTTTTGTCTTTGGTGTCTGCTCTTGTCTAATGTATAAGTGTTTGTATTTGTTTTTTTTTATTCACTTATATTTATAATTATTAACACATGATTATTTTCATTTAGATATTTTGTGTTTCAATTTTTCCTTTGTTTAAATGAGCGTGACCTGTCATGACCATGTGACCAACTTGTTTGGTTAGGAGGGGTCGGGTTGCGCCCACTACTGCTACCTTTCATGAGATGGGCCACTTTCTCGTCTTCAGACATGGACGGGTTTGCTTTTCGGCAGAGAGCAAGAACATCTTGAATGTAAGCTTCAGACGTCTCATCGATTTGCTGCGCACGTGTGAGTAGTAATCGCTCAGCTTAACGCTTTACGTCAGCTGAACGGGAAGATGTGTTTTAAGAGCATTCCTGAAAACAGTCGAACTAGTAAATGTGTCTTCGTTATTATCGAACCACTGCCGAGGGGTTCCGGCGAGGTAAAAAATGACGTTCACCGGGCACATTTGATCATCCCAGTGGTTATAGTTGGTGATTCGATCAAAGTCCTTGAGCCACCTATTAGTATCTTCTTTGCTGTCCCTGGTGAATATGTACGGACTTCTGGGTAGTTGGTACGTCAGGATCGGTATTGGGGCAACGTTACTCGAAGCGGAACTAGCTCCTGCTGGAGGATTCTGCTTGGTTGCCTTCTCATCAACCATCTTTCTCGGTCTTATACGCAAATCCTGCAAGAGCCCAAACTCAGGAGGAGGTCCTAGAATCCGAAGGCTTTGGAGTAACTCTGCCGTAGTAACTAAATGGTACCCGGCGCCTCCACCAGACTGTCGCGTAGATGAAGGGATCGTACAAATGAACAGGAAAGTACTCAAGTCTAAACTCAAGACTTTATTAATTCAGACTGAATGAAGAACTACTTATATATTACAGCTGATGGAACATTCCAGACTCGGAATGTTCTAGAATATAAAGAAAACAGGTTAATAAGAAGGAAATTTACATAAAAAACGATTATGAGGCCTCTTGCCTTTGATAGATTTCGAACCCGGGACCTTCAGCTCTCAAGTCGTGCGTCTTCTCCACTAAGCTATGAGAAGCTCACTCGAAAGGAGAAATTTTCGCTACAATATTGTAGCACGAAAGAGTGCGTTTATGTCCTAAATTCTGTTTAAATAAAAATGTTATTCAAACCTTCACGACCTTGTCATTTGTGTCAGACATAGAGATAAATCCTTTCGCATCTGTTAGGACTACAGGACTAATTAACATTATCAGATCAAGTAGAACATTACAAACCTTGTACAGAGATTTAGGCTTGCCGTTATCATTTACAGCATTCATAATATCTTTCGGAAACATCTTCAAAAGTGTGGCCCTTTATCCTTTGGATCAGCGTTTCCCAACAAGGGAATTTTTTTCCACTGATTCGGACGTGTACTCGGGTAACTTAGGTAGGAAAACGGGTGGGCCTATGACAAGAGTCTTGCCGATGATAATTGAAAAGTTGCCTTCGACTGTTCGGCTATGCTCGGCTAGACTCAGACGTCATTAACCGGTTGTATGAGTTTCTTTGTTACTTGCATGAACAATTCGTTTGGGGGGGGCGGAAGGAGAGAGATAATTTTTTTAATCGAAGGAGATTAACTCATTCTCTAGCAATTTTTGTTAAACTGTGCATTGACATTGCAAAAGGTATGCATACAACATGAGTCTAACCGAGCATAGCCGAACAGCCAAAGGCAGCTTTCCACTTGTCACTGACTAGAATCTAGTATGACTGTATATGCATTAGTGATACGAGAAGTGTAGGATCGTGTGGTTGGCTAAACAGAGTGCTAGTGCGTATTTTTTATATTACTACTTTATCAGTATTTTATTAGTTTTTTTATTTTTTAATTCTACAGATTTTAACGGCTTAAAATGGGACGATACTTGAAGACAAATAATGCTGATAATTCTGAGACGTCTAGTGATCAAGATTTAGAATATCATGAAGAATTTCAGATAACTGATGAAAAAAAAGGTGCAAAATGGTTGTCGTTACAATGAGTTTTTATCAATGGGCTTCACTCAGACTAGTGATCAAGTATGTCCTCTTCCACTGTGTCTCGTTGTGGTACAAAAACTTTCGAACACAGCAGTGGCTCCAAAAAAACTGAACAGACATTTCATATCATATTGATATAAAAAATAAAGCAGTTGATCATTTTAAAATTCTGTTAAAACTTCAAAATAAATAGAGTACAATTTTTATAAATATATTCACAGCTAGTGAAAAGGTTCAGGAAGCAAGTTATTTGGTAACAGAGCTTATAAAGTCTGTAAGAATCTGATAATGCCCACATGTAAAATTATAGCAGGTAAAACATTAGAAGATGCAATAAGGAAAAGTGAAAATATTTCACTTTCGAGCAATACCGTAAATCGATGAATCAATGGTATGTCACATGATGTTGAAGAGGTTTTGTGTGATAAACTGAAAAATGGCGATATTTCAGTTCAAGTGGACAAGTTAACAGATTTAACCAACAAATGTTGTGTTATAGTATCTACAAAATTTTTTAATAAGTAAGAAGTTCATGAAAATTTCCTCTGTTGTAAATAATTATTCGAGACAAGCAGGTGAATAAGTATATTTAATTTTTTATCTGCATATCTGGAAAGAAAGTTTTTCTTGGAAGAGATGTATTGGCTTTTCTACAGTTAGTGCTGCTTTAGTGGATGGCTCCATAAAAGGCTTTGTTTCTTTTGTCAAATAAAAAAATGCCAATGTTGCTTCCAGTCACTGTTCTGCTCAAGTTCTGATGTCAAAATTTCTTGGTAATTAACTATGAAAGGTATCACACTATAAAAATGATAAACTTCATTAAACACCAGAATTTAAAAAAATCTCTGTAAAAACGTGGATAAAGAGGACACAAATTTGTTGTTATATACAAATTCGGTGGTCGCGTAGAGGCAGAGCTTTTAATAGAGTTTGTTTTAGCGAAAGAAAGAAACTAATGCGCATTAAACCGACAAACGACAAACAAGATTAACAAGTCAATAAAACGACAAACAAGATTTTACTAAATTCTTTGAGGACAAAATATGAGTGTAGATGCTACCTTATTTAGCAGATATTTAGATATAAACGATTAAAATGATAGTCATTTTTTGTTTTCAATAATGATCGCTAATAAAAATATTATGAAAAAATACTATTACATTTTCTGGGTTCTATAGAACTTTAACATTATCACAAAGATTCCATAGGAGTGAAAAGGCTGGACAAACTGCCTTAGGCAACACACACAAACAAACCTTTACCTCCAAAGAAATCTCGTTCCGCCAGGTTCGAAGGGGTGAAGCATATTTTTTTTCCTTTTCAGATGATTTGACACTCACTTTCACTACGCAAATTGAACCTCGATTCATCCACGAATACGAGCCTAGTTATCTTGCTCTATAAACGATGCTTTTTGCGAAAAATCAAAAAAACGTTCTCAGTGAGAACTTAAAATATACAAGCTACTGATCTTCGAGCAAGCAGCTAATATCACCAATGTGTAGTTTACCTTGTTATATCTCTCCAAATGATTTCGAAGTGTTGTGAAGAGTTTCGAAGTGTGTGTCTCAGTGAGTCAAAGGCAGTTAAATAACTGGCTATTGTCTACTAAGTTTTAGTTCTGGTTCCCTATAGAATCACGAGTTTCTTTTATTTAATTTTATTATAATAATCGTAGAAAATCCTTGAAAAGCGGGAAATAAGTTTTTTTTTTTTTTTTTTAAAATGCAGGAAATTCTGAAAATCAACTTTGCTATACTGAACCGAAACTTACGGTTGTTAGCGGAATGTTCTGAAAGCTTCGCTACAAAGACACACGGCAGAAATTCTTGGGTAGTTTTACAACCTAACACTAACTAAATTAAACTACTTCATCTCCTTAAAAGTATTTTATCTGGCCCCAATAGTGCAGAATCTTTGTCACAAACTTCTGAAGAAAAATGTTTTTAAAGATTTTAACCTGTCTCGAAGTCACTGAAATGTCATCGTTCGTTATTAACATATTAAACACATACTTAAATTATATCATTTCAGCGACTCAAAATTAAAAACACATTCTCTAAATGCTTTCCATCAAGTATAATCCTACATTAGTTAATCAAGTTATCTATAAAATATTACAAACTACTTCTGCAAAAATCCTAATCTAGAAGCGAAATACCTCATTAAAAATACTTCCCCCCCCCTAAATCTTTTGAATGCTGCAAATACCATAGTAGCGTTAATTAAAGTTAACGCGCAGGGGATAAGCTTTCCAATGAAACAACAAGGAAGAAAAAAAAGTACGAAAAATTCCATTGTAATTTATTAATTCTAGATTGGATACGCTGCTTTAAAAATAATCGGTATTTTCTCTCTCAGGCGACTAATTGTTGTCACTCCAGTTTTGTGACATTTAAAGCATTTGTAAAAAGAATCTAATCATGCCTTACAAAAATTGCAATCAGTGCTCTCTAGGATAAATTCTATTTTTTATCCATCAGATTTGTTACGTTTTAACTTTTATTCTTGAAGGCTTCATTACATGTAATCTAAGTTGTTACCGCTATTTTATTTATTTCAACAAAATTTTGCCACAAAATGAAGCAAATGATTATAGTACATTAAGTAATTTGGAAAAGCTATCCGTCACTTTAATTAAACTCTTTAAGGTGCGAGTTTATTTCACTCAGAATTTAGCAATGTGTAGGTTACAACAAAAAGAAAGAGCAAAAATAGCTACCAGAAGGATACATAAAAAGTGCATACAGCAAAGTACATACATATCCGGCCTATTTCTAAATTATGAGTAATCCGGAAATTTGCTATTATTTCCGGAAATGTACAAGTATTTTCAGGCAATTAATTAATTCGCAAGTACATTAATATGATTTCATGAGATCATATCATCATGCATTAAATTTATGTTACGTAACAAATTTCAATAAATGATGTGAGCTATTATGAAAGTAAGAGGTAAAATGAATGCAAAAATTATAAAGAGAGGTTCTCAACAAAGGGAACAATTCTCCCTTGGGGTGAGATTTCATAGTCATGCAGTCAGGCTTTTATTTGCTTGCTAAGCATTTAGTTTCATTTTATGAGTATTAAAAACACTTTTATTCAAGTTTTGGACAACATTTTCTATACTTTTTCTTGTTTAATTTATAAAACACGTTAAAAATAATCTAACTTTAAATAAATGTGTTGTAAAGTTCTGCTGTCCTTCTGTTCTGTAGAATCTTGAGAGATAGTGATTGCACTGAGAAAGGGTTAAAACTGCCCTTTATTAAACTCTTTAACTTATTTACAATGCGTCAACTTGACGCTAACATTACTACGCCTCAACTTGGGCGGTTACTGAAACAGTAGAATCAAACTTAAGAATTTAAGATGTTCACAAATAGTAGAATTACTCTACAGGGCTCATATAATCCTGTAGCCTACAGCGCATAAATGAGTCTAGTGGCAGCAAGATAATAGCGCTTATGCCACGTCAAACCAGCAGTAACTGCTAAACAGAAATTTGCGTATAAGCACGCACGGCAATTTCCCGGATTCTCTCTTTCGCTACTGGAACATGGATATTTAACTTATTCTTCCACTGGTAGAATTTTCATTTCTTAGGCGCGCTGCCAAATTTAAATGTTCTGGCACTGACAATTAGGAGAACGAAGGCTGATAGGAAAGTAACTTAAAATTAAATGTAACTGGTTATTTAAAATAAATATAAATCCCTACAGTGTATGCCTTTTTGGAGTTTCCGAAAGAAGAGCGGGAATGATTTTCTAGCAATGGTGAAAGTGGTCCATGGGGCAAAAAAAGATTGAGAACCAACCACTGCTTTTCTAATTGCTTTATGCCAAAGCAATTAGAAAAGCAATTAACCAGTATAGGTGTCAAATACTTTACACTGTTTACGAAGTGAATAATGTTATAAAAAATGATTCTTTAGTGACCATTTTCTTAAAGAATTAATAGAAACATGAAAATAGTGAAAAGCAAAAGCATGTATAACAGTAAGTTAAAAAAAGGCAAATTACTGTAAACAATACACATTGGATGAGTGAAATCAACTCTGTTTGGAGATTTATTTAGGTGATACTTCTATTTTGATTAGGAATTTATTTAAACATTTTATTTGAAAAGCACCATATGATTTCGACAAACTTCTTGTATCGTTTTGAATGGAGAACGGTAGTCTGCCTATCACCTTTAATTTTTATTTCATGTATCATTTATGTTAAGTATTGATGATATTTGAAAGATAAAATTAGATGTGTATATTCCCAAACTGAACATCCCATTTAAAACGATAAATATCGTTTCCTCACCTCCAAATCAAGGCGGAGAAAATATTCTGTGGGACAGCCGACGCGATAATTCCTCTAAAATCCCAAATGCATGCTTCTACGAGTAGTAACAGTAATATTTGTTGACTAAAATATTGATTACATGCAGAAGTTACTAAGAGAACTGGCATTATAACCTCAAGTTGCAGTTGAGAAATCGTGTCTGCATTTGCATAGCAATCGACCAGTGTCGACCACATTGCATAGCAATCAATCCCAGTGTTTGTATTTCCTATAAACTGCAATTAGAAATAACATTTTCTGCCTCTCAATCTAGAAAGGAATAAAAGGTCTATCACAGAAATTGTACAAAACTTTAAAATAAGAAAGCATTATTACTGCCGTCTAAAGATAACCTCACGTGAATTGATTTACGTGTTGTAAATTTATGTAAATAATTTACAAACGCTGCTTCTTTTTTTTCGTTCCTGTATATGAAAATAAAATCTATCTCAAGCAGATGAACATGCGAAATTAACAGAAGTTAAAAATTATGAAATAATGTAACATTTTCCCATTTTTTTAGAACCAGTTACTTGCCCTGGAAGGATGGATTTATGTGCGCTTGGCTGTGAGAAAATATCACGTTAGTCTTACTGAATTATTAATCTAAAGGTAATTTCGATGTGAATTCTATATGCTGTCTTTCTAAAAATGCTGACATTGTTTAGCTAAAATTAAAATAAAGTTCATTAACGTAAAATTTAAACTGGGAATACAAGATTTTCAAATATAAATACGTATCCTTAAGAAATACGTTTAATTTTTATTACCTTCTTAATTTCAATCAAATTGTATTTTTTGTTAAAAGCTTCTGTTGTTATATATTATATATTACTGAAGTTAACGAGTTAAAAGAGTTTTATCTGCTTTGTTTATCTTCAGTCACATGTCTATAACAGTAGTTATCCGAATGTTCTTTGTAAGCTGATAGATTTAAAACATTTTAACTTCATAATTTGTGATTTGTATATTTTTAAGTTTTGAAAACTTATGTACAGCAAGATGAATAACATCTCATTATTTATCTTGCCGATCTGCTGTTTATTTTGCTTTGTAAAAGCTACGGAAATTTCAGTCATGTAGATTTTCTATATGTGCGTGAAATTATGGTGAACTAACATTACAAGACAAGAAGGCATGCAGTGAACTCATATAACCAGAAAAAACAGAGCACTAGTTATGGCCATTTCAAAGCGACTACTCAAATTTTACTGTAAAATGGTAGCAAAGAATTTTTTTTATCAATTCCATTAACCTGCAGTATCAGTAAAAATCCAATAATCGGGCTTCCAATGGTTCGGCACGCCTATCCGGGCCCCTACCAGTTTTTGCCATAAAAAGGCGCATCTGTAATATCATTCGGTAAAGATCAACGCTTTCACTTTCCCAATTTCAGGTTGTCCTTTATATAAAAATTCATGCCTGTATGTATTGTTTCTTTATTTTTTTATTTAAAATATTTTTAGAACTTGATAGAAGTGTTGATAAGGGAATAAAACGGAAACACATGACTTTAACAGGTCATCAAAAAGCTGGATATTAATCATTTCTCATTTCATTTATGCATCCGTAACTGTGCGTTGGAAAATATTAAATTTATCAATTCAGTGCTATTAAAATTAAAATGAAATAGTTCATGTTCTTTCACGCGAAAAATATTAAACAAACATGATTTTACGGAAAACAAAAAAGAAAAAAAGGTTTTCTTCATACTGTTATATGAGCTGAATTCAATTTATATCCAATAGTATTTGCTAATTGAATTCTTAGCCATTTCCAGAGAGTCTTAAAGTGAACTAATTACTGGTGTTAGATATTTCTGAGTTAAAAACGAAAGTCGATCATTGCATAATCTTCCGATAAGGGTTATATTTAAAAAATATTTTGTTTTAACAAAAACACATTAAGCAAGTAGTGGAACTGCTCCTAGCACTCAGGCCTTCCATAAGTATACAGCAAAAAATAAATTAAACGGCTAAATTCAGGCCTCTATTGTAGTAATAATGTCAATAGTATTTTGAATAATAGAATGTATTATGGATAAGTTTTTAGTACTTACCTAAATAAAATATTTC
This sequence comes from Stegodyphus mimosarum, assembly GCA_000611955.2. Taxonomy (NCBI): domain Eukaryota; kingdom Metazoa; phylum Arthropoda; class Arachnida; order Araneae; family Eresidae; genus Stegodyphus; species Stegodyphus mimosarum. The sequence goes on from KK118493.1 coordinate 381,211, forward strand.
TTTTATCTCAAGAAAATTTTCTGAGCAAAAAAGTACACAATAAGAGTTTTTATCGTCTTGGAGCTTTTACTCATTCGTTTTTGAGTTTCCATCTGTACAGAATTAACTTTTAATTATTTTTTTACAGTGCACCAAGCGGGCAATCAGAAATGGTTCTGCACAGAAAACAAGGGTTTGTATCATTTTATTAAGCCTTAAATCCCAGAAAGTGTTGCATTAAAAATGCGTCTCTTTTACACTGCTTAAGATATATGAGATTTTTTCCAAACTTTGCATAAATAAACTGTGAGCTTAAATGTGGAAGACAATTCAATTACAAACAGTACAAGATGAAAAATATTTTTAAAAGCATTTCTTCAAAGAAAATCTCTGATGTTTTTTCCCTGAGAAAGTAAATGTTGCAGCTTAAAGCTAATTCAAGTTCTGCCCAGAGTAGCAGTATGAGTATATTAGGAGGAAAGAAAAAGAGTTCAGTAATATATGTATAGAATTTAAAAAACAAGCATGTTGAAAAAACAATTCATTAAGATGTGTATAGAATTTAGAAAATAAATCTAAAAGACGTCATGGTTTTTATAAAATCTACCATTCTACACTCAAAATGAAGTCATTTAATTTCTCTTTAGAGCTAGAAAATTATTTTTGTTTGGTTTATTTGATGATAACAAAGCACATAAGCTATAGGGAAATGCCTAAGGGAAAGGAGGTCTTCTTCGCGGAGGACTTCTTAAGAGAAACTGGATCGCATCCACGTTATACATGGGGAAAAACCACAAAAAAAAACCATGCAGGCAGCCCGTTGGCCGGGATTGGTGAACCAGATAATGAGCATTGGCTAAGTTTCTGTATGAATAAATTCAGTATGGTGAGCTCTTTAACAATAAAATATAGAAAGGAATGTATAGCATTTTTTGTTGAAATTAAATAAGACTAAAAACCGTAAATTATTTTAAACAATAAATATATTAATTCTCGGTTAAAAGGTGTCGTTCCTAACTGTACATTTATTTATCTCTAAACATTCTTCTAAATAAGAGAAAATTTTCAGCTGCTATATAATCAGAAATTAAAAAGATTACAGAATAAATTAATATCTACAGGATTATTTTTTCAGATACTAATTTTTATAAATCACTTTTCCGTGGTTTTTGCTTTATATCGCGATGAATATTTGTGAATATTTTTTTCTGTTGTCTAATATTATTACGGTTACAAAAAATAATTTTTCAAGGAATATAAATGGATAATGGAATTTGGAAAAATGCAACGTTTGAAAAGTAAGTAAAGAATACTTCAGTGTTTCCAAAGTTTAAAAAATATGATGTATCAAATGTTTGAAAATTGGAAATTTAACCTTTTCAATGAAATGAAACGTAATGTATTTCGTAAGACATAAAAGGTATTCCCATACTTTAACTACATCTTAACCACATCTTAACTGCGTTAGCATTCATACATCGTAGAGAATAATCAAGCCTATGAGCATTTTTTGCTTTTATGTGCAGAATTCGATAAAATTTACAATGATACTGACTACTTTTTTTTACATATACCTCAGATATTTATAAAAGAGAGAGAAATTAGAATAATATACCAAAGGAAAGGAACAGGATGATGAAGAGTTAATAAACTCAATCTCTTTTAAATAACTGTAAAATAAAAAATGCGCATTTTTGTGTGATTTTTTTTCTCTTAAGAATTAGCAAATTAATCAGGTGTGCTATGATAATTTTTAATACATTTTATTTTATTTCAAATCTTTTTTCAAATTTCTGCTAGTGGTAAACGTTAACTCAATCTGTACTTATGCCTCGTCGACGAAAGAGAGCGAGATTTGAACAACTTACAGAGTTTGAACGAGGGAGAATCATCGGCCTTCGTGAAGCTGGATTGTCGTATCGTGCAGTAGCCTCTCGTGTGCAGCGTAACAGCAGCACAGTGATGCGCGTTTGGAAGCAGTGGACGGACGAGTGTCGGACAACTCGGAAATCCGGGAGTGGACCCCGAAATGTGACGTCAGCTCGCGATGATAGACACCTGGTCCGCATGGCGCGGACGGACCGTACAGCTTCCTCTAGACAATTGGCAGCACTGTGGTCAATAGCTACAGGTGTTTCATTGTGTGCTTCATCAATTCGTAGACGTCTGCTGCAGTGTGGACTGCGCGCACGGACTCCTTTATACAGGATCCCCCTAACGCACGACCATCGCCGCCTGCGGCTACAATGGGCCAATCAGCATAGAGACTGGCGTGCTGATTGGCAGCATGTCGTGTTTTCTGACGAATCCCGCTTTAATTTGTGGTACCATGATGGCCGCATTCGTGTCAGACGCTATGCCGGTGAACGCCACCTTCCGGAGTGCATTATCGAACGCCACAGTGGACGAACACCCGGAGTTATGGTCTGGGGCGCCATAGCATATCATAGACGATCTCAATTGCTACGAATTGTGGGCAATCTGAACAGCAACCGGTATATCCGTGAAGTTCTACAGCCCGAAGCTGTTCCCTTCCTTCAAAGCTTGCCAGGCGCTGTATTTCAACAGGACAATGCCCGCCCTCATACTGCTCGGATTGTTAAATCCTTCTTTGCAGCGCAGCAGGTACAGCTTCTTCCTTGGCCTGCGTGTTCCCCGGATATGTCGCCAATTGAACATGTGTGGGATGTCATTGGTCGGCGTCTTGCTCGTGATCCTCGTCCTGTTGCGTCTGCAGACGAACTTTGGGTACGCGTACAAACGATATGGAATGCTCTTCCTCAGTCAGACATTCAAACTTTGTTTGACTCCATGCCACGTCGTGTAGCAGCACTTATTGCGGCGCGTGGTGGCCACACAAAATACTGCTTCTGATCTCTTGTTCTTGTTTGTTTGCTTTGAACATTTAATCATTTATTTGTACCACTACCACTCAACTGTGTATTAAATTACATTCAATTATGACGATTCCTTCTTAGTGTTGCAATTTTCACAAACGTGAGTGTAGATACATTGACGAATTCCTTCAAAATAATAGTAATATAAAAAGAAAAATATTGCAAAAGTATAAAAGAGTTATGCACCTTAATAATAATATTGACGACTTTGTTGCTTTATAAATTTTGTTTTAAGTCAGGTTTTCCCTAAATTCTATAATGATAACGAAATGTTTTGTAGCCAGAGCGCCATATATTGAGTACTTAAACAGAGGAAAGAAATGAAATTCATTCTCCTGATCATAGTACTGCTTAGAATTAAACACTCGCAATAGCTTAAAATCAAGGCAAAATCAGTTTCCCAAATAACAACATAAAAAATTAATAATAAAAGAACGGAGATTTTATTAGTAATCAGAATCTGATAAAGTTAAATAAGTCCACCAGGCAGAAGTGGAAATTCACTGAAAATATTAACAATTAAAATAAAGCAAATAATAATGAATTAGAAAAATGAACTTCCAACTGAAAAAAAATTAGTACAAAAGCTCTAACATTGCAAACGTGACGAAGCACTTGAGAATTGATATGAACAAATTAATTTAAAAATCAAAATTTAAATAAATTGATAATTACTCAAAAAAAGGGAATGTTTAAACACTGGATAATTAGCAGTATGGTTTGAAAATTTTGGTCAAAACTAAAATGTGTTTTAAAACGTTTAAGAATCAGTTTACCGTCCGTAACTTGTGGAACCAATAGACATTGAATATGTGATGACGTCCGAGGTCATTTTGTAAGGATTTTAAGTTCACTAACGTTTATTTTATTTTAAAACTCTTATTTTCCACTCTTATTTTCACCTCTTATTTTCCACTTCCGGCCAGAATAAACGCGTGATTATGTTTATGTAAATTGTACTTGCTAACGCTTAAGTATTTAAGTTGTGGCTCTTTGCCAAGAGTAGAAGGAAGGAGAGAGAGCCCTCTTGCTACGAGACTTCACGCGAACCTGCCATCAGTTACTGTCCGTCTTTAAGACCAGAGGTGTTAATCTTCTTGAAAAATAAAGACGTATTGTAGTTTGCATACTACAGACGTAGTAATTTAAAAGGCCAGTCTTAGTGCTAGTCATCTGTGTGAAATATTAAAAGTTAGCTCTTATTTAAATTTTAGTTAGTTAGTAGTCTTATATTCTTTTACGTTCAGACCACAAGAAGTTGTCTTTGTATCCAGAAGTGCGGGAAAGTTTGTAAAATCGATAAGCAAATAAAGGGTAATTTGAACCCTTCTTATCTTTGTTGTATTTTCTACACACGCACCAACATAGCTTTTAGTAAGCTCCCTGTTCCTACTCAGGACTCCAGTTACTATGCTTGCAAAATCAACTAAAAGAAACAGTAGTCCTGATAGTGGCTCCTGAAGGAGAAGACCCATGGCCGACTTTCAAGAGGAAATTGATGAACCCGTGGTATCAGCCCAAAATTCAGAAATGCCAGCTGCCACCCTAGAAGGATTTGGGTACATCGTGCAGACCATGCGAGCATCAATGAAGCCAGCAGCGAGTTTCGATGGGAAATCAGCAGTGAATAACTTTTTGAAAAAGTTCGAGTTCCAAAAAGTTCCGAAAGTTCTTTTCGAGTTCCACGAGTTCCAAAAAGTGACTTTGGCTACTAGCGCTTTGAGGGGTCAAGCTCTTAGTTGGTTCAAGTACATTGGAAAAAATCTTTTGGGCCAAACGGGAAGTCTTACCTATACATACGAAAAATTAAAGACCTCCTTAGTAAAGGTCTTCTCAGTAGTAAAAAATCGTGCGAAATTAGAAGCGGAACTCTTCAGCACATACCAGCAAAGAATTAAGGAACTCTCAAGCTTCATTTTAAGAAGAATACAATTATTTAAGCTTTTGTATGGAAACCGGCCGGATCCTAAAGTAATTCAAGTCATTTTACCTAGGTTACTTCCCCAGGTACAAGACTTTATCGAATTAAGGAATCTGACGACTTTGGAAAATTTATTTGAGCTCGCAATCCAATTTGAAAGCAGAAGAACGGCGGACATTAAAAGAAGACACCAGTACGAGCAACGAAGCCAATTTGGTGCCCCAAGACCACAGCAGAGGCAAGACCGCGGCTACGGAAGCAAGTCGAATCAGTGGTCAAAGAAACCTGAATATTCAAAAACAACCAGCGAACGTCGACAGTTCAAAAATAAACCAGACAAAAAGTTTGAAGGCCAGCGGAAAGGCGCGTAAAAGAAGAAAGAAGATTTAAAGTGAAACGGATTTCTGCTCACGGGAGGGTGCGGAAATACGAAGGTCAAGAAAATCCCTCTACCATCAAGCTCAACACAGTTGTTCTGAAAAATTTAGTTCTTCCGAAGATTAAAGTGTTAGTAAACAATATTCCAGCCACCCCCTCCTGGACACAGGCGCTCAGCGTAGCTTTGCGGCAGAAGAATTTTTTAAAAAATATTTTTGTCAGTATAGAACCTACAGCTCGGATAATACGACGGTTATAGCAGCCCAGGGGGAAAATGCAAATGTATAGGTAAAGTACCACTGTATATTCTCATTAAGGATGAGCAGGTAAAAATTATGTTCCTTACTGTAAGAAATCCCCAAGCAAATATAATATTAGGAGTAGATTTTCTTTCAGCGTCCGAAGCAACACTAGATTTCAGTCAAGCATCTCTTAAGCTGAGAATGAAACTGGTGCCTGAAGTGAAAACGGATCCCCTCCCACAGTGAACATCGAACATCTGCCAACTGAAGAGCAAAAAAAACTACGCCAAGTGGTAAGTTAATTTTCTACTTTCTTCAGTGTCATTCCCGGATTCAGGCAAGTGACTAACCATGAAATAAATACGGGAGATTCACAGCCAGTTCACCACAAGGCTTACCTCTGTGACAAGTCTAAAGAAAAAATTATAGAATGGCATCTTAAAGATATGTTAAGTAAAAAGATTATCACACCCATCTCCAGTAGTTATGCGAGCCCGGTTGTTTTATGTAAGGAGAATAATGATTACCTGGTTACACACCCAAAAAGGTGCCGTTCTGCAATTGATTGCCGCAAACTGAATAGAGTTACTAAGTATTCAGTTTATCCATTACCCATTATTGAGGAAATCTTGCGCAATATAACTTCCACTAAATATATGACGACATTAGATTTAACATCTGGGTATTTTCAAATAGGAGTAAAACCTGAAGATGTACCAAAGACCGCTTTCATAACTAAGTCTGTTACTTATGCATTTTTTGCGTATGCCGTTTGGCCTGTCAGGCGCGCCAGAAACATTTCAACGTTGTATGGAAATTGTTTTAAGACCCGTCCTCGAGAAAAGCACTTTTATCTATTTGGATGACATTATTGTTACTAGTGATAATTTAGAATAACACATTTAAGACTTAAAAGAAGTATTTTCATTGTTAAATGAGGACGGTCTAAAAGTTAATGCTGACAAGGGCAAATTTGCGGCAAAGGAACTACATTATTTGGGGTATAAAATTTCCCAGAAAGGCATCGAAACCGACAAATAAAAAATAATTGCAATTCAGAATTATTCGCCGCCTAATACGGCGAAGAAACTAGATTTTTCTAGAGCTCTGCTCATACTATAGGTCCTTTATAAAGGATTTTGCACAATTGCCTAACCGCTATTAAAGTTAAACAGAAAGAAGGCAAGATTTTCGTGGACATCCAAAGCTAACACCGCTTTTGAAAAATTAAAACAAGCGTTAACACAGGCCTCTGTTTTGAAATTTCTCGAAGATGATAAAAATTTAGAAATCGCGGCCCATGCCTCGGATTATGCCGTAGGGGCAGTTCTTTGCCCAAATGGGCAGCCCGTAGCGTTCTTTGGTCGTACTTTAAATGATACTCAAAGAAATTATTCAGCGACAGAAAGGGAAACACTTGCAGTTCTGTTAGCAGCACAGAAGTTAAGGGTCTATTTTGGAAGTTCTTCAGTAACGGTCTACTTTGATCATGCAGCGGTCGCTAGATTATATACAGGAAAGAATCTATCGCTGAGATTAATAAGATAGGCTCTTAAATTACAAGAATATGATTTGATAATTAAACACACGCTTGGAAAGGAAAATGTCGTACCAGATGCCCTGTCAAGAATCAAGATAGATGAAGAAGTGAATAGTGTTAAAGTGGCAATGCTCACATCCCAGATGATACATTCACGTGAGACCGTAATAACGGAACAGGGCAAGGATCCGGAATTTAAAAATATATATGATTATTTAAGAGATTCTGAAAACTTTAGCCACCAAGATATTGTGGCGATAAGAAATAGGGCGTCCCATTACAAACTGATAGATGGTCTATTATTTTATACGAAAACTACGAATAATAACAGTGAAATACGACCTGTTATCCCAGCTAGTCTTAGATTAAATATATTACAAGAGTTGCATGATTCGCCCCTGGCAGCTCATGGTGGTATTCGGAAAACCATCAAACGCGTACACGAAGCAGTTTATTTTCCTGAATTGCAAAAGTTAACAAGGGCGTATACAAGCCAGGTAGTTAATTATGTTAATTTCCTCCCGGCCGGGTTTCTAAATAGCATTAAATTAGAATTTCCAAATGAAATAATTGGCGTCGATTTATTGGGCTCTTTCCCGAAAAGTTAGTTAAATAAAAGTCGGTATCTCCTTGTTATGGTTGACCATTTTAGTAAATGGACCGAGATTATTTCCTTAAAACGAGCCTCTTCGAAATTAGTTACTGATTCGATTTTAAATAAATATATTTTAAAATACGGGGCGCTCCTAAAAGTTATATCGGATAATGGTCCTCAGTTTATAAGCAATATTTTTGAAGATATGTGTCAAACACTGGGCATGCGTCATTTTAAAATGGTCCCGTATCGGCCGCAATCAAATATAGCGGAACGGGTCAACAGAAACATAGTTAAAATTATTCGTAGTTAAAAATTTTCATAAAAGCTGGGATAATTATGTCAATGAATGAGCTTTCGCCCTTAGGACCGCCAAACACGACACGACAGGCAAAACTCCGGCTGAGTTATTTTTAAGCAGGAAGATTATAACCCCACTGGACAAATTGTTTTATGTTCAAAAAAGGGCTCCTGAATTCCAAATGGCGGATATACAAAAGTTAGTTAAGGAGGCAGAAGAAAACACCGAAGTATCACAGAGGAAACAGAAAATGTATTATGACATGAAAAGACGGGAAGTAAAGTATAATGTGGGGGATGAAGTACTTAAGCTGAAGCACTCACTTTCTTCAGCGGCGGAAGACAAAGTGGCTAAATTTTGCCCACGGTTTGAAGGGCCGTTTCCTATTGAGAAAATAACCCAGGCAGTGGTGGTTTTAAAAGCTAAGCACGGCGAAAAAATTACGGCAAATATTGATCAAATCAAGCCGTATTACAATCGAAATAAAATGAAAATTTTTAAGATCTTTTGCTGGATCCGGCACGGCAGGCATCATCTCAAGACATGGCACAACAACAACGACCGCCAGAGTCAGCCACAAATAAAGATACGAACAAGAAAAGAAAAGCCCTCCCCCCCGATGCAACACCGGAGATAACAAGATATTCCCCCGACTAAAAATGAGATGTCACGACCGGTTTCAACAGGAGGAAAACGGAAATTCTAACAGCACTAAGAAGGCGAGAAGAAATGGCCGCAGCCAAGGCACCTGTGAGAAAAGAAATAGTGAACCCTCAGAAAGGATTCTATGTAGCACATGTCCAAGAATTGACAAGGGAAAGCCAGCTGCAGACTCAAGGTAACAAAAGTTCGAACAGCAAACTGCCAAAATTCGACAACAACCGACAAGAAATGTCCCGACGCCTCCAAGGACAGCACCTATCAAGCGACCCGGAAATCAACCAACGGAGAGGAAGAAGTTTTTCAAGAGCCATCAAGCGCGCCCGAAAAGAAAACGGACTGAGGACCAGACCGAGGTTTGTACCCGGACAAGGCGTCGAATCAATCAAACCATGGTCTTTGCTACCTTCCAGGAGTGGGAGGCTAAACGGATCTCTGAATATCAAAAAGATAAGTAAAACTTTATGTTACTTTGAAACTTTAAGTTAATTTCGTTTTTACTACAAGTGGCAGAATTTAAGAAGTTTTACCTCATGTGAGGTCTACCTTTATAGCCAAAAAGGCGAGAAATGAGTTTTACCTATTTGTTATTATGTTTTTCAACTACTCGCGAGTAATCTAATATTATTGTATAATAGTAAAGTGTAAATACTTCAGTATTGTAAAAGATTTTGTAACTGTATAAGAAACGTACCTTAAGAACATTTTAAAAATATTGTGTAAAGCTTTATTTAAAAACTTCTGTTAAGAAAAGACATTTTAGTTTGGATCTTTTAATGTGAAATGTACTTGTTAAATGTGAAAGAAACAGCACTTGCTTTCAGTAGGAGGAAGTTAACTGTATGTTTTCAAATATGTAGAATTAATGGCATTTTAATATGTTCTTATATACATGTGAACAGCTCCGTTAAAATTAAGAAGTACAGTGATGTGTTAAAAGTGAAAGCATTATATAAATGAAAAAGTTTAAAACCGCTGAGTTAAAAGAATGTAACTGCATAAATGCAACTTAACGCATGTGCTAAATTTGGAATGAATGAATGTAGTTAGGCTCTCTGATGCTACACTGCAGAGTTAGCCACTTATTTTAGAATAATACCTTAGGGTTCAGAGATGAATGTAAGGTGTGTTCTGAGGTCTTTTTATGTGGAATTTTAACACGTTAGTGTTTTGATTGTAGGCAGTAGTGTTGAACACTTGTACATAGACACGCCCGTGTTTGGTGTTTCTCTCTTTACAACACAGGTCAGAGAGCACGGGAAGATAATTAAATAATGGTATGAATGAAATAAGAATGGGGTTTTAAAAGAAAAAAATATACGTGTTCATGTTACTTGCCATTTAAATTACTTAACAAATTGATTAAACTAGTTTTCCTTCCAAATTTCTGGAAGGAACCGATAAGAGACAGGAAATTCCTGTTTTTAGATAATGTAAAGAATGAAGAAAAATTATCCCTGGAGAAAATATTGTAAAACTGCATTTTACATAATTTCTAGGTTAGACAGTTTTAGTGAGGAGTTGTTGTAAAAGACTGGCCTTGAGTTAGACTTAAAATTTAGAATTTAAAGTTTTCAACAAGGTCATTTAGATCTTAATTTCAAACTTATTAACTCTGGCGGGAAGTATGTAAGGATTTTAAGTTTGCTAACATTTATTTTATTTTAAAACTTTACTATCATCTCTTATTTTCCACTTCCGGCCAGAATTAACGCCTGAATATGTTTATGCAAATTGTACTTGCTAACGCTTAAGTATTTAAGTTGTGGCTGTTTGCCAAGAGTAGGAAGGAGAGAGAGCCCTCTTGCTACGAGTCTTCACGCGAGCTTGCCATCAGTTACAGTCCGCCTTTAAGGCCAGAGGTGTTAATCCTCTTGAAAGTTGAAGACGTAATGTAGTTTTTCCCAGTTTGCGTACTACAGACGCAGTAATTTAAAAGGCTAGTCTTGGTGCTAGTCATCAGTGTAAAATATTAAGTTAGCTCTTATTTAAATTTTAGTTAATAATCTTATATTCTTTTACGCTCAGGCCACAAGTGGTCGGTCTTTGTATCCCGAAGTGCGGGAAAGTCTGTAAATCTGTAAAAAGTCTGTAAAAGCAAATAAAGGGTAATTTGAACCCTTCTTATCTTTGTTGTATCTTCTACACACGCACCAACATAGATGTTAGACCTTTCCTTTCGACATTTTTATCGTTCATTACACAACTAACTTTAAAAAGGGTCTGTATTATAAAACTATAAAAACCAGAAATAAAAATAACGTGCAGCTGTTGCTCAACCTTACTTTGGTTTGCGAAACAGACTTGGTTGAGAAATTTTTAACGATAGGGAGGATAAATGGTCTCTCATACAAGAATCTCTCTTCCCCACCTTATCCCTCGCGTAGAATGAAAATGTGACAAGAGATAACGAGCCATCTGCTGTTAGAACCACCGCTGTACGCACGTACGTCTCACAGCAGATGGTTAATTAATATTAAAGTTGTAGAATCATTGTTTTTTTATGCTGGAGACGTGTAAAATGTGCAATGTTCTAGCCGGGATTCAAACTCTCGACGAGTCGAGTGTGCTTTCAGTTACACCACGAAGGCATGGAAAAGGAGGGAGAAAATAGAAAGTAGAAGAAAAGTCTCAAACAATCATCGATTCAAAAACTTCTTAAAAGAGAGTGTGTACTTCACTATTTGAAATTTTTATTCAAGGAAATTCACACCTCAGATAGAATCCTGAGAAAACTTCGCTGTATAGAGGAATTCGCAAAACAGACTTTTCGTTAAGTAGAGATATCCTCCACACCACATAGTATAAAATAACCCCAGAGTTTAATGATATAGAAATGAAAAATAAACCTTAATGTTTCCAAATGTTTATTTAAAAATTATTGGGATTTTTGACGTTGGTCAAACCTATTGCTACTTTTTACAGATATTAGGTTTATAATTGCTATTTGCTACCCTACATCAACAGGGTGAGAATCAGTAAGTCACTTTCTAGGTAAGCTCTTCGTAAATACTTTATATTGCATATTATGATAATATATTTCATATTTTTATTTTATTCACAAAAATATGTTGATACGAAAAACGTCATGTGCCAAACATTCTGTGCGTACTTTTGTAGAGCCTTGCATTTTTTTATGAAGTAGCTTCCAAAATTTAGCAAAATTGAGCTATTCACTCTTTTCTTTAAAAATTATATTTAAATTCGCATCGATTTCTTACCCCGATGAATTAGGCAAATAGCGTTGCATAATTTTATTCCTGTGCAGTTAATTTTGCAATAATTGCTGCTTCTTTATTCCAGGATTTTCTACAAATAATATCCATTTCACATTATTCCTTAAATCTTGAAGTCTGTTTTTAGGACAGGATATCAAAATAAATTGACATTACTGTGTAGTTTTCTGAAGACATCTGTAGCATTTGTAATGGCTGAAAAGTTATGCAGCACTTACTTTTGTATTTCGTAGTACTAAATACTTTGTTTCTTTTCAAATGCCAACATTTTGACTGGCATCTGCGAAATAATTTTATTTTCACCCTGTAACCTACGATTGAGATTGTTAAGTTGTAAGATATTTTCTACCTTCTTAGAGCATGCCTTCGAGGTGCAACTAGAAGTACATTCGGGAGGCCTGGTGTTTGAATCCCATCAAGGGTCGTGAGGACTTCTTCCAACTCATGGCTTCGAAAAATCCTAAAACGATTCTACAGTCGCACCCGAATTATGTGGTGGTCGACGAATCGTCACCACCAGGATTTAACGATTTGGTCTCCGCCTGTCATCTTTTAAGTGAGGGAAGGGAATATAATGTATTTTCTCCTTCCTTACCACTTGCCCTGCTAGCAATCCGGAGATCCAAAGTTCGAATCCCGGCTAGGACACTGCATATTTCAATAAACACTTAATTGCGTTCCTGTAAAAATTTCTTGCCATAAAGAAAAATAAAATTCTTAGGAATTAAAGGAAAAGCATCTAAAAGTTTTCAGATTTTAAGGATCGCTCAAAAGGGCTCTTTTAAAGATTAATATGGTTTATCAATAGAGATTATCCATAGAGATAGCACAGGTGGAATAGCGAAGCAGTTTGTAGGATATTAGATGAATACGCATTTAAGGTAGCACGGCAACGTTATATATCTTCTGGATATTTAAGAAATGAACGAATGTGTAATGTAATTTTATAAAAATGTTAAATGTTTTTAATTAGACATATCATGAATGAAATGCATTTTTTACTTAAATCAATCAGATTAAAAAATAAAAAGAAATTTTAATATTCTTTAGAATTGCATCTATTGCTTTTAAACAGTTTAGTTTGTTAATTAATAACAGGAAGATTAAACATGAAGAACAATATTTTCCGTTTTTTGGAATGGAAGTAGATTCGAATGAAAAGTAAAACAACTCAAAATCGTATTTCCAGACTAAACACCCTTAAATAATAATAATAATAATAATAATAATAATAATAATAATAATAATAATAATAAACAGGACTTTTCTTCTGCTTTTCACCTGACTAAAGAGTATGCAGAAAAACGTTGTTACGAGTACGATTAATTCGAATTATTACGATTCGAGTTAATCGAGTTATTACGATTACGAATAATTGCTTCAAACGTTTTCCTATTTGCAACTGTTCAGTTCTCGTGAATGTATAAAATTCTCTATATTTATTACAGTTTTTATTATGGCGTCTAGTTCAGGCTTAGCGACTGCTACTTCCAAGATTTCTTGGTACAGTGAAATTGTCAGGACAAAGTGTTCGGTGCATACTCTTGGCGAACATATTCGTGAAGTAAAGTAAGTCCTGATCTTGAACAGGGACCTGAATGCAGCTATGTTCTGTGGTAGAAAACTGTAGTTAAGTGGTAGAAGAACTGCACGTAAGAAGGATTTAAATCCTATTTTATTAAACCACAATTATATACAGCCACTTCTCAACTCGGGAGGGATACAGAAAATAATGACCGCACTTGGGTCTAAACTGAACAATCAAATAATTCAAACTAAAGTTATATAGAAATTAAATCCTCGTTGCTCACAGAGCTATGAACGCGAGGTTGGCCTCTAAATGATCAATGGTGCGTAGCAAGAGTTAGCTAATACTAACGCACTTAGATTTACTTCAATAAGTAATAGAGTAACAGCGCTATGGCTTAGAATTTAAATGCTAACTAGTCAGGCGAACGTCGAACAGAGCAGCAGTGATCTGAGACTAAAAGCTCTCTCACACCGAGAAGTTTCTACCTATCGCTTAAATATAAACTTGGCTCCACTTCAAATTAGCATAAAGCTGAGACGCACGCTCATTCTAACGGGAAGATGAAATAAGAACACATAGGAAAGGAAAATTAAAATAAAACTTTGTTAATTTAAACTAAAACCTTACAAAATGATTAGAGGTTCCCTTATATTACATTTTTGTTTAAATAAGGAAATAAATCTGTTTTCTGATTCGATCATTGACGGGTATACATCTGGCGTATACATAAACTAGTTTCTTTACATCAAACACAGTTCTCTTCCAGATAAGCACCAATAATATCGAGAAAATTGTTCTCTCTGGTTTGGTACGTCATAGGAAAAAATTTCAAAAAAAACCTCACGAATTAAATCCTGAACACTACAGTATCTAACAAAAGTTGAACACTTTGACGTTGCTGAAATGTCGGTGCTAGAATGAAATGACAAGCCAATATTTATTCAACTTTCGAAATCTTCTTTAGCGAGTCAGAAATGTGTTTTGCGATATTTTCAACGAGCCCAGCTCAAGAAGAATCTGAGGAGTTGGTTACGTTTAATTTGAGATATTATTTGAATTTCATTACTAAATGTGTCAAGTAATGCATCGTAAGCATTTGATGAAGTGTTTTTTCATAATTTCTGCGTCAGTAAAGGGTTTCATTTGTTTGCAAAGATTTTTGAACGATGGAAAATGTATAAAACTTAATAGTTTATAGAACTTAACTATGTTACATATAAAAATTCTGCACTAGTGCGTATATTTAAACCATGCGTATATTACTCTGATGTATTTTACTATCACTTAGGTTTAGACACTGAGGATGCACTTACACGTAAAAGTCTGTTTGACACTGTTGCGTACATTGTTGTGCATACCTTTGTATTTACACGGATATTTTACATCGATATTTAAACATTTTACACTGCTTTTTCGCTGGGACTTGCAGAAATTCTACACTGATGAGCATAAACAAAAATTGCTCTGGTGCATTTTTGTGAACATGGGTTTAGACAGTAAGGATACACTGATACATACACAGTAGCTCATACATAAACATTTTACATTGAGAGTTAAACATTTTATACTGATTTTACTCTGATATATATACAAATTCCACGCTAATGCGTATATTTAAACATAAATAACCAGGGTGCCTTTCATAGGTATGTATAGCTTTAGACAGCGAGGATACAATTATACGAAAGCGTCTGTTGCAAATGTTGTGCATACATGAACATTTTGCATGGATATTTTGCACTGATATTTAAAACTTTTATACTGATTTCATTCCGGGACACGCAAAAATTCTACACTGTGGAGCATATATTAACAAAAATTGCCCTAGTTCATTTTGTGTGCACATAGTTTTAGACATTGAAGATATATTGATACAAAAATTTACATTGATGCGTACGCTGCAGCATTTACATAAATATTATACACTAATAATTAAACATTTACATTGATGTTACGTTTGTAAATATACAGATTCTACTTTGCTGTGCATATATAGACATATAATAACCTGGTGCATTTCATGACCACATATATTTTAAAACCGTGGATGCACTGATACGATAACCTCTATTTCTCACTGATGAGTACACTATTGCATTTATATAAATATATATATTATACTGGTATTTTTCATTGTTATTTAAACATTTTACACTGATTTTGCTGTTACACATATAAATTCTTTGTTATAAACATTAAAATTATGCCTATACATAAACATTTTCAGTGAAATTTTACAGTGATATTTAAAGAATGTACAATTTTACTCTGTTACTCATATAAATTCTACTCCGATCCCTAGAAACTACCCTGGTGCATATTATGTGCACCTAGGTTTAGACACTGAGAAGGTACTGTTACAATAACGTTTGTTTTACACATGCGTGCGTTGTTGGGCGTACATAAGCATTTTACACTGATATTTTGCATTAATAATTACACATCTTACGCTGATTTTTCTGTTAATTATAAACCGATTCTACAATGATATATATATATATATATATACATATATACACACACACACATAAATTACTCATGCATTTTAGATGCATTTTAGAAATATAGTTGCTGTGGATACGTTAGTTATTTCAGAATGTTCGTGTACAAGGTTCCATCATATTCACAAACAAAATGAGGCATGCCGCATAGGAGCACTAACTAGTAAGTTACAACGAGACACTCAGAAGCAAGACAGTTAGTACCGACGACAGGGCAGGATTCAGTAGTGCACTAACTGACATGACAAAGGTCCTACCCCAAAGCCTGTAATTTTTCTATTATGAGCTTAAGTTTTCTGAGTAGGGCAGGCTGCTTAATGAAGAAACGCATGAGTGATGCATTATTAATCGGTAGCCGGATGTGCCACGTCTATGTGAGTAGGCATGCTGTTATGAAAAGGTCTCACTGGTGTCCGGAATGTGCCTTTATCCAGTAGATATGATGAGTCTTTTGAGTCACACTCTCTCTGATGTCAGTTATCAGAGTAGGGGAATGGTGGAGATTACGGATTGCATAAATAGCAGAAAGTGCGGAATGTGTGCCCATCAAATTGTTACGCTGCTGCGATGGCTTGCTTGATTCCTGCCATTTTAGCTTGAAATACCGTATTTCCTGATCCTAAGTACCCTTTCTATGATTGTAATATAGGATATTTCTCCCGCCTTCTTGGCATGCCTTCGTGGTGTAGTTTATAAGGTATATCTCCCACATTCTTAGCGTGCCTTCGTGGTGTAATGGTCAGCACACTGAGCCGGTATTCAGAGGTCCGTGGTTCGATTCCCGGCGAAGGAATTGCATATTTTCATGTCTCCTGCTACTAAATAAGCCTAATGTCTCTACACTGGCGCCCGAACTAAAAGGGTTGTGGATGATGACTCTCCACACCCAGGATTTGGCGACTAGGTCCTCTAAAACCCTAGTCGTCCTTTAAAAAGGGGAGTATATAAGGTATATCTCCCACATTCTTAGCGTGCCTTCGTGGTGTAATGGTCAGCACACTGAGCCGGTATTCAGAGGTCCGTGGTTCGATTTCCGGCGAAGGAATTGCATATTTTTCATGTCTCCTGCTACTAAATAACCTAATGTCTCTACAAGTTGTCAGCACGCTCGACGCGTATTCGAGAGGTCAGTGGTTCGAGTCCCGCCGACGGCATTGCTCATTTTTCACATCTCCTGCTTTTAAAAAATACCTAACGTCTCTGCAGTATAACTTCACTGTTACACTTTATTGCAGCCCTGTATCTAACTCCTTCATCGAGTTTGGAACAATCTGTATATATGCAGATTGCATTTTCAGAAAAACTTTGGCTACTGAGTATCATTGTGTGGGCATGGATACCTGCTCCATATTGCGCTGGCTGGACATTAAATAGCGATCTCTTGTACTTATAATCGGCTGGATTAAGATGAAGATCTCTGTACGTTACCCGTCTTTTAAACAATGTAACAGTTATTATTGCTGACTCCATGCCTGCCCTAATATGAAGAGGTACTAGGTTGCTAGGACCGTGGCTGCATTTGCTGTAGTGCGATAGGCTTTCGCTAAGGCGAACGGGCACTGCCTATTAAGGTCTTGATTTTACATGTCTTCATGGGTCTAGACCAGATTGCCCCGAACGTAATGATTTTTCCACTACCGTACTGTAAATAATTTTGAGAATATGTGGCCTTAGGCCCCAGTCAGATTCTTGCATGTTTTTAAGGTTAATCGCTATGCACAAAGCTTTGGTGATCTGTGCTCTCACATGCCGTTCAAGTCTTCTTCTATAACGAGGCCCAGGAGTTCCGTGGCTTGTTTCACTCGTTTACCATGCATTTCTATTAATGGGTTTCTTTGGATAGTTTCTCCAGGTATGTGGAAAATGCATCTGGATTTCGCTTCCGAGATTTTAAGACGTTTCTGGCAACAAAGACGATGGGAAAGGGCAATAGCTTTATTGTAGCTGCTCTGGAGAATGTCTGATATGCCCTTGAACAAAAATGTGGCGTCGGCAGCAAATGCCAGAGACGAGTGTGTGTTTATCATTGAGCTTTAAGAATAGAGTTGAAAGTTAGAATTCAAAGGTCTGGACCAGAGCACGATTCCTTCGGACAGCTTCGAGTCTGCTTTCGAGTGATTAGCCCTCCATTGTGGATCGCAATGTGAGTACGGTTGCTGACATAGCTGATGAATACTTGCAGAAGATTATTTAAGAGTATTGGCTCCATGCAATGCTTCTATTATGGTGGCCACCACAGAGAATTGATTGTACTTTGTAGGTCTAGACTAAGGAACGTGCATGGTATTTGTTGCTTTTAATTGCTGTCACTTCATGTTGAATAATGTTCGGAGCATTTAGCGTAGACCGATTTTTCTCGAAATCCAAACTGGGTCTCTGAGATGGTGCCACTAGTAGTTAAGTGATACTTCAAGCTCATTATCGCTAACTTTTAGCTTTTCGTATACTTTCCTTTGAGCCGGGAGCAAGCAGATCGGCCTGCACGATGCCGGTCATTTGGATCCTTATCGGACTTTGAGGACAAAATAACTTGTCCCGTCTTAAAGGATCTAGGGAAGTGATGCAGATCCAGAAGTTTGTTAAAGTATTTGACCAAAAAGCTTAACTTTGCCTTATGGACAGCTCGGATGATATTGTAATCCAAAAAGTTAGGCCCGGCGCCTTTCGCTTTTTAAGAATGTTGATCACCGTGTTTATTTCGTATGGCATGAAAAGTATTTCATCAGGCATATCAGTCGACAAGCAGGTAGGCGGGATCTGACTGAAGGTCCCGCTTCACTGGAAATACTGCTTCGAAGATGGTAAAGTGTCGATTCCATCGAAAGGAAAGTCAACTATGATGGTTGCACGTATTCTATATGCTCAGGTGGTTTGAATCCTTTATTAGAAGTGATTTTATGTAAAATTCCATACACTTCCGTATTATTGATGCAAAATTTACACCGGCTTTCTAGCTTGGTCTTAAGTATATTTTTCTTATAGATAGCTAATACATGTTTGTCGGCAACACTTAGTGCCTGTTTTGCTTAACTTTCATTCATCTCCTTAGGGCCCTTGTGTGACTGCGTTGTGTCCTGAAGTCTTTGGACCACCAGTTTGGGCGATGTAGTACGTTGGGAGGTTTTAGGGAGAAGATCCTATTGTACAGGTCCTGTAGGCTTACAATAAGCTGATCTTTAAAAGTGTCCAGTTCGGAAAAATGTATGGTACTCGTCAAATTCGTATTCCATTCACGCAAGTGCCTGTCTCACTTGGTTGGTAAATTTTGAAAGATTGCCTTTCATCAGCTTATCAAGAACTTTGTATGGGGGTGGCCGATACCATACATATAATGTACATATGGTCGGAGACAGAGGAAAATGTTGCACTGTACATTTCCAAATGTTTGAAGCCATTGACGCGGTTGAGAGGGTAAGATCTGGCCACCCCTTCCCATGAATCGTCTCATAAGTTAGGGGACTGTTTGCGACATTATGAAGGGTTAGGTCATTACTTGCAATGAAGTCTTCGGCGTCACAGCCTCTTGTACCCCTATTAGGGTATCCCTCGTCTCGGCGTTCACCCATTCGTAATGCAAGTTTAATAGGTGTCGTGAATGTTCTTTTCGGACATCGTGCATACGTTCCCTGGAATACATCCACCTACGAGCCGCAGTCTGAGTATGAATGATCGATATCAACAGGTTTTGTCATACCTTGTTCCGCAGGTTCTTTCTTCTTCTTGTTGAAACGCACGAGTAATGTAGCAGGAATAGAAACATATAACTGAATTGGTAGTTGAATAGACAGAGATCTTGTTGCAAAGTGTTGGATAGGCAACTGAAATAAGAAGAGACCTAAGTTATATAATTTGTCATTGCTAAATTTTCCTAGTTGCAAATTAGACGTCTGACTTTTAAAATGGAAAATAATGTTATGCGATCTCTTCTCTGCTTGTAGTTAAGGTAATATTTTTTTACCTGATTTACTGAAATCGATGTTTAATAATAACATCTAATACAATGGAGTCGATGAATAATGGAAACAAACAGTATTGTTCTTTTTCTTTCAAAGTGATTTTGTCTAGCTCCAATTTGATTAATTATTAGAAAGAGATAGGCACCGCTAAAATTAATAACTGATATAAATTGAGCTTATTTACACTAAAACTTTAGTTGAAAAATAATACCGTGTTTAGTAGATAACATTACCTCATTGTTTTGCCATGTATGCGTTGGGCTTAGCAAATTCAACGACCATTTGTGACGATGAATTAAAGTATCAGTCAAATTCAAACTTAAAACGTGTATACTAGTAGTCAATGACTACACAATTATATTTAAATGTAAACTGTCTGAGGAAACTCTAACATTCGTATCAGTTTAAATGTCGGCAGCAAATAACGCAAAGCCGAATAATTATAAACTTTTTAGAGGTGGTAGATCTAAAGTAACGTAGCATACAGAGGTAGAAACAGGTTCTGTCTTACAATCCCTAAACTTTAGCTTAAATACTCTGTAACGCAATTTACATTCTGTTGAGGAAACGGAAAGGAGAAATAATAGTAAAGATCTAAATCATAATAACTGATTTGTTTCAAATAAGAACCCTATATGTTTAAAAACTGTGTTTCTTCTAAAGATCATTTTATTCTTCTAAAAATGCAAGTTTTTGATATACTCACGTACGCGAATAACTATGCTCGCAAGGCATTCATCTCCATTTGAATAAAACGCAGAAACGAAGACTTTTACCATGCTTTCTGTAATTTGTGTTACGATAAATGTCTTCAAAATCACAAGAATGAGTCATTAAGTAATATAACGTTCATGTATATGTCTTAAAAGTAAATAAATCTGGAGTTATTCTCAACTTAAAAAGTTTCCCAAATCAAGTAAACAATTTATTACTGAGAAATAAAAAACTGAACGAGTGATTCATTACTAAGAAATTCTTATGTGTTAGTAGCGAGAAAACTGTTTTCCTCGCGAGTCATCAAATCTAACTCTAGAATCCACTTGCGTCTCAATGGAGCCCTAAACGCTATCTAGGCATTTGTCGCTGTTCTATCTGAAATTTCTATCTCAATCAATGTATAGTATCAAAGGAATAGGTCATCAGAGTAGATGAATAGCATAACATCACAACGGGCGCCACGCTCTGATATTCTTCCACTGAGTAGAGACGGACTGCACCCGTGGACGGTGTCTAATTTATCACAAATGTCGTGCACTATTTTTCTTTCTACTATCTCCTACGATGAAGGCCAAACAGATTTGATGAGTTTTAAGAAACGGTGGTTTTAAGCTCGTGCTTTACATCACGTCACTCACTTTTTTTTCAATGCCCTTTTGATTTCTGAAGAAATATTAATTGAAGAAAAGTTTCTAAGGAAGCACTAATTGAAATCTGCAACTAACTTCAGGTTGCTGAGTTAATCTTTCATCACGGCCTGATTTATTTTTATCTATACGCAGGAGAAAATTAGGAGCTGAAATCTCTCGGAAATCAATTCACCTTTAATATTGTTGATAGGTTAATTTTATTTGATGGTACATTTGAATTAGGTGAAGATTAACAATCTTCAGTTTCATAAGGGTTGTTCTCCAATTTAAATCCAACTTAATACAAGGGCTTTGTCAAATGAATCTTCAGATGTAAACAATATAACTGTATAATGAAAAATAACAGAAAACAAGATTATTTCAATAATATACAAAAAGGAGTATTTATGTTGTTCATTATGCGTTATGTAATTGTTTTGAGGAAAATATATGAGGACCTTTTTGGAAGATACTTTAAGGCCAACTGATGGTTACTTGCAGCAACGCTCATGCAACCAGCATATTTCACAGACAATAGAACCTCCATAGCATCTATTACAGCTAGTAATTAAATTTCATTGGACTATGCACAGGTATTTTCTTACTGCATCATCAGTTTTCGACTGCCATCTATTCTCCAATAGACTTTATCGTCTCTTTTTTGAAACCTTTTCGGTGCCCAGGAACCAAAACTAGGTATCCGAGTGATAAGTCAAATAGTTATCATAATTTTCATTTCGTTTATCGTTTCAAAGAGGTATAAAATCGACTCAAAATCTATTTTAATTTTGTTCCTTCATAGAATAGTACAAAGTGTTTTCTTTCTAAGGCTTACCTATTTAAATAAAGAAGTAGAAGTCTGAAAATATTTATTGAGGAGA
>KK118493.1:403200-453308 GCA_000611955.2 Stegodyphus mimosarum
AATTCATGGAGGAAATTTTCCCTACATTAACTGAATTTTAGTGAAAAGTATTGTAATTTAATTTGCTTCTAAGTGTACTGATTGGTAATACATTGTTTGCGAGTTCAGTTGTACAACATCGATATACGTTCTGATTGTCGTGTAATTTTTCTATTTAAATTTTGAGAACAATTTATTGCCACCACATTTAAATACATTAAGCACTTTATTTAGAATATTGCAAAATAAAAAAAAATATTCAAGAAACGTATTGATATTGTCTCTTCGAAGAGTACATATCAACATACTAAAAAAAGCAAAGGACAGCTGTATGATTACTGACAATTACGGTTAGATATTTTACATCCGTACCATATGATGAATATAAGTTTAATAATAATAATAATGATGATGATAAAGCTGGGAATAACATCAACTGGATTTGTGTATGCTTAAAAATGGTTTTAGTAACTTTTTAAAATTCGAAGCACTTGTTCCTTTTTTCCTCTTTAAAGCAGAAAATGTTAAAAAAAATCATATTTTAGTTAGAACTGGAATCAGTCTAAGTTCCTACAGTAGAAAAATACTGAAATAGTTTGAGAAGAAACATCTCGATAGTAAGAAGCTCTTGAACATGCAATCATTCGAAATGTAAACTCGAACACATATACAAGGACAGAAAAGCAGATAATTCTGTAGAGACATTAGGTTATTTCGAAGCAGGAGACATGAAAAATGAGCAACGCCTTCGCCGGGAATCGAACCAAGGACCTCTCGGTTACACGTCGAGCATGCAGACCACTACACCACGAAGGCATGCGAAGAAGGCAGGAGAAATACCTTACATACTCCCTCTTTTAAAGGGCGACTGGGGTTTTGGGGACCCAATCGCCAAATCCCGGTAGTGGAGAATCATCATCCACCACCTTTTTAGTTCGGGCGCCAGTGTAGAGACATTAGGTTATTTCGAAGCAGGAGACATGAAAAATGAGCAACGCCTTCGCCGGGAATCGAACCACGAACCTCTCGGTTACGCGTCGAGCATGCAGACCACTACACCACGAAGGCATGCGAAGAAGACGGGAGAAATACTTTACAATTCTTTTTACGAATCAGACTGGTGTAAAAATATTACGTTTGATGTTTCATAAAAAGTCTTTATATGCATTTGCTTTTCTTAAAATATTTTTCCCGTATTTTTTGTCTTAAAAGTAATGATTTAAAAATTTTGATGCTACATCTGCTCATAACTGTGACATTTCAATGCAGATTTAATCATTAATTAAGAAATATTTTTGGGGAAAATTAGACATGGTGGAAAAACAAGCTGAAAGGTAATTTTCATTAAGGATTAATTAATTACATTGTGTTTAAATTTAGGAAAAATAAGTTATTGGAATGTATAAAACATGCTACTCTAACTACCTTGGAAGATTTTCTCTACTAACCCTTATAGATTCTGAGAAAAGAACATAAAAAAGTCAGTTTAATATGGCTGATATAGAGCTTTTTAGTTTTATTAACTTATCAGTGAATACCTGGGAATTAAAAAATCGACATCTATGTATCTGCTGAAAATGAAAGTCTTCACATTTTAAAATGAAATTGATGAAAGGAAAATTTAAGAGAAATTTTGCGAAAAAGGATCTGCTTTTTTTTCCAGTGGTTGCGAATTTAATTTAAGAAAGTTAAATGTCGAAAAATTAAGAAAAAATGTTTCATTCCTTCCCTCTTGAAAGAGGATTTAAATCAATGCAGATGTCTCGATGTATTAAATTAGTATCTGGATGTATTGGGCAGTTATGAATGGAAAGGTAATAGCCGGTTTTAAGTTATTATCATGCCAAGAAAAAGAATGACATGATGTACAGCATTAGAATGTTTTTCTGCTGTATTTCATTCTTCGGATATTCGTTCATGGAGTGTGATGATTATTTTTATCAGATCTAACTGCTTTGCTAATGACTAAATTCTTGCCATTTAATCTCCGGAAAGTAAAAATGATCTTGATTGCGTTTAGCGTTCAGATGGGAAACTTAGGATGGAATATAAACAAACAAAACAACAACAACAAAAACCTAAATAACTAACATGTTTAAAACTATTGATGATACAGATAACTCATAGAGATTCTAAGCTAAAATAAGATTGTTTCTTGCAGTGAAAAGAATATAAATATTGAAATTTTTAATTGATTTACTTTTATGGTATCTCAGATAATGAGTTTCGTCTTATTTTTAGTTTTAATGAAAAAAAAAAAAACTCTTGCCCTAAAAACAGAATATTTGTTTGCAAACAGGAAATTTATCCTCTTGTTTTGATCTTAAGATTTTGCTACGAATTTGAATAAATCATTAACAGACGAAGTATGTTCTTAGTTTTAATGTATAAAGCAATAATTTAGAATTTTTCGGTGCAAGGAGATCTCAATGCTTTTGCCGGAAATTTAACTCCAGACATCCAGATTACATATCGGAGGAGTATCCAGTTACACCACAAAGGCACGCAGTAAGTAGGGAGAAAATATCTTGTATAACCTCCCGTTTAAAGGGCGACGGGCGATGAAGGGGCACAGTCGCTAAATCCTGGTGGTGACGAATCTTTCACCTTTTAGCTCGGGGTCACTTGTTGAGTCATTTGATTTACCAGTGCAGGAGAAATGAAGAAAGCTCAGTGCTCTTGCCGAGATTCGAGCTTCGGTTCTCCCGATTAAATATCTTCGAGAAAATATCTTCAAAATGTGTTAAAAAAATAAATTATTCCACTATTGCCCATCATTCTTCTCTGATCTTAAGATTTTGGGATGAATTTGCTAAATCACCTACAGACGAAGTATATTTTGTTCTAAAATCGCGAAATTAATTCTATTTAAGAATTAAATTGTCTTTATTCAGAAGTACTGTATGATTTGCATTCCATGTCGAATCTATATACACCAAACCTCTGCATGATTTTCAAAACAACGTCGCCTTCTAGGAGTATTTTAATGGGAAACTGTTTTTAAAGTAAATCGTTTTTCGTGGAAATGATATTTCACTTCAGTTTAAAAAGTAACGATATTTTATTGCTTTCATAACTGTAAAAAATAACCGTGTTTCCTAAAACTGAAAACGACGTAATATATACATAGCAGGGAAAGTGTGGAAATCTATTTTCACCAACATATTACATCAAAATAGCAGTCCTAGTTATATATAGCTACTACTACGTCATTTATTCAAAGTATATGTAAAAGAGTTTGACGTCCGTTATGAAGTCTAAATGTAAATTTAAGGCGGAAATCTTTTAGCGCAAATAGTCACGGTGTGTTAGAAAGCAAAAATATCGCACCGTGCTCGCCGAAACTGCTTCTTTAAAGAAATTATTACTGAAAACAAAGAGTGACTCTCTCAGTAAACATGTGAGAAATATGTCAAAAGGATTTCCTTAGCTTCTATTTGCATTACGGGAGTGCAGTGGTGTAGAAAACATCTTACTCATCCAATCATAGATTTTACTGAAGAACGGGATTATAAAGCTTTTATATGTAAAAGGGTTTCTTAAATTCGTTAAGAAAGGGGATGAAATGGTCATTTAAAATGAAAGTAATTTTGTAGCTAGCTGGGCAAAATTGTTAAAGAAGCTTATTTTTGCAGTAGCATCTTCCAAATATATATCTATTTTTGTTTAAGTGAGAGAAAAATTAGAAATATTTTCTAGTTCAAAGTTGCATTAGCTAAGCGTGTTGATTGTAAAAAATCTCGCATTTTTTGTTATTTCTACAAAAAATACTTTAATATTAAACGAGTCCTTTAATAGTAAGTAAAAATGTTTTATATTATGTAAATTTATGCTACGTAGAGAATGCTCTAAAATTCGTAACTAGAAATATTATTCATCTTCCTTCATTTTTTAGACAGAAATGTTGACTTCCTCGGTTTGTCATCAGTTGTGCTGCAAATGATAACGCAGAGAATCGATTTGAATCAATATCGTAGAGCCTGTTTTTTTGTTAATGTTCCCCACTTCTACAGTTCTAAAATACTTAATCAAAAGTTAAAATTGTGTGAGGAATTCAGAAATAATTTTGTATACAAACAAGAAGAAGGGTTCCAAAACTCTCCACTATTAAAAACTTAAAAATTGAAGAAAAGTAGCTCTTTTCATCCTTTTTTCAATTCTTCACTTTAAACCAAACTTCCAGTATGCTTCCTTGGTTCGATAGCACATTCCAGACTCATAAAAAAACTGTTCATCAATTTTATCATTATTTAAGGAAATTCTACACTCATGTCCGTAAATTAAGGATAATGCAAAATCAGGCAAAGGAAGAGTTAGAAGCGAAACAAATTTGACTTATTTGTAAAGCTTATTTATTAAACAAATGGTAAAGAGCAAAAAAAGATGCTATATGTTTGATATTATTAAAAACATTAGCGATTTTTTCTCCCTGGAGCAAATTCCAAAAAAAAAGGTATTTACAAAAAACCAATATTACATGGTTGGTAGGATTGTTAATACATTATATGTCTTCCAGACGATGCAATACAGTCCGTACAACGCCTAGGCATGCTGAGTATCAAATTATCGATCTGATCTTGGGGGATATTACACCACTCAAAAAGCAATGCTCTCCGAAGTTCCGGTAGACATGTAGGAGGGGGTTGACGAGCGGCAACTCGTCGGCCAAGCATGTCCCACAAGTGTTCTACTGGATTCAAGTCCGGTGAGAATGCTGGCTAGTCCATACGGGTGATATTCTCCGATTGAAGGCATTCGCTTACGATATTTGCACGGTAAGGACGGGCGTTGTCATCTATAAACACAAATTGTACGCCCATGGTGCCCCGAAACAAACGTACATGTTGTTCCAGAATGACGTCCAGATTTGACTTGTCATGGTTGCAATTTGAACATGCAGGTCAGTTCTGGAACCCAGAATAATTCCACCCCAAATGAGCACTCCTGCACCACCGTGAGGGTGTCGTCCAATGATATTTTCTTGGTGGTAACGGGTACCTGGAGCTCTCCATATGAAAGTCCGGCGAGAATCAGACTGCAAGCTAAACTTGGACTCGTCGGAAAACATCCCACAAGCCCACTGTTGCGGTGTCCACAATGCATGCTCTCTAATCCAGGCTAACCGCTGGCGACAGTGAGTTGCAGTAAGTGGAACGCATCTGACAGGTCTACGAGCATATAGACCAATCTGCCCTAAGCGTCTGTACACGGTCTGCCTTGAAATTGTCGTACCAGTGGCTGAAGAGAGCTGACGAGACAGGTCTGAGGCCGTGCTCCGCCTGTTTCTTTTGGCAGTAACTGCCAAATACCGGTCCTCATTCGGCGTTGTAACTCTGGGGCGACCTGTGATGTAACGTCTACTCACATTACCATCATATCGGAATCGTTGCTAAAGACTGGAGATGACACTCTGGGCAATTCCAAGTTCGTCTGATACTTCCAGTTAGGTACGCCCACATTCCAGACGGCCGATAACTCTACCACGTAAAAAATCATCCAAATGCGTCCTTTGTGTCATAACTATTCGGTTATTGCACTGAAATGCTTATAAAGCGCCTGCGAACAATTTTACTTCTTTGCCTGTATTCCTTATATATCACTCTCTTACACTCTCGTCATTGTGACGAACCGTCAGTGTCATCTGGTTACTTCCTGAAATTTACATATGATTCTTGAAGATGTGTGTAGTGATTTTATAGGTGATACATTTATTTTAGAGTTCGATTTCCGCTTGACTCCGAATTATCCTTAATTTATGGACATGAGTGTAGAAAGGAGGAATGTAGTCAATGTATTCTTCAACGGCAATCATCAAGGGGGACATTTTCACGTATATTTTGAACATAAGTTTCCAAAAAATAAACAGAGCAAAAGAGAATTAATTCTAAAATTGTATTAAACAATACAGTAATTTTTCATCAAAATATGATTTTGACGTTAGGTACTTCCTTAGTTGAGTCTTTTCAAAATTTCTGGGGGGCGTTACCTTACGATACATTGTACTAAGCACCATCTATTTATCATCCATTTGCTTTGGCAAAAGATGCCTTTGCAATAACATTTTACTTCCCTATATTGCTATTTGAAAACTCGCAGAATATTAGTGAAAAATTGCTTTGGTGTTCACTGGTGTCTCTCTGTTACGATCTATGGTATCTTTCGATTTATTCGGTTTGTTTCATCGAAATTTACTGCTCTGAACACATTAGGGATATATGTGGTGACCGCCAGCACAGATCTTTAGTGACAAAATCCATGATAGGCATATCTCCTTTGATTCAATTTTCGCATAAAAAATCTATTGACATTTACTGCACAGGAGCGTGGAGATGACTTAATGTTTAATATCAAGTAACCATCAACTTAGCAAGTCACCGGTTTCCGAAAAACTTATCAGACAGTGTTTTGTCATAATTAATGTACCTAATCTTCTGAATATTACTTTAATTTTAGTTAAAGGTTGTACTTCTAATTCGCATATTGTAGTATATTTTCTTGGCTTCCATCGCGATATTTCGCTAATGTATGTAAATATCAATTATGCGCGAATGAGATTAAATACTGCAAGTTCTTAACTGCAATTCATGCTGTTGTAGAATCGCAGATCAATTGCTAATGCTTGGCTGAAGTGCTCAGCTTGGAAGTAAGGTTGTTCATGAACATCAGTAGTTTTGAGATTAAAACTAGGAATGGGTGGAATTAACGGTTTGATTGCTAGTGTAAAATTCAGGGTATCGGCTCGTGTCATTCAGAAGTGTTATCTGAGAATTTTGGAGGCAGTTGATTTACTGTGGAATCGTGTATCAAATAACATGACTTTTGTTTTTCACATTGGCTTTCGCTAGAATCACAACCTGTGAAATTAATAAATTTTCAGTTAATTGATGTTTCGTTTTCTCTAAAGTTTTATTTCTTATGCGGTCGATAATTTGCTGCAATACTGTGAGTAACTCAGAGTAGCAAACAAGTTAGCTTCTACGCGTAAATGACTAACAGAATGATTTATTGTAAAGGCTGCATACTTATTTGTGATGTAAAGCAATAGTGTGTGAAGACCTTAAGATGGCTGGACACTTATCTGTGATGCAAAGCAATAGTGTGTGAAGACCTTTAGATATATCCATATTATTGAAGATTGGTAATACTTTTGCTTTCCTCAATTGCATCGACCAGCCGAAACGTCAAAACATTTCTCCAGTAAATTCGAAGTATTATTTTCGTTGAGAAAGAAACACTCATCCTAGGAAGCGTGGATTCAACAATATGTTGTTAGGTTTTTTTTAGTATCTCTACCATGGAACTGCATCTAAGATCCGTTAGTTTCCCCAAATTATGTGGCTGGAGTGATGATGCTCGTAAACATTTCTTATGCTCAACTACAGATACGTTATTAGATTCATATCCAGAGAACCTGAAAGATGGATTGAGTCTTTACAAGAAAATATTCCCCACAGCATCATTCTTCTGTTATGCATGTGTGTACGCAATATGCATTAAGGCAAGAAGTTCTTAGTTCTAAGAAATGCGCAGTTTCCTCGTCTATAGGAATAGTGGAGAGGAATTTCTCAGACTATCCAGAATCGAGGATTACGCACTCACTGGAAGCATTACAACGGTGTAGCGTGCTCAAAAAGGATGCTAGATCCATGGAGATAGGAATAAATTTCCTGCCTCCATGGCTAGATTCGTATTCCTGTATAAATTCCGAGTGCGGGGTAGCCAGCGTAGTTCTGAAAGGTAGCAATTAACGACCAGTCAGATGTCCAGATAAATACGGCCCCATCCCGCGGTGGTGTCTATAAGCCGGGAGTGGTGATCACGCGGGCTCAGTTCAGTGCTGGGGATTGGTACTTTGTTAAAATCCGTAAGGAGCCGGTGTGAGACTCGGGTAGTCGACAGAAGGAATTTGTAACATAGCTAAGAGATAGTCTGAAACCAAGCAATGGATTTAAGCGCGCTTTAAGTCACTCCGTAAAATCGTGCCTTTTCATCCGGATATATCACAGAACCAAGTGGTTTTTTGATATCTACAAATACATAAGCGTTCTTCTCCGATTTGATATTTGTTTTGTGCCTCTCTCATAAAAATTACCCTTTTTATTAGTGTTTTTGTGATTCCAGCACGTTCCGTAAAAGTGCGGTGCTTGTGCTCTACTAGCCCCGACAGTTATCACGAAAAGCTCCCGCCAGTTACCACGTGGTACTCGTGTTAAGACAATGTGCTTATAAAAATAATTCTAAGTCCTATCTTCGAGAGTGAAATTGTGCTAAGTCCGAAAAGTGTGTTCAGATTGTTTTAAGTTCATAATTTGAATACCATTGCATATCTAGGAAGCGCGCAAGTACTGCCAAGGTAGGCAATTTTTGTTCTATGCTCCAAGCACAAAGTTAGTAGTTCTAGGACAATTATTTCTAATAGTATCATCGTGAAAGGCTTTTTTTATTTTAATTCCATCTCGGCAGTCTAAGCGCTGTCCGCCGTTGTTCTGTCGTTGTCATCAGCAACAATACTTGAGTAGACTCCATTTGATTTTTAACGCTTGTTCTCCAATACTTGGTTTTTACTGTATTAAAATTTTGTGTTTAATTACTGTGGATTACATTTGTATCATGTTACACTATGTTTTTAAATGTTTTACTTTGAATACTTAATTACTGTATTTCGTGGTACACTAATTAATTAACGCGTGGCTACTCTGTGCTATTTACTGTATCATTTGCTATTCCCTATTCAAGTGAATTATTTTACCTAGTTGATATCAAAATTTTAATATTCTTTAATACTGGACCGTTTTTTTACTCGTCTTTGACCTAAGCCCCCAATTTGTTTTATTCTGATAGTACACATTCCGAACATTCATTTTAGATTCCCCTCTAATAGTTGTTTAAGAATTTACCACCCCCATAC
The DNA here is from genome assembly GCA_000611955.2 of Stegodyphus mimosarum. Lineage (NCBI taxonomy): Eukaryota > Metazoa > Arthropoda > Arachnida > Araneae > Eresidae > Stegodyphus > Stegodyphus mimosarum. The sequence goes on from KK118493.1 coordinate 412,088, forward strand.
CCCTCACCCAATTAGTTTTGAGTTATTCTCAATCTAATTCACTTTAATTACCCTTAATTACATTTTATTCTTCGTTCTTCTCTTAACTGACCACTCCAATTAACTTCTAACAGCGTTTTCCGCAACCTCCTCTTCAACCCCTTTCCGAAAAGTTATTAGTTTCTAAATACTGGCCCCCTTTCGTTTTAATATATATTTTATATTAAAAACTCAATAACCTCGCCCCTAATTCACCTAGACCTAATTCTACTTGCTTTCAATTTCTTATGACCTAACGCTCCTAACTATACATTAAATTCTTTTTTAGCCTCTCCTTCCCTCTCCCCCATTTTTAATCGTTTTTCATAATTCTCCCCCCCTTATCTCATATTTTCCCTCTCAGCCTCCAAGTCTCCATTTAAACTGTAATACACTTCTACTTTCATCCTCATTCCTCCTTCGCTTTCAGTTTCATCCTCGCTAATGAATTAAAATTTTAATTAATTTAATCTAATTTTTTTCTCTAATAAGTCCACCCTCATTAGTCCCAGTCACTACGTTCTTTTACCTTTGCATTAGTTGTTTTCACTTACTAACGACACTTTACACTTGAGGCTGTCTCCATAATTATTGTTATTATTTTTTTAATTAACTTCACTTCCCCAATAACTCCTTTTCTAACTGCCCCAGCCAAAATTTTTCTTCCCTGTACTTCCCTCAATAATAACTTTCTATTAATATATCTCACTTGTGGCTTCTTGTTTAATAAATTTCTAATCAATTTTCTCTATTTATTCATTCCACTCCTTTTTGTCTCAAAAATTTAGTTCAATAGAGGTTGTCTGCTTTTTAACTTTTAACAATTTTCAATTAAATTAATTTCTACTTTCTCTCTAATAACTTTACATCCAACAGTCCCAGTCATCTAGTTCAATCTTCTTCGCATTCCAAACATTCAAAGATTACCGAATCTTCAAGTTACTTGAAGTTTTTTCCTAACTAAAATTTAACCCATTTTTTAACCAAATTAATTCTCTTTTACATTTTGTCCCATTCACTTCGCCTGTATTTCCATCTCTTAACGACTTTGGATTTTTCATCTGACATTATCTCTCACTATTGAAGAACTTGCTCCCGCACTGTATGGTATCTGATTCAGTGTATTTTAATACCAATATTTATAATACTCTTTTAAGCGCTTCACTTGTCAAATTTTCATTGATTTCCATAACTGTTTTTAGGAATATCTATGTTTCTTTATATTAAGCACTAGTATTACCTTTTATATCCTTATATTGTACTTCAATCCCTTTATTACTGTGATACTTGTTTTGTACCCCCACAATGTCTCAACACGCGACACTACTAAGGGCACTCTCCCTTGCTCACAATGTGATCCAAGCTCCCCATGCCATCTAGACTCTGTGAACGCAGCAAATAACACTTCAGTGCCCTCCACTGTAGATGACATTTACTCAAGATGCCTGGACATCTGCAACATCAGATACAAGTCTAAATCTCTGCTGCCAAAAGCATTGCGTAAAGAAATGATTGAACTAATCACTTCACTTTACCATCACGTCATTAAGGGCAGCAACGAGAGGACACCAACAAGTCAAGAGACACCACCTTAAGAGGAACCACATTGCCAGGATAGTGCATGCAATCAAGAACAGCCAACTACAACAAGAGAGCAAAATAACTCCCAGCCTCAAAGTCCAAATATAGCTGCAAGTCCACCACAAGATCCATTATTCAAAGAAAAAGCACCAACACTACTATTATACTCCAAAGATGCACAATGTGACTCTAAACTACAAGACAAGCTCCAGGAAATCATACCCATAGAAAGAGTGCAAACAAAAATCAAAAAGATTATTCCCATCAAGCAAGGAGGTCTGGCTGTCAGATGCAACACCAAAGAGGACGTTCTCAAATTAGAACACATCATCAAGAACACAGAAAAGGCAGCGGACAGGATAAATACTAAAATTCCAAAAATGAGATCCCCCCAAAATAGCGATACATCAAAATGTCATCAGAAACAATAACAGGAAGTTCGTTCTCTCATGGACCAAAGGTCTTAACGACTGTGAGGGAAACGAGAGAGCGGACGCCCTCGCAAAAGATGCAGCAACAAAGCAAGAAGGTGATAGCATTCAAATTCCATGGCCACAATCAGACCTGAAATACAAGATTAAACAGCTGGCACTAGAAAAGTGGCAGAGCCAATGACAAGTCGGTCTCCAAGGACGAAGAACCTATAGCTTCCTTCAAAAAGTAGACGAAGCATGCACCATTACTTCACACTTTCTGACTCAATACATCACAGGACACGGCCCCTTCCCCATATTCTTCCACGAGAGAAATCTGTCAACAACGGACATATGTGTATGTGGTGAAAGGTTTGATGCAGATCACTATCTGTTTCATTGCCCGCTGATTTACAACCATCATATCAAACATCCAACCAACATCGAAATTGAATTTAAAAAATTCCTCAATTAGCGTCACAACATCCACAGCAATATTAAGGCAATTATCAACAAGCTCCACCAGTGCGGTCTTCACTTATGCCAGCCATAAAAGTGAAAATACTACCTTCAAGACCACAGAGACATCGCCAACTGGTAAAAAGAAGGAAGTCATTCACTCAAGGAAGTGCCTTCAGTTTCTACAATACACACCTAAAATACGAATGGAACGACTGTGAACCCATAAATCAAACCACAAAACAAAAGTGTACTTCAACGAACTGGACTTGAACTTTGAACTACTAGTGCACACAATTCAACGAACTGAACAATGTAACCTAGACTAGATATGCATAAACATGCATAATACCAAAGCACCAACCTCTTGAATATGCAATCCTCTAAATGCATTCTCTTCTTGTATTTTGTATTCTCATACTGTATTTCGTACTCCGTTAGCATTTCAAATTATTGTTTTTAATTAATTTAGTCACTATGCTTATTTACATAATCAATTCCCTGTACACGGTCAAATTATATTTCCGCGCACAAGTACCATGGGCCCACGAATATAACTATTGTCCTATTCTGAAAAATGCAACCTTTTAATAGTATCCAAAAAAGTCCCAAAGCTTGGATCTGATGTGCTCATGGAGGTGCAGTTTTCTAGTTAGTATATGCAGGCTATAAAATTTTTGTCAATGACGATTTCGTAGTGTTCCATATACTTGTTACTGTAGCTGTAACTATAACGTCGCTAAGGTGGCTTTTTGGTTGGACTGTCCACCCCTTGCCAAATATAATTGCTTCTTACCGCTGGGACTCCAGTCCGTATAGAGAGAATTAAGTTTCGCCGGAACACAGAAACATATTGATTGATTGATGACCTTTACCTTTGTCACGTTAAGGAAAAGGAAAATATAAGTAACATATACTTTGATTCAAATATTAATATATTATTCAGAAGCTCACATAATGATTCAAATGTCATATACATCATTAACGGGTTTGATACATGCCATCCATTTGCTTGAGACGTGGAAAATAATATACTGCAAAATTGATTTTAATATTTTGTCTCGCTGGTGTTTAATATTTCTTAAGATCTAATAGTAAAAATAAAATTATATATGATTAAATTAGCTGCGAAGATTTCAAATAGTAAGTTTCGTTACAGCCTGAAAAAAAAAGATTATAGAAGTCTAAAGCAATCTAAATAAAAATTTTGTTTTAATATTCTGCTGTTGCACTTCTGCACAAAAATCTGAAGGGATGCATTTTTACATTTTACATGATTTCAGTGATAAATGGTGCTTCTTTAAAAATTTGCTCCGAACTCTTCCGTAGATGTGAATTCAAATTTTAAGGTAGTAATACATAGAAACACTTTATTCCGTCATATCATGATTTCAGGGGAAAAAAACGAAAGAATGAAGGAGAAATAGAAACGTTTTTTTACAGGTGCAAATTTTTAAGGATAAGTTAAACTTACTTTCGCACACCTACTTAATTTAAGGGAATTATTTTCTATCTTCTAGTGGCTTTAAAGCAAGTCGATGCCGGTATGACTTCTCGGAAATCCCATCGGCGAGATTACGATAATGGAGGAGGACTGCTGTAAAGAAGAAAATTCAAGGAGTAAAATCATTTCTGTGGAGATAAACTTTTAAACGTACTCTTTAATTTTTCATGAAATGTTTTTAACAATAAAAAGCGTAGAAATTCAATGAAAACGTTTCATACTAAAATTAAAATAGATACATCACGAAACACATCATGAAGCACAATTCTCTTATTTATGTTTATGTTTATAGATTAATAATACTATTTTACCTTAATTGCACTAAATGGGAGCAGAAACTTTAATTTAATGTCACATTATGAAGCAGGGCATACTTAACATTCTTTTTTATTTCATTGTAACAAAAAGAGAATGGATGACAGGGACAGATAGCAGGACGTAATTCTAGGCTAAATATGCCTTGCAGTTTTCTGATTAATGAACGTATTGTTAACCCCAAAGGGCTTTTAGTTTTGAAATGCAATTTTGTGTTGTTTTCCTTTTCATTCGAGTCTTTTGTCATTTGGGAAAACGCAAACTATTGTTCTTTCATGTTTTATCTGTGTGTTATTAATGGACAAACTAAACCATTTAAAAGCAATGGATGCATTTCTCAAGGGTATATATATATATTTTTTATTTTTAATATGACTGAAATAAAAATGTGTTTTATTCATGATATAAATAGAAACATTAAAATTTTAATAGAATTGCATTACATATTTTTTCACTTTTTAAATATACAGAAGATTCCACCTAAAACATCTCGGACGAAAACGTCGCGAAGAAAACAAAGAAAGGCGAAAGCAACGTTGCACAAAACATCGTGGGAGAAAAGAAAGCAATGAATAAACATCGTAGTGTAAAACATCGTCGTCGGAAAGAAACCGATTAAAAAACATGGTAGTTTTAAAGCATCGTCGTAAAAATATCGGGGTAAAGTACCTACAGCAAAAGATATGTAAAGTTCCCATGTTAGTCAGACTGCATATTCATCTAATGTCTTACAAAAGTTTTGCTATTTCACCTGGGCCATCTCTGTCGATAATATCTACTGATAAAGCATGTGAAAACTTAAAAGAACCATTTTGGGCAGCTGTTAAAATCTATACCCTTTCAGTTTTTCTTTTCTTTTTTTATCTTCTTATCTCATTCCTATCTCTCAATAAATTGACAACGCAATCTTCTCCAATAGGTACTGGTTACATTCTTCTCTTGAGAAACCAGAGAAAAACACTACAGGAAATTATTATTAATTTGAAAAGCTGGTGAGAGGTGGAGGGGTTATTTTAAACTTAGAGTAGCAGATTAATGCCCTATCTTTCCCCCGGGGAAGGAAGCCCAATTTAAAATATGAAGATCGTAAATTAAAATTTGTTTCTAATTTGAATCATTTGGGGCTTAGGCGACAAACTGAATTTTTCTGAACATTTTAATTACTTCGGTAAAAGAACAGACATAATTTTAAGCAAATATAAAAAAAAATTTGGTTCAGAAGTCCTTGCTTTGAAAAGTTTATCTAAATGTAATTATTCCCATGCGATGAATGGTATCGAATGTCTGGGAGCGGGGGCTAGAGCGCAGAATTATTGGGTTTAAAAGTGAATATTATATAGAGAGGCTGGATATTCTCCATTACGAGATTATTTAGGACTGCATCTATGGAGGCTGCCTGCCATTTGGCTGGCATTCCGCTCCTGTCGTTGCTATGTCAGTATTTTTATGAAAAATTTCTCTTGAGATCTATTAAGAATATATTTCTATTGAAATTTCTTTCTATTACGATCTCATCGCCTAGAAATGAAGCTTTATGGAGTTTCTTTATCAACAAGAACTGTCTTTGAGACGTTTAATTTAGGCGTGATTGCAGGGAATATCAGTTCCCTTTGTTAAAATTCTTTCAAAGATCCATGAATTTGACATTTACTCGGAGAGCTCCGGGCTGAGAGAGAACATAGCAGTAGCTTTTGCTTCTACTTTCATGGCGTTGTGATAAACATTAGAAGGATTAAATTGCAAATATGTAAATTAATATTTCAGGTTAAAGTGCAGGCCATTTTTATGCTCTCATATGGTTAACGAAAATTAGAAGGATGGACATAAAAGATTTAAAACAGAAACTTGAAGGATGGACATACAATGTTTATTTACACTGATTGACTTTTAGCACTTAAAGCTCTCTCCTACCTGGCAAATTGAAACGAATGTTGTTCAGGCATTTAAGAAAAGAAATGTAGTAGGAACCTAGATATGGTTGCTCCATGCTTAATGGTTATTTAATCTAGAATTGAATAAATTGGTTTTAATATCAAGTCTTGTATGTTTCATTATTAATTTGTGGTCTAACTTAGTCTCTCCATTTGTTTGACCGGAAGGTTCTTGCATACATGGAGTTCTGTTTACTTGAGCTTATTTATAAAAACACGCTGTAAAAAAATCTTAGTATTAGCCATGATTTATGAGATGATTTATGAGAAATTCGGATTATTAAAGGATGCAAATGTAGTAACTGCTTTAATTGAATTTATTCATATATTAGTGTTAAGGGGAACCGTGCTCTCATATGGATAACGAAAACTTGAAAGATGGACATGAAAGATTTATAACAGAAACTTGAAGGATGGACATACAATTTTTATATACTCTGGTGGTCTTTCAGCTCTTTAGGCTCTCTCCCGCCCGAGTAACTATAATCAAGCTTTCCTTGACATTAAAGATTTATATGTAAAATTAATAGAACACAGTGACATTGCTTTTCATAGAACAAAGCGCACAGATATTTCCAGGTGAAAGAGAGGTCGGATGCCTTAATCAAGGAGGCCACGCATGTTGTGGGTGATTAAGAGATCGATGTTTCAAGTTCGAGAAAAAAAGGCCATTTCTATTATACTATATAGCGACTTCAGTCAACTTGTTACGGGCCATGGCCGCTTCCTACAGTATTTAGTAAAATTTGATGTTCAAGACAATGCATACTACAACTTAATGTAATAGGTGAAAATGTGCATTTTGTGGAATCATGTGTGTTAACTGCTGGTCTCAGTGAAGATTTTAAAATTTCCAATGAACGTGATTATTGATCCAATAGAAATATAAAATTCGAACGTGACATTATAAAAATTATATGTAACAATAAGGATAGGACTGGATTTCGAGGTTAGGGGACTTCATCTTTTCATTGCTTTTTTCTGTTTGTTTGTGTGTGTGGTGTGTGGGTGTGATGTAGGCGTGTTTGCGATTATATGTTTTTCCTTCTACTTTATTTCATAACATTCTTTATTTTGTGTTAGTTTTTTTTCATTTTTTCCTCTTTCCTTTTGTGTTTGTCTATAAAGTGAACTTATGTTCACTAGATGGGCCGGGCTGGGTCCAGATTCTGACTGACCTTACACTGTTGCTAACTTCAGAATATTGAAAACAAATTGTTATTTAACGATTTTCGAAAAGTGAGATTTTTTTATTAGTAAGATCAAAGGTTTATTAGTTATATCTATAGGAATATTTCTTGTATTAATTCTAAATTATATTTCTTTGGGATTTTCTTCATTATATATTATTTTAACTTTACAGTACTCTTCAACACTCTACATTCTTAAAAATTAGTTCTTTTACGTATAAAAAGATTTTAAGCTGATAGAACAGTACTAATACATTAACCATTGTTCTATTTGAGCTGGAATTTTAACTACTGTAAAAATACAACTTGCTAAATTTGGGGATCTCTTAATTTTTAATTTTAATACATTTTTTATGTATTAGGTGTTACACTTGAAACATGAAAAAAATCATAGCTAAGATCTTCCGTTACACTTGAAACATGAAAATGGTCACAGCTGAGATTTTCCGTTGCGGAGGAGTTTAAAAGAGTGCGAGTCCGAGTGTGACTACGAGTATGAGTTTTCATTCGTAGTTACAGTGAGAAGAAGCTTCAGCTGCTTAAGAGCCAGTTTCTTCGTCTTTGGTATTTTGATTTGTAAACATAGGACCACTGTTGTACTGCCAGCAGAAGCAGTAATGCATGCGATGGAAGCTTTGTAATTCTCTTTAGTTACGTCTTCGAACTAAAGTACCAATAAATTAGTTTTGTACATTTTTTGTTAGCAATGTATGATATAGGTTTTAAATCAAGATTGGGCGAAAATTCGTCTATCAATGTAGTAAGATTACTCAGAGTTTTGTTTAAGAGAAATTAAGAGTGCAACTTTGCAACGTCTATTATCCAAATTTAATAACTCGTTTCGTGTTAAAGAGTTTACTGAATTTGCTACAAAGTTTAAGGAAAAATTTGCTGCCAACCTGTTTTGTTACACTGCTTCGTCCTTTGGAGAAGTCTAGTAACTTGAGGAGTTTAATCACACGATCTCTTTAAGAGGAACCATCACTAGGAATGACAGATTGTTTTGCTTTCTACTTATAGCAAACAAAATATTGCAGATTTTGCAATTTTCCCGAAATTATTGTAAGGTATTTTGTGCTAATCAACTGCTTATTTTATGATACGAATCTGTCCTGCTACCCCTCTCTTTTCGTTTTCCTACCAGAATGCAAAATTAGCAAGAGTGTATTTAAGTGAGGGTTTGAGACTGTTTTAGTTAGAGTGTGTTATGGCTGCTAAAGGCCAAGTTATTATGCGTTATTCTACGATAAGCATTCCTGTTTATGACTTTACTTTATTCTTGCAGATAGTGCTGTCACGCCGGTGCAGGTTAAGAGTCAACTTGCGCCTTCAAATATATCTGCGTAGCCTTTGGCTAAATAAGATTTAGGTTTAGTTTGAGTTTAAAATTCTACTTTTGAGTTACTCATAAATGTTCGCTGATTTGTAAGCATCGAGAATGCCTTCTGTTCAACTTATCGAGTTCTTAATAAAAGGTTCTTTTACACCCTTAGTACTTAAATACTTTGTACGTTTCTGTTTGTTTATCTACACATTATGTTAAGTCTACATAGGAGTCTTGACCTAGTGTATGTTACCAAAATGAGTGAAATTCTATATTGGCGCTGGAAATAAAATAAGGACCATATCTCAAGAAAATCCTACGTTTAATCTGCTCTGCCCCCCGTAGCAAGCCTTATAAAGTCTTAGCATGCCTTCGTGGTGTAATGGTCAGCACACTCAGCGCGTATTCAAGAGTTCCGAGGTTCAAATCCCGGCGAGGGCATTGCATATTTTTCATATTTCCTTGTTTTTAAAAAAAGAAAAAAACCTAATGTGTCTACAGCCTCACCGGCACTGGTTAGTCCCATGGAGGGATTTGTCTTCATTGTAGAGACTATGCAGTCAGCCATGAAACCCGTAGTGACTTTTAGTGTAGGAAGTTCGGTAAGTTATTTTCTTTAACATTTAAATTCGCATTTTGTAGTATATCGAATAACATAAGCGCAAAAAGTCACAATAGCAATCACCGCGAAGAGAACACGCTTTAAATTGGTACAAATGCATTGGAAAATTTGTGCTGGGAAACTCCTACAAATTCGAAAAATTTAAAAATGCACTCGTCAGTCCGTTCTCCGTTGTAAAAGATATGGCCAGGTTAGAAGCAGAACTTTTGAGTAAGTATAAGTTTAAAGTCGAAGAACTGGCTGAGTTCATATTATGGAAAAACCAAATCTTTAATTTGTTGCACGGCAAAAAGCCTGACGAGGAGGTAATACAAGCTATATTGCCTAGGTTGCTGCCTCAAAGACAACATTTCTGTGAATTAAAAAACCCAACGACACTCAAGTATCTGTTTGAACTCGCTGTAAAATCTGAAAGCAGAAAGATTACGGAAAATACCCGTATAGCAGGATATGGCCAAAGACCGAAAGGATAAATTTTTATACCTGCATTACAGCAAAGGGCACAATTTGGCCAGAATAAGTGTTTAGGAAAAGGGCAAAAAGATTGAACCGCAAATGGAATGAAGGGCAAAAGAGAAAACGCGAGAAAGGAAATAATCAAAATTTAAACTAAGTAGAGGTACTGAAGATAAAAGGTGGAGGCAAGAAAATCCCTCTAAAATTCAATTAAATACAGTAATTGTCAAACATTTGGCGTTACCGTTAGTACAAGTATTGCCGAAAAGTATCCCTGTGGATGCACTGTTAGACAATGGAGATCAGTGCAGCTTTCTATCGAAACTTTTTTTCGTAAGTACTTTAGAAGATATGTATTGTTTGGCGTTACGGAGCAAATGTTTTTGCCGCTCAGGGCAAGCAATGATTATGTTTGCACATGTTGTGAAAAGCTCCAAGCGCAAGTAATTTTAGGGATATCGGAGGAGGCTAAAATAAATTTTCAGGAGGACACATTGCAGCTGGATGTGAAGAACGTGGAGGAAGAAGAAGCACAATCTCCGGAGACTGAAATTAAGCACTTAATGAGCAGAGAACAAACAGATATTGGAGAAATTGGTAAACCAACTTTCTGTATTATTTGATCATAAGCTAGGACATATTCAGATTGTGAGCCACAGATATTGACACCAGAAACGCCTCCCCTGTGAGAACAAAGCCTTATCATTACGATAACGTTAAATAGCAAATAATAGAACCTCATATACAGGAGATGCTAAGAAATACAAAGTAGTCCTTACGCTAGTCCAGCGTTTTTACGCCGGAAAAAAACATAATCTCCCACCTACAGACTGCAAAGCGTGGCGATTCGCAGTTGAATTCACAGTTGATAGGAAACTTAGCAGTGTTACTAAATATCCTGTTCCTTCCAATAATTGAAGAAATCATTTTTAAAGTTAAATCTACAAAGCACATGACTACATTAGATCTGACTTCAGGATACTTTCAAATTTGCTTAAAGCTAGAAGAAGCTCCAAAAAGCGCATTTATCATAAAGTCAGGCTTTCATGCCTTTCAAGAATGCCGTTTGACTTATTGCGGAGCTCCCGCGAGTTTTCAAAGGGCCATGGACATAATAATTTTCAGACTGGTCCTAAATAAAAGCATGCTTATTTATTTCGATAATATATTAATTAATAATGGTGCGATTGACTAACACATTAAGGACTTACATGAAATGTTTTCGCTTCTAAACGAAGCAGGACTGAAGTTAATGCCTCAACATATAAATTTGCGGCCACTGATCTTCGTTATTTAGGATATAAAATATCGAAAACGGGAATTGAAACCGAAAATTCAAAACTAATGGCTGTGAAAAATTATTCTCTGCCTAACACTGCAGTGAAGTTGGCTTCATCTTTAGGCATTTATTCATATTATAGGACTTTCATCAAAGATTTCACTAAAATTCCTGAGCACTTGTTAAAAAGAAAAAAAATCAGATTTACTTAATCAGCCGAAGCAAATACTGCATTCGAACAACTTAAACAAGCATTAATTCAAGCCCCGGTATTAAACATTCCTAAAGCGATAAAACGCTTTGAAATCGCTGTGGATGTCACCGATTAAGCAGTGGATACTGTTCTAACTCAAAATCGTCAACCGGTTGCATACTTCAGAAAAAAATTTAGAGTACATTTCGAGAAGGCTCCCGTTACAATATATTCATATTACGCGGCTATGGGTCGTTTGTACTCAGGAAAGAAGTTATCGCCAAGACTGATTAGAAAAACCTTAAACTTCCCTTAAATCTTTCCCTTAAACCTGGCCCTTAAACTTCAGAAGTTCAACCTAATCATTAAAGATAGAGCTATGAAGGAAAATTTAGTGACCGATGCTTTATCAAGAATAAAATTAGATGAGGAGGGGGAATGCTATGCTATTCTTTCTACAAAGATCCTTAATTCTTGCAAAACTGTTATTGCTGAATTACAAAAGGACCCCGAATTTAACGACATTTATGTTTTTTGAAAAGATCCTAACCATTTTGAACATCAGGGTATTACGGCAATTAGGATTACAGCTTAAAATTATGAAGTTATCGACAAACTTTTATTTTATGCAAAAGCTGCTAATGAGAATAATGAATTCTTTTCTAAATAAATATTTGAAATACGAAGCTCTATTATTTATAATATAAATAATTTTGGTAAACGGAAAAAATATGTGTATGATGGATACATAACTCAGTATCCTGTATGGATACATAACTCAGTATCCATACATACACAAATCAGCGAAAGTGAATTGATATCTGAAATTACGAAATATGTAAAGGGTAAATCAAAGGTATATAAGTAGTAGCAAATGCAGAAACTCGAAAAAATCATTTTCAAAGTACACTCACGTTTGTGAAAATTGCAACACCAAGAAGGAATCGTCATAATTGAATGCAATTTAATACACAGTTGAGTGGTAGTGGTACAAATAAATGATTAAATGTTCAAAGCAAACAAACAAGAACAAGAGATCAGAATCAGTATTTTGTGTGGCCACCACGCGCCGCAATAAGTGCTGCTACACGACGTGGCATGGAGTCAAACAAAGTTTGAATGTCTGACTGAGGAAGAGCATTCCATATCGTTTGTACGCGTACCCAAAGTTCGTCTGCAGACGCAACAGGACGAGGATCACGAGCAAGACGCCGACCAATGACATCCCACACATGTTCAATTGGCGACATATCCGGGGAACACGCAGGCCAAGGAAGAAGCTGTACTTGCTGCGCTGCAAAGAAGGATTTAACAATCCGAGCAGTATGAGGGCGGGCATTGTCCTGTTGAAATACAGCGCCTGGCAAGCTTTGAAGGAAGGGAACAGCTTCGGGCTGTAGAACTTCACGGATATACCGGTTGCTGTTCAGATTGCCCACAATTCGTAGCAATTGAGATCGTCTATGATATGCTATGGCGCCCCAGACCATAACTCCGGGTGTTCGTCCACTGTGGCGTTCGATAATGCACTCCGGAAGGTGGCGTTCACCGGCATAGCGTCTGACACGAATGCGGCCATCATGGTACCACAAATTAAAGCGGGATTCGTCAGAAAACACGACATGCTGCCAATCAGCACGCCAGTCTCTATGCTGATTGGCCCATTGTAGCCGCAGGCGGCGATGGTCGTGCGTTAGGGGGATCCTGTATAAAGGAGTCCGTGCGCGCAGTCCACACTGCAGCAGACGTCTACGAATTGATGAAGCACACAATGAAACACCTGTAGCTATTGACCACAGTGCTGCCAATTGTCTAGAGGAAGCTGTACGGTCCGTCCGCGCCATGCGGACCAGGTGTCTATCATCGCGAGCTGACGTCACATTTCGGGGTCCACTCCCGGATTTCCGAGTTGTCCGACACTCGTCCGTCCACTGCTTCCAAACGCGCATCACTGTGCTGCTGTTACACTGCACACGAGAGGCTACTGCACGATACGACAATCCAGCTTCACGAAGGCCGATGATTCTCCCTCGTTCAAACTCTGTAAGTTGTTCAAATCTCGCTCTCTTTCGTCGACGAGGCATAAGTACAGATTGAGTTAACGTTTACCACTAGCAGATAACCACCGATAACCATACACGCCTCGCTACAGCCGTCTATTTATTCGGATCCATCAGCCGTTCAGAGGGCGCTGCTCAGCATACGCATGCGCTACGGATTTGAAATTCTAATCATTTGCATATCATGCGCTACTTTGCATTTCCTGAAAATTTCAGCTCACTCGCGTAAGTCCTTCATGGTGTTGCAATTTTCACAAACGTGAGTGTATATTCTCGATGCTACGTCCGGAGCCAAAGATCATTCCGCTACCATAAAGACACAACAAATTGACTAAAAGAAACCAGACACACATTACGAAACACACAGTTGCAGAGTTAACCGAGTTTGCGGGGGGAGAGATCTAAATGTATTTTCTGAGGCTCTGCTGATCACGAGGCTAAAACGTGTAATCAAGCACTTTGCGGACCACTGAGCAAAAAAGAATAAATGCAAATTGAAAGGAATATGTTTGCATCTGTGAAACTTTAGTATTAATTGCACTTCTAGAAAAAGGTACGAATTATGTAAACTGAGACTTGCCACTATAATGCGTTTATAAAAAAAGAGCGAAATTAAAGAAGAGCAAATTGAAAATAAGGCTTGAACAAATAATTAGTCTAATGAAAATGTAATCTTGCAAACTTTAATTGTCAATGTTTGCGGAAATGGTAAAAGCAATTTTATACGAATAATTCTAGGTACCGGAAGCAGCAGATCATATATCAGTATATTTTCTTGGGAGAAATAAAAATCTAGGTCACGAAAGTGTGATGCGTGGCCTTTATGGAGCGACAGAAAAAACAGAGAATCATCATAATTATGCAATTAATTTAAGTAATCCAGAAACAGAATTCACATGTGAAGTCAGCAGTTAAAAAATATGAGATGGAGGTTATACTATACAGTCATTAGGTTATTTGGAAGGAGGAGTTGTGAAAACTGAACAATGCCCTCGCCGTGACTCGCACCACCGACATCTGGAATACGTATCGGGTATACTGACCACCATGCCAAGAAGGAATGCAAAGAAGAAGAAATACCTTATAATATAAGGAAACTAAAAGGTGACAGTATTTTTCCCATTCTGTAACTATTAAGGATAATTCTTGTTTATTTGAAAAAATCCCTAATGAAACACATAATATACTTGTAAGGGCAGATTATGCCGGAAAGCACTTTACAGGGCAAATAAAACACATAACGGAGAGTTTCATTAGTAGCAATGAATATGCACCTGAGGTGGACAGCATTAGGAGAACGAGGGTAAAAGTGGAATTTTAAGGAAGTTTTTGTATACCTACACATTAGGGAAAAAAAATTGTTGCTTATGGTCTCTTAATTCTATCGGAATAACTGACGCAGCTCTTTCGAAAAAAAAAAAACAAGAAATAGGAAGAGCTACATAAAATTATTTTATCCGTACTATAGATCAGACGACATAGGAAGGCATCAGGTGTTACTTCCATGGCTTGAAATTCATCATGAGTTGTGAGGTAGCAGAATTTTTGGAGAAAAGCAACTGAAATCTTGAGTGAGAATCCTTCAGACGAAAACTTCCTTAGAAACCTATGAAACTATTTTAAAAGATTGGTTAGAAGAGGGAATTATTGAAGCTGTCGATATTTTGGAGGCAGAAAAGTTTAAAGAGGATTATCTGCCGCATAGAGCAGTTTTTCGTGAGAATTCGAATACCAAAATTCGACCAGCATTCGACGCATTTGCGAAGGAGAAAAATTCGGTATCCTTGAACTACTACCTGGAAAAGGGTACAAATTATCTTGAATTAATCCCAAAAACTTTGAACGTGTGTAACGTGTGTACGAGCCAGTTTTCTCTAAAATGTCTTCCACGAAGACATCCCTTCCCTTAAGCAGACAGCTCTCGAGTGCTTTGCCATAATCAAATAAACCAAACCAGGCTAAGAAATTCTAAAAATTTTATTTCGGCTCCCATTCCCTCACAAAAGAACGAGTGGTTAAGACTGCTGAACTCCAGCAGTTCGACAGGATAAAAATCTCGCTAAGCGAGCTGGCCGCATGGGCGATTTCGTGGTTTTCTTCATGTGGAATGGAAATATTACCCACTTTCTTTCAGAAAAATCCTCCATGAAGGAATCCATCTCCTCAAGTTAATAATAACCATAGAATGCTTTCCTGTGAATAAATAATCCATTTTGATTTTATTGCAATTTTTGTTGCATAAATACACTTTTAATTTTGTTTTATTACTTGAGATTTTAATTGTTATAATTCTCTTGGTATTTTAAGTTTTTGAAGTCGATTTTGATACATCTTTAATTATGTTATTATTTTAGACTTCTGGGATTTATTTCTAAAAAATCTTAGAGAACCATGAACAAGCAGTTTTTAATATTATTCCGAAGTTTGTGCATAGATAGAGGATTTTAGTGCAAATATACATGAAATAGTTGTATTTTTCTATGTAATGTAACATGAAAAATCTACAGAGACAAGATATGATGAAATAGTAAGAATACAGTGGCAAGTCCACTTAACATTGAGCAAATGTGTATCTCGGTAACTCAGCAAGATATTGCCAAGCTGGCAACGGTTTTGGCAACTCATTTTTGTAGCCGAATTCGGTAAAAAATAGCTAAAATTCGCCAAATTTGACGACATTGTGGTCCGATCCCTGTATCACCATAATAGGCACTAATTGAATAACTAATTGATGTTCTGTGTAGCTGGAACCGTAATTCGACTCTCATATGCCTTCCAGCAATTTCGAGAAGCAGAAAGTCCTAGAAATATCTCGGCGACCGGGTGGAAACTATATAACGCCGGAGAGAGCATTTGCTCGCAGTTGTTAGCTGTTAGCTTAGCATGAGTTCCGGCACTATTCCCGCTTTAGCTTCGCTCTTTAGCTGCGGTTTGCATTGCGTTGCGTAAAACGTTCTTAGTAGCTTGAAATTTGACTACTGATTATATTCTGTGATACTGAAAACTCCTGTACGATTATTTCTGTGGAAAGTTCCAGAACTCTGAAATGTTTCTTTTGATAAAATAAATTTTATCAACTTATCATCGAACTTGTGTGCATTCAACCTATTGCGAAACCTTACGCTCGCAACAGTTTTGATGTCAGGAGTAGGGTTGAATGCCAGTGACAGCAACGATGGATGAGAAATTAAGGCTGCTGGTGGCAGCCTTTGCTGCATTCAAAAAAGAGATGAAAGCGGACCAAGAAGAGCTGACAGCGGGGCAAGAAGCGATGAAAACTGGCCAAAAAGAGATTGAAACTCTTCAAGAAGAAATTAAAAGAGAAATTACTGCAAAAACAAAAAACAAATTCGGCACTATGGAAGGAAGAATAGACACTGTTGAAGACGAAGTTGGAGAAATTCAAGGAAGTTTGCCTGCCATGGAACAACAAATCGAAGAAAGAGTTTCTGCCACCCAAGAACAAATCGAACGACAAATTGAAGACAGGATTTCTGCAACTGTAGCCAAAGAAGTTTACACTTTAAAGAAATGCACAGTGCCAGCAGGAAGCAATTCTGGTGGCTTTAGATTTTTACCTATGCCTTCATGTCTCTCTGTATATCCACATGTGATGGTGAGACCTTCTGGCACGCATAAAAGACAAAATTTTCTACAGTGGCGGACGCGGACGGATGGATATTATCACGCTAAAACCTGCCATCTCGCCACTTCTGTGACAACAGTTTCTGCCAGCCGAGCCTATATTCGACAAACACTACCCGAAAGCCAGAGTCTAGACTTCGAAGTTGCATCCGACGCGCCGGAGCTGCACTTTGGGGAGAAATGTTTAAAAGATTATAGTAGACTTCAATTAAAATCTCGTCAAGAGAAGCCAAAGGAAACACTCCAGGATTTTGCCGCGGATGTTGAAAAATTATCTCACCTCGCCTTTTCGGACTGCTCGACAGAAACAAAGGAATTCCTGTCCCTGCAGTACTTTGTAAATGGCATTCATGGCCCACTAGCGATGAGCTGTAAACTCGCTGAACACTGGTAGTTCTGTCCGAGGTTCGAATCCCGCGAACGGTCTGTGTGCATGAGCGTTTTCGTGATTTTTGCTAAATGTAACGTGTATACGATCCAATTTCCCTTAGAAAGTCTTCCACAAAGGCATCTCTTACCTTAGGCACTAGCCCTCGAGACTTTGCCGTAATCACGCGAACCAAACCAATGGCATCCGGGATTCTGAAAAATAGAAAGCTCTGCCAATGGTGGATTTCAAGGATTCAAAATGTGCTGTGGTGCACGCCATGAAGTTCGAGGCAGCCAAGCAAGCAACTCATATAGCCCCCCAAGCAGAGCTGCTCAAGTCCAACATCCAGTGAACGAACTGACTTCTCGTCAAGTCTTCGTATCTCAAGTCTCGTCTTCGTATCAAGTCACTGCCTTGATACGGAACAGGAGTGACGGAACGGAATAGGTGTTGAAGGTTACTTACTGAGGAATTGCAGAACACTCCCCGGTGTGTCCGACGCGCTGAAAATAAAACAACTTAACAGCAATGACTCCGGAAACCAAGCGGAAACCAACCGGAGCGGATTTTCAAGGATAATAAGAAGCCCCATTTTAAAGCGCATCAGCTTTCTCGAGTGAGTAGCACAGTAATGGATGACTCTTTATCACGGGGCAAATCAATGGAGTTCCTTGACCCATGGCCATGGATACAGAAGCCAATGTTGCAATCATTCGAAAAGATTTAGCTCAACAGTTAAAATGATAAGCTCGTTTGGACGCCCTCCTGCGTTACTCTCTATACTATGTCCGGTGATAAAGTTCAAATGGATAGGAAGCTAAATGTAAGTATCAGGTTTGGAAGTACCGTATACCGTCACGTGATATATGTGGCAAATGTTACAGATCCTTGAACGCTCGAATTGGATTATCTAAGGAAATACAATTTTTCTTTGGACTTTGAAAATCACGAACTGCATTCAGCTTCTGAGAACCTATACAAATCATAACTATCCGTCATTAGAAGGGGTTTTCATCTGAAAACGCCGAAGCCTTCTCTGGAAGGACCTGCTCCGAAAGCTGCCCATACTGTTCCAGGGTCGGTTCCAAAGTCCACCACGAGCTGCTTAGTCCGACCTTACGTCAAGTTACAACATCATTATCGGCTGATCGAGACTCCTGGAGTGACGAAGATGTTAGGAGAGACCAGTTGGAGGACGGCGTTCAAAACCGCTTCTACTGGAAGAATGCAAGGGATAACTTTCAAAAATGGTCACAATCTTGCGATACCTGTGCGGGTTGAATAGGATCGAAGAAACGCAGCCGAACGGAGCTGCAACTGCACAATGTAGGAGGGGTTTTTGAAGCATCAATATCGACATCCTGGGACTTCTGCCAAACTGCTGATGGCGGAAAGTACATCTTGGTTGTCAGTGATTACTTTAATAACTGGTCTAAGGCGGAACCTATTCCTGATCAAGAGGCTGTCACGTTAGCAGAGATAATAATACAGCATTGGATTTCCAGCTTCGAAGTGCCTCTTCGTTTCATTCCGATCAAGGGAGAAATTTTACGTCGGCTGTAATTAAAGAACTCTGCAAGCTACTTGGCATCGACAAAACCTGAACGACACCTTTACAAAGAATAAGTATTGTTAAGAAGGAAAACTTCTCCGCAGCAGGAGTGGCTCCGTCACAACGCAGAGGAAAACAGCTGCGCATGCGCGAAATATCTGTCGCCAAAGCACCAAAGCTCGAAGCCGGCCTCGAAGTTTGAAGATCAGTTTATGAAGAGTTCATAAACCGAATATCGTTTTACATTTCTTTAAACTTTAAAGGAAAAGGAAATTTTCGCGCAAGTAAATTAATTAATGGATTAGTTATTTTGAGGGAAAAAATAGTAAGAAAATCCAAGTGTAATTTATCGCTAAACGTCAAAAAAGAAACATTTTGTCAAAAAAAAAGTATCTTCTTAACACGTGTTCCACAATTTCCTGTACACATCGCGGAGGGAGAAATTCTCCCGCCGGGTTCTGTCGCCAAATCCCGTGGCGAAATTTTCCTCCGCTTTGCAGCGGCGTAATAGCAAACTGGTTTACATTACGTCTTTGAAACTTTTCCTTCTCTACATAAACTTTCTTTGCCTTTACAACCCCAGTCAGACGGCATGGTAGGGAGGTTTAATCGAACCATCTATAATAGCCCCTCATTGGTAGTTTTCAGAAACCAACAGAACTGGGACAAGAACTTACCTCCATTTTTACTGGCTTCTCGCAGTCCCGTCCACGAGACTACCGGATATTCCTTATCCCATATGCTTTTCGGTGGTGACCTTCGTCTGCCTTGGGATCTCTTGTTTAGTCGCCCTCCGGATGCGCCTTCATCGCCTGAGGAGTGAATCCAAGCTCTCCATGCCCGGTTTATGTTATGCACAGTTTTGCACGAGAGAGAGTCAACTTGGTGATGGAACTGATGAAGATCCGATACGACACGAGAGCTACATTACATCTATTCAACTATGGTGACAAGGCATTGTTGTGAGATTCGACAGAAAGGACTCTGTCCTAAACTACGGTCACCTTCTGATGGTCCTTACACAATCCTAAACAAGCTTAAAGACGCCATAGTTCGGATCCGTAAGTCACCGAATTTTAAGCTTAAAATTGTTCATTACGACAGGCTAGCCCCTTACTATAGCCAGAGTACATGGACCACATAATGTATATAATGTAAATACTATACTAAGGCCATGGTCCTATTTATTTCTAAATTTGTAAATTTGTGAACTCATTTATTGATTTAGTATTTGATTTCTTTTATGTTGTTTACTGAAATCATTGTTTATATATTGTATTGATTTTCCGTAGTTGTTAGTATGGCTTCTTGTCTAGGGATTGTACTGCTCGGGATGCGCTGTCTTTGGAGGGAAGCAGTTTTACGACTTTTATATATAGATAGAAGATTTTAGTGCAATTATATATGAAATTGTATTTTTCTGTGTAATCTAACATGAAAAGAATCTAGAGAGACAAGCTGTGCAGAAAAAGTAAGAATACAGGGGCAAGTCTATTTAACCTGGAGTAAATCGGTATCTCGGTAATTTAGCAAGGTATCGCCAAGCTGACAACGGTTTTGGCGACTAATTTTATCGCCAAATATGGCGAAAAACAGCCAAAGTCGGCAAACATGGTTATCATTTGGCGACATTTTTGTCCGATCCCTGTGTCACCATAATAGGCATAGTAACTGAATAACTGTAATTGATTTCTGTGTAGCTGAAATCGTAAATCGGCTCTCATATGCCTTCCAGTAATTTCGAGAAGCAGAAAGTACTAGAAAGTAGTCGGCGGCCGGGTACAAAATATGTAAGATCGGAGAGAGCATCTGCTCGGAGTTGTTAGCTGTTAGCTTAGCATGAGTTCCGGCACTATCTCCGCTTTAGCTTCGCTCTTTAGCTACGGTGCATTCAATCTATTGCGAACCCGTATGCTCGCAACAATATTTTTTATTTCCAAATGTCCTAAAAGCAAAAGAGTTTAGCTCTTAAGGAAAGTCATTTTTCCTTGGAAAATATTCTTAATTCGTTTTTTTATTTACCACATATACTGCTTATATATAACATACATACGCACATTTGCGTACATATATATTGCAAGAATCGTGCATTCTGAATATAAACCAAGCCGTGAATAAGCCGAATTTAAAATTACCCTATAAATCCAGCTGTATGTATCAACAAATATGCAAACAATTGCTAGAAGGGGGGAGGAGGAGATCGGCACCGGGCTGCACATTTCTCTGGGCAGCATATTTTGCATGCAATCAAGGCAGGTGAAGAACAATTAGAATCTTAATTGTCATATGAATTTAAATTCAGGAGGAAAAGAGTGTTTACTCTTAAATAGTGTATTCAAAGAAATCACCTAGTGATTTCAACAACTACCTAAGCTTGTCATACCGTTTTTAATGCGTCGAAACTTCTGAATTCAAATTTGAAATATCAGCTAAATTATGATCATGGTGAGATTAACAAGGAAGAATTCCTCCTTGAGAAAGAAATATTTCAGAGTTCTATTTGCGTTTTTGCTAGAGAAATTGAAACAGGAACATGGAAGGGCGGTCCTTTTGAATTTTTGCAGTTTGTTCTAAAATGCAATGCCCAGAACAAAGCTCCAAATACCTAAAAATATATTGAGACCGTTCCTTCGAGTTGCTAAGTATTGCGAGCTGTGAGAAGCGTTTTCTAAATAAGCCATTTAAAAGTCCTTTTTCTACCGACTACATAATAGCAAGAGCAATCAAATAGACCTTTACAATGTCACTGATGGTTTTGAGAACAAAAAAGACAAGCAAATTATTATATAATTTTAAAATGTTGGAATAAAAGTTTATCTTCAAAAACGTAGAATTTAAATTTATTTCTTTCCCTGGAGTTTTGACACTTTTGAATCTTTTTTGTTTGTATATCACCAGGGACGGCTAAAGTTCTAGCTACGCCCCTGAACAATAAATCATCTAATTTATCTAGACGAGCCGAAGGTGAATGTATATTCTCTTTCAGCTTTTATTCGAAAGAATGGAGTTAGAGTATTATAGAATGAAAAGGTCCTATTGGTACCAAAATTTTAACTTTTTTAATTCTCCCATCTTTTTGATCGTTTACATTATTTAGCATTTTTTCAACAGTATTGAGAATTTTATTTTCGTGTTCAGTTGGGGTAACCATTCACAAGCAGTTGCAGTACTTCCCAACTCCTGTCAGTTTTATGAGTTACGTATGATTCTTCATTTTTGCTATAGAGTTAAAAATGCGGGGGTGGAAAAGGATTGCATATTCTGATAATTTTAAGTAAGAAGTTATCACTATATCTGGGCAAAGTTATGGCCGGAAATGAAGATGATGGGGGATAACAACAATGGAATAGTGAAATGAAAGACGATGATATATACCTGATTGGGCCTTAAACAAAGACTTCAAGGAATCCCTTGAAATTCTGAGTCGGGTTCCAATATTAAGAAATTTAATTAATGTGTCTTAGGATTTAATGTGATAAAAATCATATTTTTTCAATCACTTATACATTTTTGTGATTAAATTACTTGTAGATCATTTTGAGCTCGAATATAAGCCGACTCTTAAACTTCAGAAGTAAAAACCTTGACAGCAGAAGAGAAACACGCCAAGTGAAACATAAAATTAGTAACATAACAGCCTTTAGTTTGGCGCAGATTTAAGTCAAGATGTCAATCGATTTCGAGGGCAAACAGGTACAGGTCCATCTTCATCAGGAGCAGAGAAATCTGCAAGACTGGTAATGCCCGACTGGTGTTCAAGTCTTGCAAATTTCTTTGCTCCTGATGGAGAGCGAACAGTACCTGTTTGCCCTCGAAATTAATTGAGATCTTGACTTAAATCTACGCCAAACTCAAGATTGTGGTGTTATTGGTTTTAAGTAAAAACCTCGCAAAAATTTGCCGGCTTTGTGCACTGAAATGCACTATAATTTGAAGTTACTGTGAGCTTTCTTTTCGTTTTTATTTACATTGCTTTATAAATTTAAGAAGGTACATACCCATGATTTTAGAATTTGACTACAGCATGAGTAATAACATTACCGCACTTTTATTGTGAACAAAAATGGAACTCGATTAAGGTATGCCACTATATGCTTTAAAAAAATTAGCCCCCCCAAATCTTAGAATATTTAGCGGAAAATATGTATATCTCTTAATAATCGCAAATGATTTCAAAAGGCTCCATAACTGACACACTTTGTAAAGTATCTAATGTTAATTAACCAATTATTATGACTTAAGTATTTACTATAACCTCCTTTCCGTAATCCTTGCCAGAATGTGAATTAGTTTTTTGTATATTTAAGCTTAGGGGTTTGAATCTTTAGACAATAGCTTCTCGCAATTACATCTTGCTACTATGTGGTATTTGGGGTCAGCTCTGCGTCAATCTGATTTTCCGGTTTTAGCTAGTCGGTTTTAGTTTCTCGCTAGTCGATGTTTTACTACCCTCCGGTAAGTAACTGAGCCAGTTTATTTTAATCTGTCTTAAGTGTAGTAATTAGACTGTGTTATCAACGTTTGAATTTAATTATTTGTTACGGCAATTTAAATCTCCACAAGGGATGGAATTTTCGTCTGTAGCACAAGTTTTGCCTGTTCTGTTTATTTAAGACTAAAATAAAGAAAAGGTTATTTTAATCTTCTGAATTTTGTAAGTTGTTTAAGGCTTAGCAATAACTCGCTATTTCTCTAGTAAGGTCTGCAGGACTTTAACTCTGGTTTCCAGTTGCAAAGGAACCCTCAACTTTTAGACTTTTAAAGAAAGGTAATTATATAAAATTGCCCTGAGAATCTAACTCTGGGAATGAAATCAATATCCTCTTATTCTGATAAACTGTTTTTCAAATATTACAAAAGTCCCTTGCCTAGAACTGTGTCGTCGCGGAATGGATCTTGAGCGCCTATCAGTGCCGGCTAATCGGTGACCATGCTACAGCAAAAGTTTCCCACTCGTGCAATATCTGCATAAGGAAATGTTCCATGTTCTTATTCTCCACGCTTATTACGGGACTAACGTTCTCCGAGGTTAACCTCTGTGTTTCTCTGACTAAACCCAGAAGCACTGAGAAGCTAAGTAAGCAGTTGTTTTTATGTGAATCAGCATGGTTCGAAATGCGTTGCAAAATACGCATGGCAGATTTGAGGAGTAGTGCACAAATAATGGATAGCGTATGAAAAATGTATTGTTTGAAAAATACGAATCTGAAGAAAGAATTGGCACTTTCATAATAAATGGCTTTGTTGTTTTCTAAAATAAAATAAACATTTGCGTTGCATTTCATGGTGCAAGGTTTATCCTAATTTCATAACAGTTGTTTTAAGTTTATGCACTTTTCCTATCCCTTCTAGCTTCAGCTTACAATTTCCTACCAGAATGTATTTTCAGAAACGTGGTTCATGCAAATGAGTAAAGAGTAGTATTTAAGTCGATTTTCCACCGACTTCGGGAGAGAGCCTGAGTTCCTGACTAGCGCGCGTTTGCCTTTGGCTCGTCTTTCTCTCTAAGCTATTGCTACGCTCGGCCGTACTTTAGGCCCTTGATTAGCTTCGCCGACTTAATTGAGATTTAGGGGCCAGCTACTTAGAATCTTGATTGCTTTGGCTATATCTTTTAGTTAAGCATTAGTTAAGTTTAAATTTTTATTAACTTAAGTTCAAGCCCAAGTGGAGGCTTTGCTGTACGCTCCGAGCTAGTTGATTGTATTATATTTATCCTGAGAAATAAAGAATAGTTAACCCTTCGTCAGTCTTGCATCTCTATTCACACACTTAAGCGATTATTCGCTTATTAGTGGTTGGGGGGTCCAAGGATTGAATACTGAATTAAATAAGTAAAATCCCATAAAGTAACTAAACATACAAAATCAGGATATTCTTCCGTTCTCACAGTTGCTGCGTAAGTAAGTAAAGTTATCAGGACTGCTGTAGATTCTAGTTGATTTTACAAACATAACTGGAGTTCTGAGTAAGAACAGGGAGCTTACTAAGAACTATGTTCGTGCGTGTGTAGAAGATACAACAAAGATAAGAAGGGTTCAAATTACTCTTTATTTGCTTCTCGATTTTACAGACTTTCCCGCACTTCGGGATACAAAGACCGACCACTTGCGGTCTGAACGTAAAAGAATATAAGACTACTAAATAACTAAAATTTAAATAAGAGCTAACTTTTAATATTTTACACAGATGACTAGCACTAAGACTGGCCTTTTAAATTACTACGTCTGTAGTACGCAAACTGGGGAAAACTACATTACGTCTTTAACTTTCAAGAGGATTAACACTTCTGGCCTTAAAGGCGGACAGTAACTGATGGCAAGCTCGCGTGAAGACTCGTAGCAAGAGGGCTCTCTCTCCTTCCTTCTACTCTTGGCAAACAGCCACAACTTAAATAATTAAGCGTTGGATAAACACTCGTTAATTCTGGCCGGAAGTGGAAAATAAGAGATGATAGTAAAGTTTTAAAGTAAAATAAACGTTAGTTAAACTTAAGATCCTTACAAAGTGCTAATGTAAATAACAAAGAAAGTCGTCGGGAAAGACAATGTGTTTGCAGGATGTACTCCAGTTAGCTGCGTTATACGAACCTATAATCCGATAATCTGTATGACTTCAGAGAGCCTCTGACAACGGGGTTATTGCAAATTGCACAACTAAACGTTACCGAACGTTTCATTCAAAAATTTAAACATGTTTTCTCTTGCACCTCTTCTGACATAAGTCGAATACTTTTGGCTCAGCATTGATTTGATATGGAACATCATCAACCATTTAAGCAACATCGTAGACGTCTATCGATTGGCTAAAGACTGAGAGGTAGGAAGAGTTCTAGAGGACATGCAGGAAAGTGACATTATCGAGCCTTCAGCGAGTCCTTGGAGCTCCCCTGTAGTCCTGGTCCAAGAGAGGTGGTACGACTAGATTTTGCGCTGACTATTGTCGGTTGAACGAGGTCGCGAAGATAGACAGCTATCCTCTTCTTAAAATTGGCGATATTCTGGACATTCAAGTACGTGATTTTAGACGGCTGATTTAGAGATTAGATACGGGCAGGTACCCCGATGACCCGATACACCCCGATGACCGAGGAAAGACAGTATTTACTACCGAATAAGGATTTTGACAGTTCAAGGTGATGCCGTTGCATCAGGTAAAGCGCCGGAGAACATCAAGAAGGTAATTCGGAAACTGACGACATTTTCATCTGCAGTGAGACGGTATGGAGAGAGGTTTAATCGAACCATCCTTAACAACCTCTCCTTGATGTTTCTAGAAACTAACAGGACTGGGACTGGAACTCAACTTTGCTCTTACTGGCCTATCTCAGTGCTGTCCACTAGACTCTTGGCTGTTCCCTATCCCAGATGCCTTTCGGTTGTGACCTTCGTTTGCCTTGTGATCTGTTGTTTGGTCGACCTCCAGATTCGCCTTCATGTCCTGAAGCGTAAATTCAAGATCTCCAAGCACGGTTTGAAGTGGTGTGCAATTTCGCACGAGAGTGAGTTTGGAGAAGGAGATGATGAAGATCCGATACGACGCAAGACCAACAGGACGTTTACAACAGGACTATTTAACGATGGTGGACAAGGTGTGGTTATGGAATCCGATTCGATGCAAAATTCTCTCATAAACTACAGTCAGCTTGGGACGATCATTACATTGTCCTAAACAGGCTTAACGACATCGTAGTTTGAATCCGTAAGTCATCTATTTCTAAGCCTAAAGTCGCTCATTACGACAGGCTAGTCCCTTACTGTAGACATCGTACGTAGTCCCATAATATAATGTAAACAGTATACCAAGACCGTTGTTCTTTTTATATATAAATTCGTAAATTTACGCATTTATTTATTGTTTTAGTATTTGATTTATTTGCGTTACTTACTGAATTATTGTTTTCGTATTGCTTTTATTTTCCTTAATTATATTGTTATATATTATATTAATAATTCCGTAATTAATTTGGCTACCTGTCCAAGGATTGCACAGCCCGAAATGTGCAGTCCTTGGAAAGAGGCCGAAGTTCCGAATTTTGTGTAGATATAATTAATTTTAGTTTTTATTGAGGTAAGTAACTATCTCGCTATTGATGTAAATGGCCAGATATCGCCAAGATGGCGATGGTTTTGGCGACTGACTGTTGCCGCCAAAGTTGTCGGGAAATTGCCTAAAGACTCCAAATTTGGCAACATTTTAGTCTTTATAACTGCGATTGAACAATTGTAATTGCTCTTTATATGTTGTAGTGATATCATGTATTTTTTTAAAGCAGGAGAGATAAAAAATGAGCATGCTTTCGCAGGGACTCGAACGACGGACCTCTCGAATATGCGCCGAGCGTGCTGACCACTACACCACGAAGGCATGCTAAGAAGGAGGGAGAAATACCTTATATACTCCACTTTTAAAGGGCGACTGGGGATTAGGGGACCTAATCGCCAAATCCTAGTGGTGTAGAATCATCATCCATCATCTTTTTTAGTTCGAGCGTCACTGTAGAGACATTAGATATTTTTTTAAAGCAGTAGAGATGAAAAATGAGTAGTGCTCTGGCCGGGATTCTAACCACGAACCTCTCGAATACCCGCTGAGCGTGCTGGCCACTATACCACGAAGGCAGGCTAAGAAGGCGGAGAAAATACCTTATAATGCGACTAAACGTATCCGGCTCTTATATGTAACTGTAACAGTACACCCTACCCTTATATGTAACTTAATCGTACAAATTTCGAGAAATGGAAAGCACTGGAAATTTTCCGCCTGCCGGGACAATTTTGAATTTAGCGATTTCAAATTGTTATTAGTATTTGTTTTGAGATAGGAAAAATTTCACTGTGATCAAAACTTGAATTCAGCCCTGCCTCGTTTCGGTACATCTCAGTTTTTGAGCGAAATGATAATTCCAGCCAGTGCAAAACGGACCTTCAAGTAAGACGAATTTTCCTGGCAACTGAATTGCAATGTTAATTCAAAGTACTCTTATTAATGCAACATTCTATTTAGCAGTGAGTAGAAGTCATATTATTATTAGATACAGAGTTCTTTCTTGAGAAGAGCATACGAGGAAAGACTTTAGCAGCTGAGCTAGAAAATCAACGTTTATCAAATTGGAATCCTATCAGAAAGAGGAATTTTTGTTGGCTACACTCATTTGGTAAAAATGATCTTAAATATATTTGGAGCCAAAATAAAAATACACTTTGATATGAGTGCGATGAAGAATAACTACTTTTGTTTGGTAGTTCGAATCTGCTGTTTATGTGCCTTCTTAAGAGTATAATTTCATACTATCTTTTAGATGTAACCTGTGCAACGTTCACGGTGATGGCACGTCTAAATAACAGATGGATTCTATCATTTTCCTCAAATGCTTGAGAGAAAAGTGTCTGGGCAATTCGGAAGTAAAAGGAAGGAGAACTAACTTTATATTCTATATATAATGTCTTCTTATCAAGAATTCACTGAACTTTCCTTTCTTTTATTATTTCACTTCGTTTTAATGTTTTATGTTAATTTATAGATTAATTTACTCATTTTTATTTTATTTTTATGATATTTTGAATCACTATTTTCTTACATATTTATTAATGTAATTTAAAAACATTTCCTTTTATTATTTTATTAAAAATCATTATTTATTGTTTTACCTAGTATTGTTTTATTTATTTATTTTGTTATTCACAGTTCCTGATGGCTTCAACGCAGAACCTCTGCACTTCAAATTTTAGAAATTAAGCTTTGACTGTACTAATTTAACAAATATTGAGCTTTTCACCTATGAGCGATAAAAAGGGATCATCGGTTATATAAGTAAAAATGTCTTTAAAATTCTATACAGATATGATAATAAAAGTAATAAAATTTTACATCCACTGATAAATTATGTGCATGCATTCATAAAGTAAGAAATACTTTCATTTAGAGGCTTTCATCAGTCTGTTGATTACACAAATAAATAAAATTACTTCAAGTTTATAAATTTGAGTAAGTAAAGAAAAATAGGTATAATTTAGGATGGAGATTTCTTATTCCTTAGAATGGTTTTTTAAACTCCAGTTAAAAATTGCATATGAATTCCATATAAAGGAAGGAAAGATTTCTCTGTTTATTTCGATAAAAAAAGTACTATAATCGGTGATTACACAAGGGAAGAAAAGGACTTCTTTTTTCTGCTTTTTCCTCCACAAATAAAATGTGTATTGAAAAGTACAAAATAAACTAAATGCGTTGTGAAACTGTAATACATCCAATAAAATGAGCGAATAGTCTAAATCTTATGAGTGTAATAAGCGCAAATTTGCGATCTTTCTGAACGTAGCGAAACTTCTTTTTTCTAATTCTAGGTTTCCCGAATTTTTTTTTAATATATTTTAACACTAGTCTTGAATATTATTTGAATTGAATATTCTCTTTTTTTTCTCTTGAGGCTGAAAATAAACTTATTTATGCTATACATGAAAATAGTGGCCATAGATAGAACTTTTGCCTTCCGGGATGGTCTATTTTCTATCTCTCTCAATGCCCATCACAAAGTCAGACCTATAAAATGTCAAAACGACATACATGGAAAATAAATAAAAGCTGAGTTTTAATTTTTGAAATAAAACTTTAATTCCAACATTTTAAAGTGCTATTTTGCTTGTTTTTCTCTTAGCAAAACTTTTAATGGCACTTTAGAAGTTTTTCACTACAATTGCTCTTCTCCAAATAGTACAGTATTTATTAAATGCAACGCACTTATTTTGAGATCGTACGAGCTTCTTGACCGAGTTGCGTATACGAAAGTACCTGACAAAATTAGCAATATTTATAGCAATTTTCAGAAAAATTCGAAGTAAAATTACAATATTTTGAATTCGTTTTACTGACTATTTTTTTAAAATAAATCGTAAAATTTCAAAGAGACTGATTTTCTATTTCTCGGTTTCGTCTTCTCAAACAGTAACAGAAATGAAACTCTGAAGTAGTTCCCTCTCAGTAAGGAACTCTTCCTTATTTATGTCATTAAGATCGTAACTTAACTTCCTTTCGTAATTTCTATTCACATATTTCGATGCATTAAGAAAAGCATAGCAAGAAAGAGAAGCAATTAAAATCTCTTTGTAACTTCTTTGAATGCTCTGCCTACTGTAAAAACAATTCTTTTCACAGTGCAGTTTCGGCACTGTGAAAAGAACACTCGGCGTCTCAGGATTCACACTCGGCATCTCAGGATTCTTCCGCTCGCCAATGATCAAGTGGACAAGACGATTTAATACTGGTAATTGGAGCTGCGATCAAAGCCCAAACAACGGGCTGTCTGCCTTATGTAGTTTAGCTTAAAGCAGGATATGTCACTTTGTATTCACGTATGCATGACGGGAATACGTGCTCCTTTCGTAATGTGAGTACGAGCCAGTTCTCATTCTATAAGCCCTTAGCAGAGAATTTTAGTCCTCCGCGAAGACAACCCATCCCTTAGACAGAGAACCTTAGTGAACTTAGTCTGTAATCCAATAAATCTCAATTAGTCTTTTTGCTCAATTAGTCTTTTTGCAAATTAGTCTTTTTTTAGATAACTAATCCCTATAATATGTTTCACATGCAAAATGCAGTTCCAAAAAAAAAATGTGCTCCCAGGAATGATCACTCCCTCTGCCTGACTCTAACTACGCCTCTGTATGAATACCAGCAGGAGCAACATAAGTGAAAATTAACGATTGAATCACTTATTTTGCCAAAATCAGCATTAACCGTATAAGTGCCCAACTTCTGCCAAGCACTAAAATGAATCAATAATTGATGATTAATATGAATAATTTATTGATTACAGAAATATGTTATAGTGAGATTTGCACTTAAATAGGCAACGTTGCGCATTTTAATCAGTTTCAAATTGTAAACCTACTGCATTTAAAATTATTATTATGCGATTTTCCATATTTTATATTCTATGCAATATACTCAAATCTTGTAGCCAACTTTCGAATGCATATAATTAGAATCTCCATTCATTAATGTAAATTTTTTAAAATTTGGTGTTAAACAGCATGCCCTTCATGAAAATTCAAGATACGCTTCTATTCCCCTGGCACCCCCCTTAATATTGAATTTCACAAATATCTTAATTACAGTACTTCTTAATTAAGTACTACAATTTACTCGCGAATGCTTGTATGAAATATAATCTGAAGTATCTGCTAATGAATTTGTCCAACTGCCCTTGTCTAAGCAAGAGAATCACGCCGACATGGAAAATAGAACAGGCAAACCGACAACCTCGTATTCGGCGTAAATTTTATGAAATCCCAATGGATTTTGAGGGCAAAACGGGTCTACGTTTCGCTTTCTCGATTTGCAGAATTTTTTGCTCCTGATGAAGGGGAACTCGTTTTGCCCTCTAAATCGATTGGGGTTTTACAAATTTACACCGAATACAAGGTTGTCGATTTGCCTGTTCTATTGCCCTTGTCTCCCTTCGTTTTGATTTTATGCATATTACATAGCACTGGACTAAATTAAAACTGATCAACAAATTCTCGTAAGGAATCTAGTCATACTTTAAATCTGTTTATTTTTCATCTATTTTTTGACCCTATCATCATTCATAAATTCATCTAATAATAAATTCCTTTTTTCTCTCTCCTAATTCATATTTTTTAAATATTATCTTTTTTCTTCTTATTGGGATGATTCATATCAAGTAATTTTGTAATTATTTAACAACACTTTTGGGATTAAATGATCTCTTGCCATGCAATTTATTCTTAATGTTTTCTTCGGGACAAAAATGAAAATTTGCTAGTTTTTAATTTATCGGTGCAAGTACGTTAATATGAACAACATTTTTATTAACGTGCTTGCATTGATAAATTCTCACATCTGTACAATGTAACGAAGTTTCATTATAATTGAATAAAAGGCTGTTGCCTTAATTAATGACAAAATGATGCGCAGGAATAAAATAGAGACGGAAGAAGTATGTTTCAGAGAAGGAATGCTATTAATATTTGTTGATTTGTTTACAAATAAAACCGTGTTTTTCTAATGAAATCTAAGGGCGAGTCCGGTAAACCAAGAGAAAAATGCAGGATTTGATTACTTGCGCCAGTTTGTGACATTAGAATGTTTTATTTCATCGATGTAAAAAGGAAAACGGGATTTTTTTTATGGCGGGCACTAGCCATTTTAGTGCTTTCGCCACTACTAAGGCCCAATGCGTTGGCCATTTTATTATGGAAGCACCTAACAGGCAGCCACTGTTACCACCTATGAATGGACAGATCATTTACATCCATGCCTTCTACGGTATTCAAACCCTGATCCTTCGATACGGCAGTCAGGATTACTAACCACTTTCCTATCTGGGCGGCGTAAAACATAAGATAAAAGTCAGTAGATGTTTTACGCAAAGCTTCAGGCATTTTATGATAAAATAAAGTTCACAAAATCACTCTATCCTAGTGCAAATAAATGAAAATGAACATTATGAATTAAAAACTTTTATTGTCCTATTATTTTAAACAAATGCTAGTGAGTTATATTACACATTAAGTGCAACTACTGTTCAACGTCTTCAAAGATTTTCTTATCATATATAAGTATTTGAAGCAGTTATTTTTATCATTCATACCTACCAGTATTTGAACAAAATCATAATCGATGCGATCTTGAACTCATTTTAATAACGACGACTCACAACACTCAAATCAAAACATGTAATATGGTGCTAGTACTGTAAAATTCTTGTTAAATTCTACATAGATATTAAATAAATGATTCGGGATTTATAGTCTGAAATTATGTCATTTATACTGTTGAGCACAAGCCCTCATGCCTAACATAAACCTTCTTTTTCTTACGACAAGAATCAACTCTCATTTGGCATTCTGTGTTATAAGTAAATCCATCACTTCCGCAGACAGGATTGTAATGCTCCTTGCAGTTTGTTGGACATCGACACGAAGCACGATTGTTCTCTTCGTAACAGTCTCCATTGAAACGGCAATATTTTTTCTCACATGGTGCTATGAAAAGGAAAAGAGAAATTACATTGCAAATAAAATTTAGTGTTATCTTAAAATGCAGAAATTATAATTGAATGAGGAAGCACAAAGATATTACAGAACATTTAGCTGGGTACTCGCTGAATCATGATTAAAAAATTTATTTTGGATTTAATTTTTGAAATACAGCTTTAATTGATATTTGTACTTTATTTCTTCACAGCAAATTAATACAACTTACATTTTTGAATCACTCAAAATCGTAGACCTATAGCTTACATAACTATTTTTTATCATTTGTTAATTTTCCATGTTATGAATTTTTTACTAATCTACTGCTGGGGCGCATATAAGTTTGCTCGCCTCCAAATCTGTTTTCTTGCCATCTCTTATTATACTTTACACCTTTATTAATAGATTCAAAAGTGTGGGAAAATTAAATTGTAAACGATAAGAAATACGCAGGACTCAATATGAAGCGCAAAATTTTATCTTACGAAAGAAGTGAAACATAATTAAAATAGACATTTCTCTTTGCTATCAGCAATTAAAAAAACTTAGCAAGAAGGTTCTAGCATCATGAGAAAACATAAATTTTATCCATGAAGCAAGAAACCTATGTCTGTTCCCTCACATACATACAATCAGCAATTAAACAATAAAATCACGTATTTGTAGTTTAATAACAATATAAAAACGTTTGCTACGTATAATTTAGTATTTCTCTTTCTTTCTTCTTGGCATTGTGTTGCTTTATACTACCTTCATCTACATACTTATTTATCTTATTTAGAGTAAAATGAGAAGTTATATTTTTCTTAGAGACTACTACAGCTTATTCATTTTCATTTAATGCTGAACTATTTCCATTTTCGAAAGAATTTAAGTGGGAGATTTTCAGCTAACATCTAAACTGAACAATCAGATATACTAAAGTTAGAAGTTGGTGAAATGTTGAAATGTTTTGAATGCTATTGATGTTTTTTCACTCAACTGAAATTGAATCCGAAATGCATTTACATGCCCTACCCTTTTGTTATTTTCCTAGCAATTTATGAAAAAATGGTTTTGTGTTTTTATATTTATTTGCCTTTTATACCGATTTCAACCGCGTTTTAATAATTGAATTTTTATTTGCGGATTTCAACAACTTCATCTAGGCGTTTTATTTGTTAAACCTTTTTTTCAACTACTTGTGATCCAACGCTTGCTCTTTTCGTAATTTAGATTTGGAAATAAAGCCATTTTATTAGCTTACTTGCTTCTTCATTTTTTTATATGTATTCACACTGTCACCCCTGGAAAATAAATCATATATAATTCGTAAAGTTATATAACAATTACCTCCAAATTTCACAAGAAAATAGTTAATCGAGCTTTTTATTAATGAAGTATTATTAAAAAATAAGAACATTTACATACATTTATGATTTTTGTAACCCATAAATGCTTACTACACTGTTCATATATTTCGCAGAGGGCACTTATCAGAACATATTATGAAATCTGATTTTGATGCAACCTTTATTCCTTCCGTCAATCAGTACAGCGCAGGGTAAAGAACTGAGATTCCTATAAAAATGTCTGTAGCTCTGGGAAGTAACAAACAGGGATGCAGGAGCAGAGATAATTCTTAGAGACGGTAACAAATAGTTTCGATGGAACTGAATCAACATCCAAATCAATTTAAAATTAGGCCAAAAATGCAACTTGAGCTCGACGTATTTTGAATAAAGCTCAACAGATTTCATGGGTGAAATTTGAAAACAACTCATCTGCCTCTTAAGTTAAAAAAAACATTATTATTTTTTTAATTTCATTAAATGAAAATGTTCTACTATTATATCACTGTTTTAAAAACATGATTACCGTAATAAAATTCATCTTCTGAATAATCATAAAATATTGGTTTCGTTTTAATCTGATTAAATAATTTTATATATTCTTCTGAAGCGTCAGCTTCGCTGTCTAAAGCATCACAGTCAGCTTCATTGTCAGAGGACGAGGTTAAATTTGAATTTTGTACATATTCGACATCTTTGAAAATACATGTATTCATTTATTTTAATAATCTACATGAATTGTCTATCTGAAAAAAAAATTTCTTTATGTTCGCTAGGATATTCTGTAAAAGAAGCGAAGTCAGTTTTAGGTAATTTACTTTTCTTTCTTTCAATTATATATTTCACACAATATAAACCACATTTTATAGAAACAGGATGTTGTAAAAACCCATCATTGCATGCAATATAAATCTTTGTCATTGTTGTCTTGTCCCTGTATTTCATGGAATAATGGTTTCCAGAATCTCAAGGAGGTCGGTCTTCTATTTCTTACCCCAATTTTAAGGAAAAGCATACCAGGGGGGAGAGGTCTAAGGGTCTCCCACCCCTCTCCTCTACCACCAAACCACACGGAAGGATTTTCGGCTCGCCATATATTTAGAATGCCGCCATTCCGGAAAGGCACTATACATTTACAAATATCTATACCGTCTCCAGGATTTGATTTCTAGATGTCAAATGTTATCTGAATCTTTTATCAGTAAATACTGCTGCGTGAGTACGGGTTCGTAACAGATTGAATACGCAAGTCCGATAACAGGTTAATAAAATTTATTCTTATCAAAAGAAATATATCAGAACTCTGGAATTTTCCTCAGAGATATTCGTACAAGTGTCTACAATATCACGCAATATAATGAGTAGTTATACCTCAAACTACTAAAAAAGGTTAAATATAACGCAATGAAAGTACATCAAAAGAGAAAGCTAACTCGGATTTCTCAGTTCACGTGGAAATAACAACTCTCAACAACAGTAGCTAAGCAACTAACTAAACAACTGAGCTGAGATGCTCTCTCTCCGCCCTTTTATAGTTTTCAACCGGTCGCGAGAAATATGTAGTAATTTCTGCTTCTCGAGATTTCTGGAAAGCAATAAGAAGATGGAATTAAGGTTACAGGTAATATAGTGGTCTATTAAATTTATTCAATTTGAATAAAAATTAAAGAGATATCCATTTACTCAATGTTAAATGCACGTGCTCCTGTGTTTTTCTTTTCCGGCATAGCTTTCTTAAAAGAATTTGTCTCGCGCTGCATTGTACAGGAAAGTAGAACAATTTTAATTATAATTGTACTAAAATTAGCTATCTAAATGCAAAATTCCTAGCACTATAAAGTGGATTGGGTTAATATTTCAGCTTATCAAAAATTATCTAAACCGTTTATAAATATGCATGAAAATTTCATTAATTGGGCTGTTATATCTAGATATCAAGGATTATCCGAAAAATTTATTTTAGGTAACACAGAGAAAGTTGGTTGGGATAAAACTTTAGAATCTCAGACTTTAAGCAATAATTTCATTTTACAAAATTTTAGAAAATTAAATATGAAATTAGTTTCTAAATATCAGACATTATCGGAAAATACTACTGAAGTGTTAAAAGACAGAGTAGATTGGAATGAAGTTGTAGGGTTTATATTCATTTTAACTAACATTTATTTTAAGTTAATATTCCTTTCCTGTTTAGCCTTCATTTTCCCCTAGAAACGCCCGTGCCAGAGTATGTAAATTGTAGTAGCACGCGCAGTTTATTCAAATTTAGCGGAAGCTAGTTGAATTAAAATAGGAATGGAAACCAGAGTGTGAGAGTCTTTCTTTGAAGCTACGCTGGAGAGATTTGCTCGGTAGAATTTAGATCAGCGCGTGTTGCTCTTTGTGCCTAGCTTTGCAGAAGTGCTAGATTTCAACTGTTAAATCAGTAATCTTGCTGAATATAAGCGATAATTAAAAACGCGGTTAGTTTAGGATCTCAGAGCCTCGTCGGTAGTGATATTTGTTTATCTCATCATTACTTTTAGTTTTACGTTTTGTTTGAGTTACCGCCGGGTTGGCGTAGTTTGTGAGCGTCAAGTAGATCATTTTAAAGATCAAAAATAAAAAGGGTTCTAACCCCTTCTTACGTTTCTGCGCATATTTTACACATAGCCGCCATCACTACCTCAGTTTCTGAGAAATTGGGCCAGCGAGATCTTACATTTGGCGCCCGAAAATCTCACGAACTCAAATGGCCGATAATTTGGTGGAAGCTCCTGTAGATTTTCAAGAGCAAGTTATGGCTAACCAGTTGGAAAGGTTTGGATATTTTATCCAAACTATGAGGGCATCTATCAAGCCAACCGTCAGTTTTGACGGAAAAAATTCTGTAGCGATATTTCTAGAAGGCCTGCAAAAACCATTTCCAGCTGTATCCTGTGTCCGAAAGGCAAAAAGTTGCCATCGTCACGTCTGCGTTAAGAGGACAAGCCGCACTATGGTGGAAAAATATTGGAAAATTTTTATTAGGAGAATTTGGAGGCCAAGTATACACGTTTGAAATTTTTAAAGAATCGTTATTAAAAGCGTTTCCAATAGTTAAAGACCGAGCAAAGCTAAAAGCTGAACTCTGCAGTTTTTATCAGCGAAACATCGAAGAGTTAACAGAGTTCATTTTACGGAAAGTCAAGCTGGTAAATATGCTGTATGGGAAGAAACCCGATAACGAGGTAACTGAAATAATCTTACCCAGATTACTACCTGCTGTCCAAGACTTTATGAAAATCCGAAACCCAAGCTCCTTGCAGGAACTCTTCGAGTTGGCGGTCAAGTTCCAAAACCGACGAATAGTGGAAAAATCTAGAGAGGCAGCATATCTTCAAGGTTCCCGAAAACAGTTCTCAAACCAAGCTGCCGATAAAACGAAATACTCTTATGGAGGAAAGAGCTATCAAGCCAATTCACCGAAGAACGAAGATCAAAACGCGAAGATGAAATTCGAAAAAAACCGTCCGCGTACTTAGAAGACTGAAGGTCAGAAGAAAGTTTTAAACGATTAGAGGAGCCTGTAAAAGCGAGGGTCCAGACCCCTGAAATTTCGCAAAATCCCTCAAGAAGATACCTAAACACGGTCGTGATAAAAAGTTCCCAGTTACCAGTCATACAAGTCCTGGTCGGCGATGTCCCCGTAGAAGCGCTCGTGGATACAGGAGCGCAAGGAAACTTCTTGAGCTACAAATTCTACAATGACAACTTTCGTAGACTACTTTTATTTAAAAATAGAAACACAGAAATGATAGTCGCCCAAGGAAAAACTTGTCAATGTGTCAGAAAATTATCGTTAAAAGTGCAGATAAAAGAAGAAAATTTTAAAATATTACTTTTCAGGGTGAAAAATTTACAGAACCCATTACATTTAGATCAGCGCGTGTTGTCCTTTGTGCCTAGCTTTGCAGAAGTGCTAGATTTCAACTGTTAAATCAGTAATCTTGCTGAATATCAGCGATAATTAAAAACGCGGTTAGTTTAGGATCTCAGAGCCTCGTCGGTAGTGATATTTGTTTATCTCATCATTACTTTTAGTTTTACGTTTTGTTTGAGTTACCGCCGGGTTGGCGTAGTTTGTGAGCGTCAAGTAGATCATTTTAAAGATCAAAAATAAAAAGGGTTCTAACCCCTTCTTACGTTTCTGCGCATATTTTACACATAGCCGCCATCACTACCTCAGTTTCTGAGAAATTGGGCCA
This sequence comes from Stegodyphus mimosarum, assembly GCA_000611955.2. NCBI lineage: Eukaryota > Metazoa > Arthropoda > Arachnida > Araneae > Eresidae > Stegodyphus > Stegodyphus mimosarum. The sequence continues at coordinate 450,557 of KK118493.1, forward strand.
GCGAGATCTTACATTTGGCGCCCGAAAATCTCACGAACTCAAATGGCCGATAATTTGGTGGAAGCTCCTGTAGATTTTCAAGAGCAAGTTATGGCTAACCAGTTGGAAAGGTTTGGATATTTTATCCAAACTATGAGGGCATCTATCAAGCCAACCGTCAGTTTTGACGGAAAAAATTCTGTAGCGATATTTCTAGAAGGCCTGCAAAAACCATTTCCAGCTGTATCCTGTGTCCGAAAGGCAAAAAGTTGCCATCGTCACGTCTGCGTTAAGAGGACAAGCCGCACTATGGTGGAAAAATATTGGAAAATTTTTATTAGGAGAATTTGGAGGCCAAGTATACACGTTTGAAATTTTTAAAGAATCGTTATTAAAAGCGTTTCCAATAGTTAAAGACCGAGCAAAGCTAAAAGCTGAACTCTGCAGTTTTTATCAGCGAAACATCGAAGAGTTAACAGAGTTCATTTTACGGAAAGTCAAGCTGGTAAATATGCTGTATGGGAAGAAACCCGATAACGAGGTAACTGAAATAATCTTACCCAGATTACTACCTGCTGTCCAAGACTTTATGAAAATCCGAAACCCAAGCTCCTTGCAGGAACTCTTCGAGTTGGCGGTCAAGTTCCAAAACCGACGAATAGTGGAAAAATCTAGAGAGGCAGCATATCTTCAAGGTTCCCGAAAACAGTTCTCAAACCAAGCTGCCGATAAAACGAAATACTCTTATGGAGGAAAGAGCTATCAAGCCAATTCACCGAAGAACGAAGATCAAAACGCGAAGATGAAATTCGAAAAAAACCGTCCGCGTACTTAGAAGACTGAAGGTCAGAAGAAAGCTTTAAACGATAGAACCCAGTGATTTTGGGAATGGATTTCTTGCAGTCCGCTAAAGACAGATTGGATTTTCAGGAAAATGCAATTACGCTGGAGATGCAGGAGCGGGTGGTCGAGCCGGTGAAAGATCCTGAATTGGTTTAAGCCATTTGACTCTGGAAGAAAGCCAAGCCATCCAGCAAGTGTTGAGTACTTTTCCAAAATTTGTTTTCAGAACGGCCTGGTAATTGTCAAATTGTAACACATGGCATAAAACTAACATGCAATAAACCCTGTAGGACCAAGCCCTACAGGTATGATAAACAGAAAAAGCTCATTATTGAAAAACATATAAAGGAAATGCTGCAAAATCAGATTATTTCGCCCATAAATAGTGATTACGCGAGTCCAGTGATACCATGTAGGAAAAAGAATGATTTCCCGCCCTCTGATAAAAACGCTTTGAGGTTTGCTTTTGACTATAGAAAGCTAAATAGCATTACGAAGTTCCCGGTTTATCCTCTACCGGTGATTGACGAAATAATTAGAAAGATTAAATCTACGAGATATATGACTACTTTGGATTTAACATCGGGCTACTATCAGATAGCTATGAAACCAGAAGATATACATAAAACCGCGTTTATCACAAAATCCGGCACTTATGCATTTTTACGCATGCCCTTTGGGCTGTGTAGGGCCCCATCGACATTTCAGAGAGCTATGGACATTGTTCTAAAGCCTGTCCTAGGAAATTCGACTTTAATTTATCTAGATGATATAATTATAAACAAGTAGTTCGTTGGAGCAGCATATTAAGGACTTGCAGGAAGTTTTTCCATTATTAAAAGAGGCCGGTCTAACAATTACCGCATCGAAATGCAAGTTCTCGACAAAAGAATTTAAATACTTAGGATATAAAATTTCGCAAAAGGGCATAGAAATTCAAGATTCAAAGATAAAGGCTATCAAAAGTTTCCCCGCTCCTAAAACCGCAAAGAAACTCTCTTCTTTCCTTGGGTTATGCTCTCATTATCTATCATTCATAAAGGATTTCGCTAATATTGTAGAACCATTGTTAGTACTTAAAAGAAAGAAGTGTAAATTTACATGGACAACAGAGGCGAATACAGCTTTTGAAAAGTTAAAAGAAGCGCTCATCAAAGCCCTTGTTTTGAAATTCCCGGAAGGTGACGAAAATTTAGAAATTGCAGCCGACGCTTCGGACTATGCCATAGGTGCGGTTCTCATGCAGAGAGGGCATCCTTTAGCATTTTTTAGTAAGACATTAAACGCTACCCAAAGGAAATATAGAGCGACGGAGAGAGAACATTAGCCGTATTAATGGCTGTAGAGAAATTTCGAGTTTATTTTGGCAAAGCTCCAATAACTGTCTTTTCGGATCATGCGGCCGTTGGTAGACTTTACTCGGGAAAAAATCTAACGTCCATGTTAATAAGATGGGCTTTAAAACTTCAAGAATATAACCTAATAATTAAGCACAAACCATGCAAGGAAAATAATGTCGCGGACGCACTATCCCGAATAAAACTGGACGATGAAGGGAATGAACTCAAATGCGCTGTGTTAACTTCTAAAATCATAGATTCTCGAGAGACAATTATTGCTGAATTGAAAGCTGATTCTGAATTCGGAAGTATTTATGCGTATTTAAAAGACCCTGATAATTTCGAAAACACAGATGTGGCCCCAATAAGAAGTATAGCACAGAACTATGAGATAATAGATAATTTATTGTTTTATACTAAATCACAAACGAAAACTTCGAATATAGGCCAGTCATCCCAGCCTCGCTTTGATTGAGCATTTTGAAAGAATTACACGATGCGCCAACATCGGGTCACTTGAGGGTCAGAAAAACTATAAAAAGGGTACGCGAGGCGGTATATTTCCCGCAATTATACAAAATAGTAACTGC
>KK118493.1:463740-518873 GCA_000611955.2 Stegodyphus mimosarum
AAAAGTCGGAAAATGGAAGAACACGATTTAGTCTATGGACTATTATTTCAGTGTAATGTGATATTTCAGGAAAGTACCTTGAGAAAAGAATAGGAAGCACTTGTTGTAAACTTAGAAATTTAACCTACATTTGTATTTCATGAGTGCTATGAAATTGTTAAAGTTTCATAAAATGTAAATGATGCTAGCAATGCACGTTAAGTGCAATGTAAATGAAGCATATGTGCAAACTGCGAATTGTATGCATGAAAAGTTAGAGTAATGTTAGAATGCAAGTGTTAAATAGGCTCTCCACCAAATACACTTAAAGCGTTAGACAAAAAGCTAGTGAGAACCTCAGGTTTAGCTGGTTATAGGACGTCTTTTGAGGTCTCGTATGTCAAGTTCTAACTAATGTTAGTCGATCGTAGGTGGGAGATTTGAACACCCCCGAACACACAAAACCCGCAATGGCGGTTTGCTTTTCATCCAACACCGGTGAGAGAGCATTGGGGGAAGAATTTAATGGTGCTTGAATGATAATGTGTGTGTGCGAATTTACACGGGTAAAAATAAATTGTACCTAGAAATTACTGTTATTATGTTGTACTAAAATTCCTTTCCTTCCAGATTTTGCTGGAAGGAGTAAGACTTAGATGAAAAAAAATATTGATGACTGTTGTATCAAGCAAGTTTCGTCTGTATTTTTCACAAACTGATATTTCCTTGTAAGGGTTGGCCTAAGTTTAGAAGAGTTAAATTTTGACTATTTGTTTAGAATTGCGAGTTTCAACATGGTCCGTTTGGACCACAGTAGTTTAACTACCGCAATTCTGGCGGGAAGTATGTAAGGTTTTAGTTAAACTAACCAAGTTTTATTTTAATTTAAATCTTTCTATCTCTTCTCAGTTTCAACTTCCCGTCAGAAGAAGCACGCGTTATCAGCTTATGCTAATTTGAAGTAGAGCCAAGTACTATTTAAACCAGAGGTAGAAACCTCTCAGTGTGAGAGAGCTTTTAGTCTCGGATCACGGTCATTCTGTTCGACGTTCGCCTGACCAGCTAGCAGCTAAAATCTAAGCCATAGTGCTTACTACGTGATTGCTTATTGAAATAAATCCAAGTGCGCTAGTATTAGTAATTCTTGCTACACACCATTTAGTTAGAGGCCAACTCCGCGATTAGCTCTGTGAGCAAAGTTTAATTAAATTTCTATTTAGTTTTAGTATAAATTTATCTGATTGTTACTTTAGGCCCAAGTGTGGTCTTTTACTTTCTGTATCCCTCCCGAGTTGGGAAGTAATTTGTAAATAATATTGATTTAATAAAAGAGGATTTTAAATCCCTTCCAAGTGCAGTTATTATACCACGTATATCATAATATCTACAACTAGAATAAAGCTGCTTTCAGCTCCCTGTTCCAGATCAGGACTTACGGACTTTAAAGAGTTACTTTAAGATGTTTGCCAAAAACATGCACAGAACCCTCAGTCCTGACAAATTTTATTACCTGTTATTTTAAGTACGTTTCCTTTCAATTAGCATTTCATTTCCTTGTCAGAATGGAAATTTCCAGCACGCGCGATATTTAAATTAGGTAGACGAAGGAAGTAATTAAAGGACGGTTTTGGAGGATGAAACCACAGCGGGTTCTGCCTGCTTGAAAGCCACGTTGCTAACTTTGATTCTCTAGCGATTAGAATTCTGCGGCGTTGATTTATTCTTGGCATTAGATTTCAAGTCACAGCGAGCTTGCGCAACCGTTAATCTGTGAAGCCGTTATGCTATAATTAAACTTCATCCATTTTAAGTTATCCATTACCTTTTGATTTAAGCCAAAAGTGTTGGCTTCTGTAAGCACGAGCTGGTGTCGGGTATTAAACTTTATTTGAGTGAATAAAAGGTTCTATACCCCCTTCTCTTGACTTTGTTGTACTTTAAAGGACCAATCCACCAAACAGTTTTCAACGTCGCGTACATTTCATGGTAGCTAAGAATATCTTTAATTTCATATGTGAATTTTATCCATTTTCAGGGAGGGGTAAATGTGTACCCCCTGATTCTTTGCTAAATATGTCGTATTTTGATATTTTTGAGTCTCATTTGATTTTTTTAGGGTATAAAAAACGTTAAAAAATTGTTCTATTTTCAAAATTATTTAAATTTTGTTTGTATCATTTTTGACGTTTTTATATTAAAATGAACTCATATTTAGTGTCCACTTTTATATGGGTTGAAATGTTTATAATCTATTAATCTATTTATAATCTATTTAATAAATGTTTATAATCTATTATAATCTAATATGCATAAGTATGCTACTCTAGGAAAGACGACGAATTCAATAAAATTAAATCAATGTTATGAAGGATTTGTGGTATGTCTTACAGTAACATAATGCTGCTTACAGTAAGTAGCATAATAGGGCTGCTGATAATAATCTCTCTGAGATTCGGTTCTATTATTTGGGATTACATTCGGCCAGTAATGTTAATGGCATGTACTGAGGTTTACATCGCATGGCGTTGTAAACCTCAGATGTTAATCTAGAATCAGCTAAAGAAATTTCTTAATTTATTTTTCCCCTAAACCATTAATGACTAAATTAAGCTTTTGCTTTTTTGCGTGTCTTCAAATGAAACAATTTCTAGAGAATTTAATGCGTAACTATATTTTTCTTCGCTTTAAACTCAGATTGCTGCTGCTGTCAGGAAAGTAATCTTCATCAAACGCTGTACTCAAAACTGATTTAAATGATAAGCTTGGGAACCTTCCAAATCAAACTCTCCCTTGAAAGAGTAAATAAAAGAGTTTGCTGATACACGCTCTCCCCTACTTGCTTTTTCATATTTACCTTTAGACTAGAAATTACACATAATTATCAGCTCGTAAAGTAAATTTTCATAATTAACTGTTTAAATAAACAACACTCAGAAAATAATATTTTGAACTTACCTTCTGGTATGGGTGGCTTTCTTCTATATGGAATTCCTAAAAGACATTACATTTATTAATATTGTAACATACGGAGGAGACTTATATGCTAAACATGAACACCTAGTTATTCATAACAATGTGCAGAAAAATTTAAATATGTTATCTATGGAAACAAAATTTGAAATTAGTGAATGCGAAATACAAATTTTACCTTATAATCTCATGAGAAACATTTAATCATGCTGCTAGGCTGTTGATTGCATACGTAAAGAACTCTAACTTGTATTCTGTCCCGTAAACTTATAAAAAACAAACTGCATAAGAAGGTAATGCTTGCTAATACTATAATTAATTTTAGCTTTAATTTTTATTTAAAAAGCTTTATAATTTACTACGCCAACAAACATTATGCCTACTTTCCCTAAGGAAGCTGTATGTCATATTTAAAAGCGGCTGCTATAGAAGAGAGAACACTCATTATAATGGTCATAGCAAATGCTGAGTGATGCTTGTCGTCCGTCCAACAAAATGTATCTTTTTTTTTAATTTGAGAATGCTAAATATACTGAAAAATCTAAAAAATTAAACCTGCACTCTTTCTGAAACAAGGCATGCGCAATACTTTCCATTTACGATGTACCCTGAATCCCTGTAGAAGGATCTTATTTCAAAGCATAAAAGTAACCCTGAACACAGCAATTGAAGGGATGCACATTTCAAAGGTCCGAGCATACTACCATGTAGTGGTTAATGCATCCAGTTAGCAACAAGAAAATTCGTGGTTCGCTTAATTGGTGAGGTATAAAAATCTAATAGTTTCTACAACTTTATAAGGATTTTTTGCTTTCCCCATTGTGTGCTCTCATGATTCATTTAGTAGCATGTCTGACTCGTAGTGCGGAGATCTGGAATTTGAATCCGGGTAAACGTATGGCTGATTTTTCTCACCTTTTCTTGTTACAAAAATGCTAAATATCTCGATAAGTTTAGTTCCATTTTCATACCTTGCACAACAATCACTTCTAAACCAACTTAAAAATTTGCAACTGAAAGGGCCATGTAGTACTCAGAAACGGCTGTTTATACCAGATTTCAATGAAATTCAGACATATTATTTATTTTTCTCGACCAGTATATATCAGGGATCCAAAAGTCAAAAATAGTTTTCAACAAAAGCATAAGATTAAATTTTGTAATAAATCGTAAAACTCATTTGAAAATTTGAGATTTTTATTTTAATACAATGAATACATATTACAATTAAGTGAAAATGCAGTACATTCTAAAGGTCCCCTCAAGCACTCTCTTCTTCAAGTACGATCCAATCACTTCGACAGCCTAAATTCCGAACCAGACAGAGGCTCACCGTTCATATTCTGGCTGTTCATGAATCATTCGGGAATTCGCTGCTTCTCAAACAGGTAGAACGAAAATTGTGCCTAATTTAAATTATTGGGACATTTTGAATGATTAGCGAATGACAGAATGAAAATGATGGACGGAAAATAGGCAGAATGAAAATGGCTATTTCTTAATGGGACACTTTGTAGGTTACTCCTTCAAATAAAATGGAAATTTAAATATTTAATGCTGTGTTGAACATAAAAAGTAAAGGGTATTTGAAAAAGATAACATTAGGTTGTATTTCATAAATTTTGATCCTAAACATACGTTGACAAATCTTCACTACAGAATAGTGGGTCCAGGTTTAGAAAATAAATAAAGGGACACTAACAGCAAACTGATATAATTTGCATTCTGCTGAGGTACGTAAATGTTACAGGTAAATGTAGTAGAGGTAAATGTTACATTGTTACTCTTAGTAATGAGCAAAATTGTCTAGCTCTTTAAGGTAACCAGATTTTTATTCATTTAACTTTAACATTAATTTAATTAATTAATGCAATATGTTATAAAATAGCAGGAAAATACTGTCGCTAGTCTGTCTCAAATAGAGAACGTTTAGAAGCGGAGCATGGATATTAATTGTAAGCGTCGCTTAATCATCTGTGAAGCTTGTTTTTTTTATTTGTTTAATTTCTGTTATATATCATTTCAGTTTTATTATGGTATTTGCATCGAGCATGTGGCAACGGCTTGATCACTTATCATGTGATATATATATATATATATAATACTCATTCTTTTCTGCAATGTAATTTTGAAGTTACATACGTTTTGGGAGTTGCGCCTGAGTATTGCTATAGAAAATAAACATAGTAAATTTCAAAGAATGATTGCATTTATTCTATAATGTATTTATGCGTATATTTATCGATAGAATCAGTTCAACAAAACATTCACTACCTTTGAAATTAATTTCTATATTACCTTTTAACAAGAAACAGGGTTAGGGATATCCACTTTCTCTGTAATGTAATAATTTTTATAGTTAGATTTCTTCCAGAAGGATTAGGTTTTCCTTCTAATAAGTGAGAAAGTCTATTCAGTTACACTTTGAAATCAATATCACCTTTATGTATTGAACAGAGAAGCTATTCCTTTCATGACAGCAAATCGCAAATTTTAACGAGTTGAAAAGCCTCTGACTTGTTGCAATTTTCTGCAAAAAAATTTGCTACCTTTTTAGTTATTTTATATTTTGCTAGAACAAACAGGATAAGGCTTACTTATATTTTAGAAGTTTTCCTTGTTATATTCTGTAATTCTCTTACTTTAAAACAGAACTGATTTTACCGTTAGATGATAGCTTAGAAGAGTTTGTTTTACTCATAAGGAAGAAAAGGTGAATAGTTAAATCTTTTTGATATTTTAATTCTATAAGTATATTGTTTAATTTATCGTCAGCCAATTACCATTTCAGCGTTATATAAGCGCATACAGTGAAACTTCCTACGGCGGTATCTTTTAAAAGAGACCAATGTTTCTGAGTGAACCTCCTGTGGCAGTCCCTTCTAAAAGAGACCAATATTTCTGAGAATATTGGTGTCAAAAATCATAGATAATTGTGACCTCCAAGCCGATCACCTGAGCAGAACACCAAAACCACCTAGTACTGGACATAATCATCCCATGGACGTTTTACATGTATAATGTATTACTTATATAATGTAAGCAGACAATATATAGGGGCTTCCTAATTTTTTTTTGTTTGTTTGTTTTGACTAAGGATATCAGATACTCCTGCCTGACCTATCGTCAAAATATCTGTCAATAAGAACAGATAATTTAACGTCAGGATGATTCTACGAATTCCTACTCAAAGACATTCTTTCCTCACACTTTTCACTTTGCGAGACGTAAAGGGAGCAAACACTTTAACAATAATTCTTTCACATTTCCTCTTGAAATATTTTTTGAAAACAAATTTTTACATGTTATGGAAGATTATAATTTATTTTTGAGAAGCAAGAGTTTTCATTCATTTTGCGCATCTTATGATGTCATCCTAGAAGCTAATTTACGACTAAAATTTTCTGCAGCAACTAATATTCTATATGTTTTTTTCTTACTGTGCAATATCCGAAGGACTACTGTGCTGTATAGAAAAATAAACTTTGCGAATTAGTATATTTATTGCTATCAGTTTCAGAAAGTAATGGATATTCTTCCTTTAGGGTGCCCGTAAAATTATACTTGTGTTTGGTATCTTAGCATCCACTTACACATTAAATTTAATTAATAATTAAGTTCTATCTGACATTTTTCTGTATAGGGATAAATTATAGCATATTCACATATCACTAAGATATACAATGAACATGTTTAAGCCCAACGGCAACGTGTGAAGAAATGAGAATACAAAGATAAGAAATTTGGGACCGAAGGTATTGAATCTGTAGAGTCATTAGGCTATTTTGAAAGCAGGAAATGTGAAAAATGAGCAATGCCCTCGCCGGAACCCGAACTTCTCGAACACGCAACGAGTGTGCTGACCATTACACCACGAAGACATGCTAAGAAGGCAGGAGAAATATCTTTAAATCTACATTTAAACAATGATTATCATCCTAAGCAACTTATCAAATATCGAAATATAAAATTTATTGTGTTGTCCGTCGCTTGAAAAATCTGAGCGGAAACTGTTTCCAAATAAAGATTTAAGTAAGAGGTTTACGAATGCATTAAAAATTACGCAAGTAGGGAATAAAATGATTTTTTAGTTCAACAAGTTATGTAATAATAATTAAAATTTTACTAAATTATAATATAAGTGGGAAGCAAAGCGTTCCATTAACATTTTTCTTGCGGCACCAGACAACTTTCCAAAATACAAAAGAATCCCGTTAAAAAGATCAAAATCATTCTACTGTAGAGTAAAACTTCCAATTAGTAAAATGTTCGTAATTAATTTGTAAGTGAAAAACAAAAAGTTCCATCTATTTAGGTTCATAATTTCCGGAGGTATTCCGAAACAAATTTACTGATTTAGATCAACATTCTTTTCAAAACGTTTGAGAAAAGACATAGGATTTAGCTGAATAGCTGTATTTATTTCTTCGCTTAATGATCCTGAATAAAACAGCGTTCGACACAATTTTAAAAAAATTGTGTCTTCTTCAAAGAAATTATTTATTTAGCGCATCTTCCTGAACTTGACATGTAAAGATACGGAAACTTTTGTTTTTAGCTAATCAAAGAAGAATCAATATTTCTCATAAATTTTACACTGCGTTGTTTATATAAAAGGTAAGTTTTCAACTTCAACCCAATTTCCACTCATATTATTGAGACTTTTTATAAATTTTTGTCTTAATTTTAAAAAATTTATAATTGAAAGTACACCAATAGAATGAATGTTAAGGGAGTAAAGTTTGCAGCAAACTTTTTTAACTCTATGTACACTAGTGGGCAAAACTTAAGCATCTTTTCTGATTCTAGCACTAATTCCGCAAAAAACCAACCGAGAAGCAGGGAATTTATATTACAGAGGCACAATGTAGTGTTAAAAGAGTGAGGGAAGTATAATAACAAAAAATGAGTAGGATGCATACAGTACGGAGGAAAAAAGAAAAGGCTTTATTCTCACCATGCCGTTGGTACAAAAAAATTGTCTGACCAAGATGGAGAACAGCAAACCAAAGGGCCTTAGTTAAGGGATGAGACCTTCCCTAACTGCAAAGGTTGCGTTGCACCGTCTGTTGATATTCAGCACTAGATCATCTAACAGTTCTTAGGGTCGGAGTTCCCATTCTTAGGAGAATCTGATTCATTTGTCTGGTGTTCTCCTAAGGGTAAGATCGTGCCGTCAGCATGTTCAAAAAGATTTAAATCAGTGAAGCACTGTGGCCAATCCATTCTGTGGAAATCTTTACCTTCCAGGAGCTCCTCAACACATCAGTTCTATGTGGCCATGCCTTGCTATCCATAAAAACAAAGTCGGGACCAATGGTGCCGCTAGAAAGACGCACACGTGAGAGAGAATAACTTCATCACAGTAATGATCTCCTGTAAGTGAACCTGCGTAGAAAATGTGGAACTCCGTGGGTCCTCTCATTATAATGCCTCCTCATACAAGCACTAGAGATGTAAACACTTTTTTATGGGAACGGAATAGAACAGTTCTCTTAATGAAATGAATCGGCTCTTTTTGACTACTCACCTCTCACTAGCAGTAACCTTGATGAAAAAGATCCGAAAGGACGGGGGAATGAAGTCCGGTTAAGAAGGATGGAGAGAAGACTGAAAGAATCCAAGGGGTAGTGGGATCAGGACAGGTTAGCGAGGCTGGAGCGAATAGCCACAAAATCGAACGAGGAGTTGAATCGGAAGAATTGACTCAATCAAATGCTAACTCTCTGAACTGACTTCTTTCAACTGTAGGTTAGAGATTGCCTGAAACTTCCTTTCTACACAGAATTAACTATAAAATTCTAGAATAAAAATTTTTCAAATAGTTGGGGAATGATTAAAATCGGGATTAAAATTAAACTCACGTTTAACATGGGAAGATAAACATTCTTTTCTCCTCTGAAATGGAAATCGAATCTTCCAGGCACGTTTCCAACCATTCTTTTTTCGCCATTCAAGCGGAAGCTCCTTCAATAAAGTGAATCAGTTTATGAACGAAGAGTAGATCCCTATTCTTGGCACGCTTCCAACAAGAGCTCTTCGTGAACTGTAAAAGAATTATCACTCCGGTTGTAGAGACATTAGGTTTTTTTGGAACAAGAGAGATGAAAAATGAGCAACGCCTTCGCCGGGAATCGAACCACGGACCTCTCGGTTACGCGTCGAGCATGCAGACCACTACACCACGAAGGCATGCGAGGAAGGCGGGAGAAATACCTTATATACTCCCCCTTTTAAAGGGCGACTGGGGTTTTGGGGACCCAATCGCCAAATCACGGTGGTGGAGAATCATCATCCACCACCTTTTTAGTTCGGGCGCCAGTGTAGAGACATCAGGTACTTTTTTTGGAACAAGAGAGATGAAAAATGAGCAACGCTTTCGCCGGGAATCGAACCACGGACCTCTCGGTTACGCGTCGAGCATGCAGACCACTACACCACGAAGGCATGCGAGGAAGGCGGGAGAAATACCTTATACGGTTTCTGGAATTGAAGAAAATTGACTTAGTAAAGGGAATCAGCTCTTAGAATCACCGCATCGGAGAGTCCAACTCTTAACAAGCTTACCAGGACCACCACAACGACCTTTCCCCTTGACATTAGTGGGATGAAAGCGTGTCCCTAACTCTCTGCATATCAACTAGCGAGGAGAATCGTTTATTATATTGAAACGACGTTTATTGGTAAAGAGGACGTGACGCCATTGCTGAGGTGTCCAGTCTTTGTGTTCTCATTTCCGCTGTAAATGGTGCCACCTATGGACTGCTGTCAACGGAATGCAGGGTTCAGGACGGCGAGAAAAATAGGCTACTTTTATGAAATCGTCTGGCCACAGTAAAACGGGACGCCTGTCGTCCGGTTGCCGTGCGCAGCTAATGAGCCCGCCGTCTGGTTTCGATCCTTTTTCGCTTGCAGGGCGATATATCGGTCATCAGTCAGCATAGTTTTCCTTGGCCAACCATCACCAACTTTTCTTAGAACTGTACCTGTCTTGAGAAGGCTTTCAAGCTTGTGAAATGACATTTTTATTAATTCCAAATTCTTTGACGATAGACGTCGAACGACGCCGCTTCTCAAGACATCCGAGAATCAACATTTTTCTCCTCAGGACATCTAAGAATCAACATATTCAGAATATCTTAAGTATATCCCTGGGTAGTGCTACTTAAATAGGGCATCTTAAGGATATTCTGTGCTACGGGATTGCTAACCTGTCTCCTAATGTGCATATTTCGTGCGCTAACCTATATGCACAAGCCCAATTCTGCATTCATTTTCAGATAATTAACGTAAATAATTACTCTATGCACACTGGTTAAAAACATAATCAGTAAACATATTTTTTTCAGACTGTCTTAATTCTGACCTAATTGGATCATCTGAGCAAAAAAGCCTCCACAAATCAAATAGCCTTTTCTTTTATTAAATGTAGCTATAAAAAGTATGTAAGATTAACACCACTATGTAAATATGCATTAATTCAGATTGCTTGTAATACCTATTCATAACTAAATCTAATAAACAATTTTAAAAAACATAAATATTTTACTTCAGATGATTAAAACTGTAAACTGGGAGATAGTCAGCCATTCAGGTTCTTAAAATTTGTTTAAGTTTATTCAGTATACAGGAGGGAAGAGAAAGGCAATAAAACTTTTGATTACGGATCTTAAAATCTGCGAAATTTTTTAGGTTCTCTTGTATCCTTACTTTAGCTGTTTTTCGCTTTAAAGTGAAATGCGCTTTCCCGCTACAAGCCCTAGCTATATGACAAGTAAAGCCGTAACTACGCCTCTTGAATTCAATAATAAAGGTGCTAACTAAATAAAAATTTACTACTACCTATCTAAGAAGACATTCCCATATAATGCAGTACTTATTCAAAAAGACATTCCCAGCGCTCAGAACGTAATGAGGTGCATTACCTTGCAGAGATATTAGGATTTTTTTGGAAGCAGGAGTCGTGAAAAATGTGCAATGCCCTCGCTGGGACTCGAACCACGGACCTCTCGAATACGCGTCGAGCGTACTGACCATTACACCATGCAAGCATGCGAAGAAGGCGGAAGAAATACCTTAGAACCTCATAATTTTCATGTCAAACAGGAAATACTGGCCTAATATTCTGCAGTTAGCTTTTTGAGGTTCTTCGTTCCAACAATCGTATTTTTGCACTTCATCAGAACAATAAGATGCGAGTAGATCAGCCAATATTATTTACTTAAAAAAGTTATTACACTTTCTTGGAGCAAATTGTCTTGAAATATTAATCCTACCATCAGCGGGAAATGGAACTGAGTGTTTCACTACTAATTAAGAGTGCTGCACCAAAAGATGTATGGGAGTGAATGTCTGTCTTCAGTAATGAGTGTATGGGAGGGAATGTTTTTTAATTCCTTACAACTCATTTCAGAGTGGTAGGTTTCCTTTAAAGAGCTGTTTTCAATTGTTGAAACAAAAGGCTCATCCGATTCCATCCTGTCAGTAGAAACACAGTCATTCAAATGAATTTTAATGTTAAGGTCGTATCACAATGAAGCGGGATCATACTTGAGACCACATTTTGATCTTAAATTGGATATTAAAGCTATCGAGATATGTTTTACAACTCAAGAATACAAAAAAAAAATTCCAAGGCAAACAAAAAACTTAAATGAAATACTTAAGATTATTTTTCTCCACTTGAAACCTTTCGATTTCTTCCTAATCGCAAAATATACTTACATTTGAGAACGTAATCATGCTTTTATGGTTATATAATCATGTTTTCATATGTAATCATGTTTTATACAAGTTATCCTGGTACATTAATTTCTTTTCCATGTCGTCTTGGACTGTACAATGGCTAGCCGAGGCTACTTGCTAACAGGAAACCGGCTAAGACTTGGTTGTGTATGTGTTGTCCTTTTCCCTTTCTTTTAACAGGTCAGTGTCAGGCGCCTGAGCATTTTGGTTAACATTTTTGGTAGTGAGACGACTAAATGGCCGAATGGTTGGGCTGTTTCGAACAATGCTTAAGAAGCAAGTGTCTGGCCATTTGAAAAACAAAAAGAAAAAGTCTTTCTTCGTATCTATGTGCATGAACTCGTTTTTACGCACATTTTCATGTCATATTAAAAAAGCTTTAATTATAAAAATTTGCGTGGAATACCTACGTTTTATAACAGTTATTTTATTTTCTGCCACCGCCTTCCCTTTTTACGGATTTACATATATTAATAATTTAAACATGTGAAATACATGTTGTTCATGCATATAATTTAGTTTTATTAATAATAGGAAATGTGAAAACTTTTATGTATAATGATTAATACATTTTGATAGCAATTTTTTAGCATTATTTAATACTGTTTGCGTCTCAGTAAAGATTTCTGAATGGATGAATTTATTGACAGAATACTATAAACTTACACTAATGAAAAATTAATTCTTAGCCTTCTTAGCCAGAAACTTTATTAAAACATTCTTTCGGTTTCATACTAAAGTAGCCGAACTCGTTCGAAAGGCCGATTTTGGCAAAGAAACTCAATTCTTTTTTTAATTTCATATTTTTAAAAGCCTTATTCTTAGCTATCAGAAACAACTTTTCTTTTCTTTATATACTGATTGCAAGCGGAGATACTACTAACTTTCCTGAGAAACGACAAACCAGAATTAATTGTCCGTCACACCGGAAATCGAAGTTTAAAGGTTCACTTTTCACCTTTTTCCGTGTTGTTTCTGAACTAAATAATTTTAATCATTTCAGTATGTTTGAAATATCTGACAAAATATTTTCGTTATGCATTTTTTGATTCTCGTTTGGCAACAACATATCGAACTTAACCGTTTTGTTTACAGCCAGCTATCAATCTTTCTGTTTTGCATCCTCTTTGAATATTTTTTTACGATTTGTGTTCATAGCAACCATAATAATTCTAAACGTTAAGCATAAAATCCCTTGAAATTCTGAACACAGATTTTCTACATGACTATGCATGCAGTGAAAGGGAAGTTAAAAACATAACTTTATAGAAGTTTAATTATAGCTTTTTTCCTTAATACCATGTGCATTTTTAAAATGTTTTGAGTGTTGACAATTATATTTGGCAATATATCAATAGCGAATTAACATTTTCTAATTATTCCACTTCACTGCATGTTAATGACTAATATACATTAAGTCAAACACAATTTTTCATTATTAGTATTTTCTTGTCAGAATGGTTGGGGATTCTGCTAATTCAAGCGTAAAATGTTTAGTTTTATCTCAAGTTTTTCAAAATAATTAATTCTAACTTATTTTATTTATGATTACTTTCGAGTAAAATTTATTAGAAAATCGCATAAATTAATAAATGTAACAAGTATTTTGGAAAACGCCCTTCGAACGAGATGGGTTACCTTTTCACAATGATTCTGTATTCCTAAAATTGCAATAAGTAACCCCCCAATTCTTTCTTGAATCAAATATTGGCACAGATATTTTATCTACAAAAAATGCAATTTACATATAATATAAACAATTGTCTTAGATATATTTCTCTTCTTTAACAGGAAATTTTACTGAGATCGAAACTTTCAAACAATTCCTGAATAATTTTGCAACTTTGAATGTTTGATAAAAGAATGTTTGATTATTGCAATAACATATATTAAGAACCTTAATTTGCCTAGCATGTCTGTTATTGACCTATCATAATTAACAACTTGGCATCTCTTAAATTTACAGTATCTCATACTGTTTATGAAAACTTAATCACTGATATACTGGAGAACAAGCGTATAGCTATTTTCTTTCTATAATAACAGAATAAATCAAATCATAGCGCAAAACAATGAAAGGATATATAATTTGTTTACCTTTAACAGTTGCTGTTACTTTATCCAAGTTAGGGATGTTGATTTGAAGCATACTTGAATTCAACTTAAAACGTCCCGTCTGCAGTTGAGTGAGAAGAAATATTTTCGAATCTTTCATTAAAACATTGCTGACACATATATCTTCATTGCCGAAGCCTTCAACGATAAGAGATTCTCCGGCTCTTAGATGATCGCCTTTTACCACTCTTTTTACAAGTACTTCACCACTGTACTGGTCATCCTGACCACCGTACAAACGCTTCACTGTACCTGTCAGTACCACGTCAGCCATATTTTCCCGAATTTTTAATCTTTCTTCTGGACATTCTCGGTATCGTCGTCGTCGAGCTTCAGCTCCGTAATCGTACAAATTTAATGCACATATCAAAAGAAGACACAATTTACTTGAAGATATATTTCCGCACATGTTCACATGAAATATAGTACCATATCTAGCTGAAATTGTGTGATGAGCACTTCGAAGCGCAGTTATAGGTATTCGTGCCAATCTGGATGAATGACACAGATGTGGGTCGTTATTACGCAAGGACAACACCGGTTCCCACCTACGATTCCACCTTACTTCAGTGCTTACTGAATATGGCGTTTCCCTCTTCATGTGCACCTGTTTATAATTCTTCCTCATTTTACCTTCGAATCTTCGTTTTGACGAAGAAGTAAAATTTTTCTTAAGCTGTATTTGTTAAACAAAGCAGAATGTAAATTAAAAAAAAAAAAAAAACTCTTACAGGAAAATTTTATATCATAGTAACGGTGAAATTCAATAAAATGCGATTGAGAAGGACCTAAAATATTTAATGAGAAATTAAATTTTGTTGTAAAATGTTATGCACTTGTTTTTACCGCCACTATCATAACCAGTGCGTGACATTTTAATAAACTTTTAAAACTATCAAATTGTTACTCTAAATTCTTAACATTTCTTATTTTTATTTCTTATGAATTTCATAAAATGAGATATGGCTTATATTTTACAGAGATATAACTTTTAAAACATTTATCTCTTTAACTAGTTTATTTGATTCCGCTAATTTTCATTTACAAAATAACAACACGAAAGAAAATTCTGCCTTTGTAGATAACAAACTACTTTTCTCCCTTCTTTACTTAGACTGGTAAAAGATAATTTTTGCTATATCTAAAAATTATATCTCCTCTAACTTGTTTTTATTGCTTTTATATGAAACTTCAGTCTTTGAAAGAATAAAAACAAATTTTGAGAAAAAAAAAGGAAAGGAAAACTTTTCCAAAATTTAATTTTTTTCCTCTAAAATTCCCTAATATTTTTCAAAAATAGTCACCAACACTTTTTCAAATAAACAAAAAAGTTATATTTTTAAAGTTAAAAAAATTTATTTTTATTTTCGCTCTTCAAGCTGCTTTAGATAAGAATATGAGGGCTGTGCAGAATTCACGAACTGTTACGCAAATTTAGTTTTGCATCAGCAGTGTTAACTAAACTAAATAAATCCTGCATTATTTCAGACATATTGTAGAGTCATTAGGTTATTTTGAAGCTGGAGATGTGAAAAATGTGCAATGCTGTCGCCGGGACTCGAACCTGGACCACTCGAATACGCGCCGATTATGCTACCGTTACACCACGAAGGCATGCAGAAAGGAGAGAGAAAAATACCTTATATACTCCCCCTTTAAAGGGCGACTGGTGATTAGGGGACCCAGTCGCCAGATCCTGGTGGTGAAGAATCAACATCATTATCCACCACCTTTTGGTTCGAGCGCTACTGTAGACTCATTAGGAATTTTGAAGTAGGAAATACGAAAAATGAGCAATGCCCTCGCCAGGACTCGAACCTGGACCTCTCGAATACTCGCCGAGTGTGCTACTGTTATACCATGAAGGCATACAGAAAGGAGGAAGAAAATACCTTATAAAAGTTATAATAATCCAGCTTTTGTTTCTTCGAGCCACACTTAGTTGATTTATTCAGTATTCTCAGCTATTGAAGCAAAATAGCTTCCTATTTAATCGAGTAAAAATAATTCAAGATTTAATACTTAATATTTTCTTCATCTGAAATTCGAAGTAATATTTGTAATAAAAGTTTTCATTATTTTGTTATACTGCAACACTAATTTCGGGAAATATTGAAGCATTTAAGGCAAAATAAATTTTAAAGTGTAAGGGAGATATTCATATAAGGCAGGGGTCTCCAAACTACGGCCAAAGGGCCGAATCTGGCTCGGGAGCACTAACTGATCCACCATACCAGGGGTTTATTTGAAATAGTTTTATAAAATTTAAAGCAGCAAATAACATACACATTAACTATTTTATATAACAGCCAATCTAAAAATGCATTTCCTATCATGCATGTTCTTTATATAAAGTATATTATAAACATCATACAACCGTTTTTAAATTTATAGTGAGTGAAATACAGTAACACTCTATATAGAAAATCTCATGTGGATACATATGACTTCATCATACGTCCTATTAAATTACACTTTTTTAGCCGCATTTCATTTAAACTTATTTCCTCGAATTTCATTACAGATATAATTCTCATTCAATCCATACAGTTCTCAATTTGCGGCAAGGCAAAAATACATAAAAACTTAAAACATCTTCAAACAAAGCAAGCCTTTAAAATGTAAACAAATCTCGGCTTCGTTAGGCTTAGTAGCCCTTAAACAACTTTTAAATTGTTGATAATTCTACAGCTATTGCATGCAGATTAATTGAAGTCATAAAAGTCTTAATTGGAATATAAGAACAACATTCAGTCACTTTTACAGCAAAAAATGCACACTTTACCAACATATAAGAATAAATGAGAATAATGAGCTCACCGAGCCGGGTAATATAATGGATATATATGTGATAAAAACAAACTGAGAAGTGATGATCAGTAGGAAGTTTGATGGCGTTGAAGTGTTCATCCATAATGAATAGGAAATTGGAGGCGAAGGCAGATGAAATCTTCATTTTTTATTTCTCTGTACGAAGTAAAAAGCAAATATTGTAATCGTGAAAAATTCCGGGCATCATATTTCAACGAAAATATCTATTTTGACAGCTATAATGCAATTTAACGATGTTTTTTGAGTGGCATTTGTACGTAAGAGCAGAATAAAGGACTGTTTTTCCCCCAAAAAATTATAAAACTGACTTAAAATGGATTCTGAAGAGATTTTTATCATGGCGTCTGGGCGTACGTACGTATGTAAGTATGTATCTCGCATAACTCAAAAACGAATAACCTCAGAACGTTGAAATTTTATATATAGGGCTATTGTAACATGTAGATTTGCACCTAGCATTTTGGTTGTAATCGGCCGTACCAAATGCATATAAATATATGTATATATATATCCACTCTGTTACTCTGCTCAGTGAGCTCAGTTTCTTTACTCTTATAAGTTTGTAAATTGTGCATTTTTTGCTTTAAAAATGATTAAATTACGTTGTTCTTATCTTTCAGTTAAGTTTTTATGCCCTTAGTTAACCTGCATGCAATAATTATGGAATTATCAACAATTTAAAAGTTTTTTAAGTGCGGGTAAGCCTAATTTTTGGTTATGATTGGATATTTGTTTAGATTTGAAGCTTAGCAGAATAGTGGATTTGTTGTCAATCTAGAGAAACTAAGCTTCGCAACAACAAAGTAACGTCTTCTTTTATTATTGCGAATTAAATTATGCTTAATTCATTCTGGAATTATCATTTAAGTTATTAGCTGTTTTTGTGTAAAAATAGCAATTTTATTTGCCAAAATTGTTTTTTTAATTGTTTTAACTGTACTTGGTGTTTTATGTTTTTCTACATCTTTCAAATTTTAATGAAAATACTTTGAATTTTTACGTATTTTTGCCTTACCGCGAACTGAGAACTGAATTAATTAGTAGCGCATGCGCATTAGGTAAGCGGCGCTCAATCGTTTGTGAAAAACTGTTTCTTTTTTATTTGTTTAATTTCTTTTATACATCGTTTTAGATTTATTAAAGTATTTGAATAGAACTTGTGGTAATTCTTCAGATGCTATAATTTTTGCTCACTGTGAGTTATAAAATGAATGAGATGTAACACTGTTAAGCGAACCTTGCGCCGAAGTGTGGTTATAGTAAATAATTATAGTGAACTTTAAAGAGTGCATTTATTCTGTTGTGGTTTAGGCGCTTTCGACGAAGTAGATGTAATTCAAAATTCGTTAACTGTTAACAAATTTTTTTTTGTCAAAATGTTGAAATGAAATGCAGGAAAATTGCGTATAATTTAATATTCCGTACAAGGAAGTCATGTGGTGTACACATCAAATTTCTTATTTCAGCAAACATGTTGTGGCCACAATCAAGTTGGCACACCAAATGTGCCTAGCAGACAGACAGCGGTCAGCTAGGCCAAAGTGTTGAAAGCAAATGCATTATGTTCAGGGGAAAATCTTAATTCAGACTGAGTTAATTTTAGTTCTCAATGCATTTTGATTGGAAAGTTAATACTTCTGCAAAATTATTATTGGCTGCTTGAGTTTTAGTTCCATTTACATCGCCAGAATTATGTAAGAGTCATATGACATGGATTAATCTGGAAATGAAGCAGTGCAGAGAGTGGTTACTCTTTTTAGAATTGAGAAGGGTAATTTTCGTTGCTAATTTAATCTTTTACATATTCTTTACCTTTTTTACGTATCCCCCCTTTCAAGGAGAAAAAGGCGTAGCGACAGAGAAGCCTTTTTAATGGAAAAGCGTTAAAGCAAATGAAGAGAACTTATATAATTTTTTAGATAATATTTTACAGTCCTTTAGAAATTTTCAGTCCAAAGGTTTTTATATTTTGCAGTCCACATAATTAGATTTCTTCATAGAAGGCTTTGCAAAGCTTTGAAGACAGTATCACAGTTGAAAAAATGTTGCACACATATGACTTATTTTGAATAATCACAACAAATTTCAAAATTTTCAAACATAGCTAATTTTCATTATTATAACTTATGTTTTAACATCATAAATTTTATAACAGTATTACTAAAATTATGGTTTTTACTGTTGTTATCTTTCATTTGCAATTTCTGATTTTACCAAACTGAAAAGCCCCGCAATACTTCTAAACAAACACATCCATCATTAGGGCTATTCCCTTGAGCTAACCAGTGTGTTCTGCACTAGTGGTTCAGAGTGTCTAGCCAGTTACTTGAAGAGGCCTCATTTCCTTACATAAAGTAACTGGCCTTTGAGAATTGCACTAATACATTCCATAATAAAAAAATAATAATATAAAAACAAATTACACTCAATCATAAAATGCGAGCCTTCAACATTATCTTATATGAAGAGGGTAAAAGGAACAACTGTACAGAGGTAATAATAAGCTTCTGTTTCGGAACCAGTACTCCCTCAACATACTCTATACTTAACATACACTCACCCATAAATTTTAACATGCATTTACCATAATTTCATATTACTTATCTGTACTAATTTCACTTATTTTTTATATCCACTGAATTTTTAGAATAATTATAAAATTCTTATTCCAAATTTTCGACACAAATTCCAAAGTATAATTATTTAACTTAACAACCTTCCCTAAAAATAATTAAAAATCTTCTTTATTTACTTCACTAAATTATTAGAATTCGAATTTTGAATACCGTTTTTCATAAAACAATACTATACTTTTAAGAAACAACAATATGTATTCAGATTTTCAATATAATAATAATGATTGGTAATTTCAATATGATATTTTTAGTTGAGCCAAACAAAACCTTTTAAAAAAATCCATGTCACAGACAGTCAACGAATAAATCGTGCACGAAAAATCATTCCCATTTTTCAATTCAGATCGGACGAGAGCACGCTGAAATTTCAGACCAGTAAAATGTTTTCACACTTGAAAAACACCATATTTGAAGATTTTATAGCACACTTGTCAAACATACACTGAAATTTCTACCAGAAACACAGCACAACGTTAGAAGTATCCAGATGTCGTCACATTACAGCCTTCACTCACTTTTACGGCGTTAAAAGTAAATCGCTCTTATAACTAAGCACACCGTTTTCTTGTGTTCTTAGTCACTTCAACTTGTTCATAGCCAAATGGTAAGCATTCGCACAACACCCAAAGATATTACCAGACGTAATCATGTTGTAGCGATCGATGAACTTTCCACACACGGCATTAAATCAAATTTCTAATTTTTATTTTCGCAGCCCAGTCATTTTTTTTTCAGTTACTTTCTCCATTGGGGTTAGAAGCGGAAATTAATCCTCGTCGACTCACTTGTAATAAAAACAAACTCTGCTTAATGACTGTGGTATAATATTTAATATTGTTGGCAGCACTAAAATTACACTCACGTTTGTGAAAATTGCAACACCATGAAGGACTTACGCGAGTGAGCTGAAATTTTCAGGAAATGCAAAGTAGTGCATGATATGCAAATGATTAGAATTGCAAATCCGTAGCGCATGCGTATGCTAAGCAGCGCCCTCTGAACGGCTGATGGATCCGAATCAATAGACGGCTGTAGCGAGGCGTGTATGGTTATCGGTGGTTATCTGCTAGTGGTAAACGTTAACTCAATCTGTACTTATGCCTCGTCGACGAAAGAGAGCGAGATTTGAACAACTTACAGAGTTTGAACGAGGGAGAATCATCGGCCTTCGTGAAGCTGGATTGTCGTATCGTGCAGTAGCCTCTCGTGTGCAGCGTAACAGCAGCACAGTGATGCGCGTTTGGAAGCAGTGGACGGACGAGTGTCGGACAACTCGGAAATCCGGGAGTGGACCCCGAAATGTGACGTCAGCTCGCGATGATAGACACCTGGTCCGCATGGCGCGGACGGACCGTACAGCTTCCTCTAGACAATTGGCAGCACTGTGGTCAATAGCTACAGGTGTTTCATTGTGTGCTTCATCAATTCGTAGACGTCTGCTGCAGTGTGGACTGCGCGCACGGACTCCTTTATACAGGATCCCCCTAACGCACGACCATCGCCGCCTGCGGCTACAATGGGCCAATCAGCATAGAGACTGGCGTGCTGATTGGCAGCATGTCGTGTTTTCTGACGAATCCCGCTTTAATTTGTGGTACCATGATGGCCGCATTCGTGTCAGACGCTATGCCGGTGAACGCCACCTTCCGGAGTGCATTATCGAACGCCACAGTGGACGAACACCCGGAGTTATGGTCTGGGGCGCCATAGCATATCATAGACGATCTCAATTGCTACGAATTGTGGGCAATCTGAACAGCAACCGGTATATCCGTGAAGTTCTACAGCCCGAAGCTGTTCCCTTCCTTCAAAGCTTGCCAGGCGCTGTATTTCAACAGGACAATGCCCGCCCTCATACTGCTCGGATTGTTAAATCCTTCTTTGCAGCGCAGCAAGTACAGCTTCTTCCTTGGCCTGCGTGTTCCCCGGATATGTCGCCAATTGAACATGTGTGGGATGTCATTGGTCGGCGTCTTGCTCGTGATCCTCGTCCTGTTGCGTCTGCAGACGAACTTTGGGTACGCGTACAAACGATATGGAATGCTCTTCCTCAGTCAGACATTCAAACTTTGTTTGACTCCATGCCACGTCGTGTAGCAGCACTTATTGCGGCGCGTGGTGGCCACACAAAATACTGATTCTGATCTCTTGTTCTTGTTTGTTTGCTTTGAACATTTAATCATTTATTTGCACCACTACCACTCAACTGTGTATTAAATTGCATTCAATTATGACGATTCCTTCTTGGTGTTGCAATTTTCACAAACGTGAGTGTATATTACATGGAATGGCAACAGTCATTGTTAGTTTATATATTGTTCTTACAATGTAACAATTGTTTTATGTGCTGTTTTAGTTGATTAAAGCTTCATTTGAGCTGCTTAAGGAAAGTGATTTATTATATTTACAACAATTTAATCAACTAAAACTAATTTATACTTTATTTTCTATGCAAAATGGAAAACCTTTTGAAACCAGAAAGATTTGATGTTGACCCTGCCTGTGTTGGAGTGGAATCTAAATGGAAACACTGGAAAATAACTTTTTCAAATTTTCTCACATAAGTGAACGAGGCAACTGAAGAAAGAAAACTACAGTTGTACTGCAATTTCGTATCTGCAAGTGTTTATCCATATATCAATGATTCACAATCCTATGATAATGCAATAAATGTTCAGGATTCATTGTACATTACTAAAAGAAATGAAATATTTGCCCGGCACTGTTTAGCATCCAGATTTCAACAAACGGGTGAGGCTGTAAATGAATATTTACAAATATTAAAACAGTTGAGCAAGGATTGTGAATTTAAGTCTGTTACTGCAGAAGAAAATAAACATGAGTATATTAGGATGCATTCATCCGAGGTTTGAAGAATCCACGCATTCGAGAATGGTTATTACAAAATGCCAGTATTTCGTTAGAAAAAGCTTATGATCAAGCTAGAGCCTTAGAACTTGCTGAACATCATTCTGCCTCATATTTAATATCTTCCTCAGCACCGGTAGTTGCTGTTGAACAGTGTGAGAACAAAAATGACGATAGTGAACAATTGGAAGTAGTTGCTCCTATTCGATCCAGAAAATGTTTCTTTTGTGGAAGAGACCTTCATTTACGAAGTATTTGCCCAGCTAAGGATGCAATATGTCGAGGATGGGGTAAAAAGGGCCATTACCAAAAGGCATGCAAATCCAAACTTGTACGCAATACTACTAATTCCTCAGCGGCAGTTTATACACTAGCATCAGCTTCAATGCTTCCTCACTGTCTTGAAAGGTCAATAAAATAAATGAAGTAAAATAGTAATGAAGTAATGAAGTTCAGCTGAATGCTCTAATTGATACCGGTAGCTCACTAAGTTTTATAAATCAGTGTTATGTAAAAAGATGTCGAATTAAAGTAAAACCATATTTTGGTAGAATAACCATGGCTACCTCTTCTCTAAGCTCAGATATTACAGGCTGTTCTTTAGTTAATATCAAATTGCAAACTCATGTATACACTGATGTAGAGGTATTAATTATGAAAAACCTCTGTGCAGACTTTCTTATCGGGTATGATTTATTAAAAGATCATTTTTCTGTTGAGATAGAATTTAAAGGTGACAGACCACCTCTTAGAACTTTTTCATTAGCAACTGCTCTTGTAGCCCCTGTATCATTGTTCTCTAATTTAATGCCTGATTGTAGACCTATTGTTACAAAGTCAAGAAGCCAAACTGAAGAAGATAGAACATTCATAGCTACAGAAGTATGTAAATTACTTAAAGAAGGTGTAATTGAACCAAGTAATTCTCCTTGGCGTGCACAAGCTTTTGTTGTGAGAGGAGAACATCATAGACCCAGAATGGTAATAGATTATTCGCAGGCTATAAACAAATTTACTATGCTTGATGCTTACCCTCTTCCCAAAATTGAAGAGTTGATTTCACAAGTATCAAAATATAAAATATTTAGTACAATTGATCTCAGAAGTGCTTATCATTAGGTTCCTATCAAAGAATCAGAGAAACACTATACAGCGTTTGAAGCTGATGGTAAACTCTATCAATTTCTACTTGTTCCATTTGGTGTAACAAATGGAGTTGCTTCTTTCCAAAGAACAATTGATAAAATAATTTCAAGAATTAACAGGAACTTTTCCCTACCTTGATGATGTAACTATATGCGGCAAGAATGAAGCTGAGCATAATAATAACTTGGAGAGGTTTATGGCTGAAGTATAACCTAACCCTGAATAAGAAAAAATGATGCACATTTTTCACGAAATCTGTATAATTGTTGGGCTACTCTATAGCTAATAATATAATAAAACCTGATCCTGATAGACTGAAACCGCTAATGGATTTACCGATTCCTAAAGATGTAGGATCTCTACAGCGAGCACTGGGAATGTTTGCTCATTATTGCCGTTGGATTCCGAATTTTTCTGAAAAGATTCACCCTCTTTTGACTAGAGGACTTTTTACCCTTAATAAAGATGCCGAGAAAGCCTTCAGTTCCCTTAAGAGAGATATATCCAATGCTTCTTTAGCTGCAATTGAGGATAATATACCATTTAGAGTTGAAACTGCCGCTTCTGAATTTGCAATAGGAGCAACCCTGAGTCAAGCTGGTAGTCCTATAGCTTTTTTCTCTAGAACACTAAACTCTTCCGAACGAAAACATTCTTCTATTGAAAATGAAGCATATGCTATTGTTGAATCTTTACGAAACTGGAGACACTATTTAATTGCAAGACACTTCGAAGTTTTTACCGATCAAAGATCCGTGGCATTTATGTTTGATCAACAGCACTCCAGTAAAATTAAAAATGAGAAAATTATGCGTTGGCGGTTAGAGCTTGCTTGTTTCAAATTTGATATTATATATCGCCCTGGGAATAAAAATGAAATTGCAGACACTTTATCAAGAATAAATGCAGCTATAAAACCACAAATAGATCTAAAGGCACTACATGATGAACTTTGTCATCCCGGAATTACTCGAATGTATCACTGGATAAGATCTAAAAATTTGCCTTTCTCACTAGAAGAAATTAGAAGAACTGTTAATTCATGTGTATGCTGCAGTGAAGTAAAACCTCGTTTCTGTAGATCTGAAGGACACTTAATTAAAGCAACTTCACCTTTTGAAAGACTAAATCTAGATTTCAAAGGTCCTTTGCCAACGGCTTCCAGAAACCGTTTCCTTCTTACTATTGTGGACGAGTTTTCAAGATTTCCTTTTGCAATACCTTGCCCCGATATGTCATCTGCTACTGTTATTGCTCACCTGAAAAATATTTTCTCAATTTTTGGGATGCCAGCCTACATACATTCTGACAGAGGATCTTCATTTATGTCTCGTGAATTAAAATGCTTCTTAACTTCGCTTGGTATAGCAACAAGTCGCACAACTGCATATAATCCTCAAGGGAATGGCCAAGTAGAATCAAAGAACAGCTATCGAACACTGGGAAAGCGTTCTGCAACCTGTTTTGCATTCGATTCGGTCACTCTTATGTACAGCAACAAATGCCACACCACATGAACGGATGTTCATCCATGCTAGAAGATCATATAATGGGCGTTCTTTACCTACGTGGTTAACACAACCCGGAACAGTATTAATGAAGAACCATATACGAGCTAATAAATATGAGCCTATTGTGCAGGAAGTGGAGCTCATTGAGATTAACCCAGATTACGCTTGCCTTAAACTTCCAGATGGTCGTGAAACCAACGTTTCAATACGATATTTAGCACCCAGAGGAGATACTGATATCATGCCCGATATCATGCCCATGATATCGGGTTGGATGAAAATCAACAACTTTCAGATTCTTTTGCTCAACAGAGGGAAGGTCTGGCCACTGAAGCTTCTGAATCCGTATCGAAAACTGTAAGAACATCGACAGAAGAGGATCCCCAAGGCAGTGATTTATCATTCCCTAGCAGACAAGAGGATTTTGAAAATACTTCAAATGATAACTTGCATGAGAGTGAAACCTTTCGTCCGAAAAGACAGTGACGTCAGCCTTCTTATCTGGCAGACTATGTAACTTATTAATAACGTTTGGGAGGGGTGAATGTGGTATAATATTTAA
This sequence comes from Stegodyphus mimosarum, assembly GCA_000611955.2. Classification (NCBI taxonomy): domain Eukaryota; kingdom Metazoa; phylum Arthropoda; class Arachnida; order Araneae; family Eresidae; genus Stegodyphus; species Stegodyphus mimosarum. The sequence goes on from KK118493.1 coordinate 489,105, forward strand.
TATTGTTGGCAGCACTAAAATTATATTACATGGAATGGCAACAGTCATTGTTAGTTTAAATATTGTTCTTACAATGTAATAATTGTTTTATGTGCCGTTTTAGTTGATTAAAGCTTCATTTGAGCTGCTTAAGGAAAGTGATTTATTATATTTACAACAAGAAGCGGAAATTAATCCTCGTCGACTCACTTGTAATAAAAACAAACTCTGCTTAATGACTGTGGTATAATAAGAATTTTGATAGAAATGTTGATCCCTAATGAACAGGAAATTGGATGCGAAGGCAGATAAAATCTTCATTTTTTATTTCAGCAAACATGTTGTGGCCACAATCATGTTGGCACACCAAATGTGCCTATTCCAAAAAGCTTACATTTTAGATCAATTTTCAATAAGATAGAAGGAGCAGACAGACAGCAGTCCAGCTAAGTCAAAGCGTTGAAATCAAGTGTATTATGTTCAAGGTGAAATCTTGATTCAGACTGAGTTAGTTTTGGTTCTCAACGCATTTTGATTGATAGTTAATACTTCTGTAAAATTATTATTGGCTGCTTGAGTTTTAGTACCATTTACATCACCAGAATTATGTAAGAGTCATATGACATGGATTAATCTAGAAATGACGCAGTGCAGAGGGAGGTTACTATTTTTAGAATTGAGAAAGGAGATTTACGTTGCTAATTTAATCTTTCACATATTCTTTACTTATATATATATGGGGGGAGTATGTTCATCGACAACCGACGCTAAGTCATCCAACACGTGATCTACCGCCAACGCACCGCAGCTCGTAGAGAAGCGCAGACGAGTACCAGACCTGGTAGGGAACAGACAGGCTCCTTCGAGGCTTTAGTTCCGGGTCCAAGCGTACTATGGTTTTCTATAGCTAGGCATGCAGAATAGACGTATTGTCTTGAGGCATGAGCTTATATGCCTGTAGGACTATTAGAGACTGATAGTGTGCGAGAATTACTCAGTAGTATGTGAACTGTGATGAACTTCCAAATCTTTGTGGAGTGATCATATCGTTTATGTCAATTTCAGCTATTGCCAGATTTAACTTTCATTTCATCTTTTCATTCCATCTCAATAAATTCATAAATAAAGTAGATTAATTTATACATATCTCGTGCTCCATATGTGGATGACCTTACGTATATATGTCATGTTTTCAGAACACAGTCGGGATGTCAGAGTGGTACAGCGAGTAAAAAGAGTTGTTACCAAACTAAATTCAGGCAAATGACACCTTCATTTGCAGATTTGCAAGCACACTAGAATAATTTTTTGTAGCCAATATACTCTTTAATCATAGAAATTACGATAATTTGTTATATGCGGCATAAAAAGATGCTACGTCATTTCAGACATTAAGGCATAAGCTGCGCAAATATACTTGCAGGGCAGAAGTCAGAAAAAAAGGGACGTAGTATCAAGTCATGATGATCATTGGTATATATCGCAAAGCGCGCGAAGCAGAATTTATACTGCGTGCATGCAAATACGAATCTAAAGCTATGATTGGTCAGTTTTACTTTTAGTTACCATTTTTCAAGCAGCGTTACGTAATTTCGAATGATCTCGAATTTAGGGGGAGATCACCAAATTTAGCGTGTTAACTTTGAGATCGCCAATTAGTTTTTAAAACAGCTGTCATATTTTGTTATATCTTACATATATATATAATTGATAAAATTAAAAGGAGAAGTCCGGACTATATGACAGTTTATAATTTCTTCCCTATGGAGGTGCTATCCAGTTCCTCCTCAGTAAAAGTCGCAACCCCAAAAGGAGTACATGTAAAATTAAAAAACCTCATATATATATATATATAATATATAAGAAACTGAAAATGAAACAATATGGAACAAAAAACAAAACAAAATTCATTAATCTCCTCTGTTTAGCGCTTCAAACAATATATATATACGTAATAATATATATACTTACGTATATACGTAAGATATAACAAAATATGATAGCTGCTCTAAAACATAATTGGCGACCTCAAAATTAACACTAAATTTGGAGCTCTTCCCCTGAATTCGTCCTACCTCCCAAATTCGAGACCATTCCAAATTACGTAACGCTGCTTGAAAAAAAGATAACTAAAATTGAAACTGACCAATCATAACTTTTGATTCACATTTGCACCTACGCAGTGTAAATTCTGCTTCGCGAGGAACTACGTTCCTTTTTTCCTGATTTCTGCCGTGCAAACATATCTGCGCCGCTTATGCTTCCCTGTCTGAAATGACGTCGCATCTTTTTATCTGTGCGTATAAAAAATTATCGTAATTGCTATGATTAAAGAGTGTATTATCTACAAGGAATTATTCTAGTGTGCCTGCTAATCTGCAAATAAAGGTGATAATTGGCTGAATTTAGTTTGGTATTAACTCTTTCCTCTCGCCTTACCACTCAGCTACTGTGGCTGTGCTTCGAAATCATTATATATTTAAAAAAGTCAATATGTAAGAAATATAAGGAATATGTAAAAGATTAAATTAGCAACGTAAATTTCCCTTCTCAATTCTAGGAATAGTAACCTCTATTTGCGCTGCGTTATTTCGTGTTTAATCCAAGTCACATGATTCTTACACAATTCTGATGATGTAAATGGAACTAAAACTCGAAACGGCCAATATTAATTTTATAGCAATATTAACTGTCCAATCAAAATGCATTGAGAACCAAAACTAACTCAGTTTGAGTTAAGATTTTACCCTGAATATAACGAACGCACTTGCTTTTAACGCTTTGGCCTAACTGGACTGCTGTCTGTCTGCTCTTTCTATCTTATTCTAAATTTATCTAAAAGGTAAGTTTTTTGGAATAGGCACATTCAATGTGCCAACTTGATTGTGGCCACGACATGTTTGCTTAAATAAAAAACGAAAATTTAATCTGCCTTCGCCTTCAATTTCCTATTCATTATGGATCAACACTTCTAAGCCATCAGAATTGCTGCTGGTCATTATTTCTGAGTTTGTTATTATCACACGTACATATATATATATATATGTACTTCTGACGCAACCGATTGCAACAAAAAAAGGAGGTGCACATTTACGTTATAGCAGTTCTATATACAAATTTCAACGTTTTGAAGCTACTCGTTTTTGAGTTATGCGGGATACATACATACGTACGTACTGACGTCACAGAAAAAAGTCTCTTCTTAATCCACTGTAATCTGTTTTACTATCCGTTTTGAGAAATATTCTTGTGCAACATAAAATTCAACATTATTCTTACACAACATAAAATTCAACAGAACATTAGAAAAATCAGAACAATGTCCGTACATATAGATGTAGACAAAAAAAAAAAAAAAGAAAGAAAGAAAGAAAAAGAAAATCGTTCAAATGGATTCGAGAAATGGGTATTTTCGTTGAAATATGGTACCCGAAAGATTTTTTGCTTACAATACTTCCTTTACTTCGTACAGGGTAGTAAAAAATTCTCATTTTTGCTTTTACAAGAATAAAGGTATCGCGTGTTATCTTTCGTAGTTTCATAGTAGTATTCTAGGTTGGTTCGTAGAAGTTTTCAGTAGTGATTTTTTTCAATCTTAACTTTTGTTCTGTGTATGCTGTAATTTATTTTAATTTTGGAGAAGTTTATTTCACTCAAAACTTTCCCAAGTATGAAATACTTATGAGCGAAAAATTTCACCTGATCCAAGTGTAAACAAACTGCGCTCATAAATTGTAACAATGGGGTGGTAAATCCATTGAACAAAAGTACATACTAAACCGAAGAAATCTTTAATATTCTGTGACAAAAATATATTTACGCAAATGTTTAAAAACGGCTTTGAGAAATTTATGTTATATGAAACTCTAAACAACAAGGTTGTTCTTAAGATCATAGCGTTTAGATCCAACTACAAAAACCTCACTGCCTCGTTTAAAAACGTTCGTAAAAGCGTGTTCGTATGTTGTTCACCATAGTTGTATCGCCGTGATATGATAAATTAACTGGATCTTGGCCCTCGAAGCTTCATGAAAGAGCCAATATGGCTCGCGGGTGAAAAGTTTGGAGACCCCTGATATAAGGTGATAGTACCGTACTTTGGTAAATTATTTACTGAATTCTCCTACGATTGTACAAAATTGTTAGTTAAAATAATAACAAACCTACCAAGTACTACATACTAAAAAGAGTAAGTTGTATGTTCATTGATTATTTATGAAAATATTTCATTATTAAAGAAATTTTTTCGAAACAGTTTTCTACTGTATGTGATGATAATCATTGATGTATTGTCTCTTAAGCAACACGTTGTAATGAATATTTAATATTTTTAGCATACTATATTTTAATAAGTTAATTGATTTATTTAGTATAACTGATTTATTAAATGTTCTGCATGGTACGTAATAGAACTATGATAAGACCAATCAAAGTGAGCAGAAAAATATTCCTGTATCGAAAAATCGAAGTATCAAGAAATGCTAACATTAATTTCAACATTTAGTTCGATTTGCTGCATATTTCGCTGAATCGAATAATTGTGTTTCGAATTTAATTCATTCTCATCCAAAGCAAAATGTGGCTCAGACAATAATAAAAGCACTTTCTTTTAGGAAAAGAATTTTTTCGACTTTCAGAAGAGACATAAAAATAAGTGACAAATGTCAGTTAGTGGTATGAAAATTAAGGGATTTATTTTTTTCTTTTCCTTTTTTAAAAATTTAGTTAAACATTTTACGTATGCGTATAATGGTGATTAGAGATCATCTTAAGTGAATTACAGATTGCCTGTGACCTGTTTTTGGAAGATATTTTAAGTTTCATGAAGTAATTGTAACGTTACATAAAGCGTGTTCGTTTCAGATGAAACACCGAATACGAAGTCCATAAGTTTGCCTCCCTAATTCCTTTACGATTCTCCATATTATTTCAGTCAAGTCGTTAAAATAATGCCTGTGTTGAACTTTTCCAGTGAGTTTGAAACCCACAGAATGAAATGCTTCTGTTTGCTGCGTAACAGATATCATTGTTTAAAATTTTTCATTAACTTTCGATTTGTAGGTTAACGCCATCTAAACATAGAATGGGAGTGATAAATGAAAACAGGAGCCTCGAAGCAGACCTACTAAGAATGATTCAAGGATATTAAGGGGGTTTTGCTCCAAAGATATTAAGGGGTTTGAAATGCCCATTGGGAGAGTGGTTTCTGCTCACTGAGGACAGCTTCTCAAAGCAAAATTTACAAGGTTAACCTCTAACTATATTTCTAAGCTCTAAACAGCATTATTAAACTGATAGATGAATTTTCGTCCCATTTCATCTTAGAATAATACAGTATAAACTGATAACACCAAACGTACAAAAGCAACTAAAATATTTATTGGTACTTCAGCTTGAAGTTTTATCTAAGGAGATTAAAAACGATCCGCCGCGTTCGGCCGGAGATTACAACAGTAATTTATTTAACTAATTAAATATTAAAGATTAAGAACATGGCTCTTCTCCTGCCTTTTCACGTACAATCAAATTTAACCACAATCAGTGCAGCATGCCAATATGGTAAATCACTATTTTTGCTCTTTAAGAAAAAATTTCCAATGATATCTGTCTAAACTTAAATTTTTATGCGTTATTTGAAATAATTTAATTTGCATTTTCTGGTGGGTTGGACGAAACATTAGAAGTGTAGGAAAGATTCAGCACAAGAGATGACATGTTAACTAAAATAAGCTTTACAGATAGAGATTTTAATATCAGAAATTGGGACAGTAAAATGCCGCCTGCTTACAATATTACAAAAAATGTTTTCTGCGTGATAGTCTATCATTCCATAGAGTTTAATAAGTCTTTGAAATAAAAATATTAGTGTTCCTGTAGAGAACTCAAATGTATGGGAAATTATGTAGGATTTGCATTATGTTTTCAATGTTACCTTCTTTCTCTTCTTTAGATTTATTAAAACAGTTTTCATTACTGAATATAAAGTAATAGTCTGAATATAAAGTAAAAATATTCAAGTATAATAAAACTGAAGTTATGCCTCACCGTCAAAAATACACATAAAATGGCAGAGGCTGATTAAAAGAAAAAATGAATAATAAAATTATACTTCCATTTTCGTCCCCAAAAAAGTAAATGTATATGGTATTAGAGAGAAATAAATAAAGAAAATAACAAGCTGATAATTTCAGTTGATCAAAATGAGTGTTTTACTGGCGAGTTGGTAAAAAAAAAGAAACGTGAACAGCTTCTTTTTCCCCGTGAAAGCAAAAATACGTATTTTAGCTTTTTTAAACTACCGTATAAATACGCTGTAAAAATATACTTAAATTTCGAATAAATTAATGAAAACGAACTATTTCTTCTTCTTTCAAGCAAAAATAAAAATACGTGGAAAACGCTGTACAGACACCAGGTTTTTTTTTTTTTTTTTCATTTCGGAGCAGGAGACGTAAAGCATGCACAATCCCTCGTCAGAATTCGATCTCCAGACCTTTTGCTTGCTAAACGACGTGCTTTCCAATTACACCACGAAGGAACACGGTTAAGAGGGAGAAAAACGTTCCAAATCAGGCCCAGTAATTTAGAACTGGCATGAGTTAACTATTAAATATAACTTGCTTTTCTTATGCAACAATTAAAATTTAAAATAATCTTTAAATTTTGACAGTCTCTTATAGCGCTTTCCAAGCTAAACTCACAAAAATTAAAAGTCTAGAGTATGCCCATAGGCAAAACAATGTAAGAATGAAAGAAAAAAAATATTATAAATGCCAATAATTCTAAATAGCTACGTATAATTCTTAATAATACTGATAACAGATAACACCGGAAAACAGCAATTTCGTTGTCTTAAATCTTCCACTCGTTTTTGACTAACTTTTGGCCTCTGAATCCAAAAATAACCTCAGATTTTATCTGTAACATGAAATATGTTGCAGTTGAATATAGAACGTTTCGCACGAGAAAAATTGAAAGCATAATCATAAATTTCGTAGCTATTATAATTAAGCCCTGCTTTGAAGAGAACGTGGTATATTTTGTAAAAATTTTGATTAAAAATTTCTTCTTTATCTGGTATTCGAACGTCAGTTATGGTTTCATAAAACCATTTTCCAATCTGTGCATCCCTATGCATTAATCAGCAAACACATTATAAATATTCGAGGCGATGCCTGGATTCAGCATAAAATGTTTGATTACCATTGTATAACTTCAGAAATATGTGATTTTATTGGAAAGAGATTAAAATGTTATGTTACATATTATTCGTATTGCTAACCTTTGGCCAAAAACCAGAAAAAAATATTAATTAAATCGATCTTTTTAATAAAATTAATTAATGAAATTATATATTAATTTAATCAATCTGTAATCATGAATACATATATGCAAAGAGGCAGAGAGCTTTATCAAGAAACAAACAAAGGGCGATGCAAATATGTTAAGTAAACAATATTAGTAGACGTTTTTCTGGGTATGTCAGCTGTAAAACGTACAAATACAATTAAGCTAAGAAATGCAATTTCTGTTTGTCCAAGTGCTAAGTGCATGGAGCATCCTCTGTAATGACTGAAATTTTTAGCTGCCTTTTATTAACCAAATGATCATGGTGGCTTTGCATATGCGGTCAAGAAGGGGAAATTGACGTTAATTGCGAAGGGGAAAATAAACGGGTGCGTTAGGGATTATAAGGGAAAATATGTTGTAAAAGGAAAGTGTTTTTTGGTCTCATTCAGTATATCCGGAATAAAAATTTGAATGGAGCTACAGAGTTCTCCTCTGTTCTATAGAGACAAATTATATAGGATGCGAAAAGTTTTGAGGTGCTCTTTTATGTATTGTTAAACAGTTTAATAACATTAGTATGCATTTTCTTGGATTATTAATAACGTATATCTCCTTGTAATGGAAAATTAAATTATGATTATCAAATAAGTTTAATGATTATATTTACTTGTTCATTAACATTTCATTATTACATTATTTTCGTCTAGGAATTTTCTTCTCCCCTCCTGAGCAATATATACAGGTAAGTCAAGAGGCTGAAAAGCACTGCTATAAATAAATAATTCGATCCAATTCCAGTTGAACAACACTAATTGTTTACAGAAAGCATTCTAGTTTTTGAAAAGCTTCATCTAACATGAAATTAATTACTTAGTCATCTTAAGAATGATTTCGTGTGCTTATTTAATTGAATATGGCAAAGCATATGAGGGTTGGCGAGGCATGGTTTCATGGAGAATTTTCTAGGGAAAATGGGCTCATATTTACATTACCTTAAGGAAATCAACGAAAATGCTTGCACACAGTCATAGGCTGTAGGAGGGCTCGTTTAATCCATTTGTTAAATTTGCATCTAATTTTCAAGCCCCTACCCCTTTTTTTAACTAGTTGGTTCATTCAAAGGAAAATACATATTACTCATTGAACTTCGCATGTTAGTCTGAAGAACCTTTAAACCCGATAAACAGTATATTTCTGTGACAAAGAGAGCTTTCTGACTGCACAATCTATTTTATATTTAGCGAGCTTGTGCCGAATAAGTTTATTCGCTACTTTATGTAATTTTTGCAATATTTTGTAATTATTATATTTTTGTAAATTTAAATTTAAATTTTACTTTTTAAAGATATTTTATTTTTATTCACAGATATTTGTATTTTCTATTTTTCTAAGAAGGGAGACATTTAATTATATTCTGATACTTTGTTTTCAGAAGATAAAGTAGGAAACCTTTGTTAAAACTTTCATAGCTCACTGTAACTTACATTGCGAGACATTCATCCGATTTGAAACAAGGAATGAATTAACAAATCAATCTTTCCATTCATTGGTCCTATCGACTTGAATACAGTGAGCCTGAGTAAAGAGGGAAATATCTTTCGTAAATATAAAAGCCATTATAAACGCATTTCTAAATAATAATTTTAAAATATAACGCTCCTTTCAGAATACTCATTAATTACAAATACACAGTCCAGTCACATTAATGTGACCACCACGTACTTTCCATGTCAGAGTTAAATAACCAATCACAGAAGGCAGGTGGTAGCACAGTGCAGTTGAGCGTATATAAAGGGTGTGTGAGGGCTTCGGAAAACATTTCAATCGTTGGCGTAATGCAGAAACGAAGCGATTTATCCGACTTCCAAAAGGGCATGATCATTGGCTTTCGGGCCAAGGGTGGAAGCATTTCCGAAACGGCTGAGTTTGTGAACTGTTCGCGTGCCGCCGTGGTAAAAGTGTACCGTGCATGGCAAAATGGGACTGTCCAAAATCAGCGACGTGGCAAATGTGGTGCACCACGGGCCATAGATGACAGAGGCGAACGACGGTTGCGGAGATGCGTTCGGGCAGATAGACGGGCTACCGTTGAGCAACTGACCACCAAAATGAACCAAGGGGCTACCAAAAGTGTCTCCCAAAGTACTATTCAGCGAACATTGCTGCGTCTGGGCCTCCGAAGCAGACGCCTGGTTCGTGCACCTATGCTGACTGCTGTTCATCGACGGCGAAGGCTAGAATTTGCACGCCAGTACAGCAGCTGGACGTCCACTGAGTGGCGACAGGTTGCGTTTTCGGATGAATCGCGTTTTATGCTCCATCGGACAGATGGACGTTGGCGTATAAGGCGTGAAACCTCTGAAAGGAACCACCCTGCAACCATTGCCGGAACGGTCCAAGCTGGAGGCGGGAGCATTATGGTCTGGGGAATGTTTTCCTGGCATTCTCTAGGTTCACTGATCATTGTGGAAGGCACAATGGATCAATACAAGTACGCATCTGTCCTTGCGGACCATGTTCACCCCTACATGCGCATTGTTTTTCCTCAGGATGATGGCATCTTCCAGCAGGACAATGCGAGGTGCCATACAGCTGCCAGTGTACGTGCGTGGTTCGAAGAGCACCAGGATGAGTTTACCGTCCTCCCCTGGCCAGCAAACTCACCTGACTTAAACCCAATCGAGCATCTGTGGGACCATCTCGATCGAGTTGTTCGTGCCATGGATCCTCAACCGCGTAATCTAGCGCAGCTGGCCACGGCATTAGAGTCGGCATGGCTCAACATCCCAGATAACACCTTCAGGGACCTATGTGACTCTCTTCCTGCACGTCTCGCAGCAGTCCGCTCTGCGAAAGGTGGTTATTCTGGCTTTTGACAGATGGTCACATTAATGTGACTCGACTGTGTATAAATATACATATTAAAAATTACAAAGCGAATAACATATATGTATCTGTAATTACAGGAATAAGTATTTCTATATGTATGCAATACGGTTTGAAAAATTTGGATACGTAAATACTTTTCCTTCAACTAAATATTAGAATTTATTAAGTACCAGCTTCTCATCGACTGTAGGCATCTATTCTCATCAGCAAATGATAACATCCTGGTTTCAAATGAACCCCGACAAAAGCTGGTCGACTGCTATTGAACTCTGAAGAGGGGTTTATTAAAGGGAAAATGACAATTAAAATTAATTAAAATTCTATATAATTTTTTAATTATTTATTTACTATAATAATTTATTACTAATTACAATGGATTAGAATTTTCGAATATGAATTAGTTAAATATTTAAGAAAAATATTATGACTGCAAAAATAGAAAAATATTTTTTGGAATGTTTGCTTTCTTATAGAAGGCTGATGAATTCGTTTTTACTCAATGAAATTTCAAATTTATTAGCTAATTAATGTGTCCTCTGTCCAGCACCTTAGTTCAGTGATCCGTATTAATGTGCCTTTTTTTTATTTAAATTCAAGAATAATTAAAAAAAACTTAATTCTCTTTTTATCTTTAAATTCTTCATTAATGAAACTGTTAGTTAGAATCATGTGAAATAATTCTCTAAATATAATTCAGAGCAGAAAAAAAATAAGATACATAAGCGGCTTTGAAATGGAATCAGCATTGAGATTCTCTTTAAGAAATGTGATGAAGCTTACAAAAAGTCTATGAAGCGAAGTAATTCCGTAGAATATTTTATAACTCTCTACGATTAAATTGCACTGAATTACACTTTATAAATGGCATATACATACTAATTAATGTGGATGTGTGTGTGAGTGTGGCTCACTAGCGGCTGAGCGGTAAAGTCATTGAACACTGGTCAGTCGATCCGGGAATGGTTGTATTGGCGTTTTCGTGTTTTTCCCCATATGTAACGTGTATACGAGTCAGTTTTGCTTAGAAAGTCCTCCATCGAGGCATCCTTACTGTAGGCAAATAGCTGTCGAGTGCTTTGTTATAATCAAACAAACCAGACCAAACAATGTATATATATATATATTGCTATAGTTTATGTATACTTATAAAATAGTATATATATTTATACGTAAAATAAAAAAATATACAAATCAAAGTTACAAATTAAAATGCCTCTTACTTGCTCATTTTTATTTTGAGTATTTCTTTTCTAGTAATAACTTTCTCTAAACTGCGTCATATCTGAAAACTAATTCCGCATTATGTCATATTAAAAAATCTGCATTGCCTATAAGTTTTAGCTAATGAGATTAACGAAACATTTTACCATAAATACCGTTGCAACCCACCTACCCTCCCTCTTTCGCTGCCTATGCTTGCTACCTCAAGGACGTCTCTTGCTCGGCTGCGTTTTTAAAAATATAATGCGCCATGATCAAAATTGTGGGATGCAACAAGTAATGAAGATATATTTGAAATATCAAGTGATTTTGTGATTCTTCAAAAGCTTCTGGCATCTACATAATTGATATTTTCAGTGATCTTCTAATCTTCAGTCCACTCAAATAATAATAAAATAATGTCTTCCCTAGTCAAGCACTCATATCTTATCAATTTACTGCAAGGAACTAAATCCTATAAATAGATATATGTGTATATGCATACCTATCTGTAACTTAAGACTTCTAATTGCTTGGAAACCTAATTAACCATTTACACAGTCCAGTCACATTAATGTGACCATCTGTCAAAAGCCAGAATAACCACCTTTCGCAGAGCAGACTGCTGCGAGACGTGCAGGAAGAGAGTCACATAGGTCCCTGAAGGTGTTCTCTGGGATGTTGAGCCATGCCGACTCTAATGCCGTGGCCAGCTGCGCTAGATTACGCGGTTGAGGATCCATGGCACGAACAACTCGATCGAGATGGTCCCACAGATGCTCGATTGGGTTTAAGTCAGGTGAGTTTGCTGGCCAGGGGAGGACGGTAAACTCATCCTGGTGCTCTTCGAACCACGCACGTACACTGGCAGCTGTATGGCACCTCGCATTGTCCTGCTGGAAGATGCCATCATCCTGAGGAAAAACAATGCGCATGTAGGGGTGAACATGGTCCGCAAGGACAGATGCGTACTTGTATTGATCCATTGTGCCTTCCACAATGATCAGTGAACCTAGAGAATGCCAGGAAAACATTCCCCAGACCATAATGCTCCCGCCTCCAGCTTGGACCGTTCCGGCAATGGTTGCAGGGTGGTTCCTTTCAGAGGTTTCACGCCTTATACGCCAACGTCCATCTGTCCGATGGAGCATAAAACGCGATTCATCCGAAAACGCAACCTGTCGCCACTCAGTGGACGTCCAGCTGCTGTACTGGCGTGCAAATTCTAGCCTTCGCCGTCGATGAACAGCAGTCAGCATAGGTGCACGAACCAGGCGTCTGCTTCGGAGGCCCAGACGCAGCAATGTTCGCTGAATAGTACTTTGGGAGACACTTTTGGTAGCCCCTTGGTTCATTTTGGTGGTCAGTTGCTCAACGGTAGCCCGTCTATCTGCCCGAACGCATCTCCGCAACCGTCGTTCGCCTCTGTCATCTATGGCCCGTGGTGCACCACATTTGCCACGTCGCTGATTTTGGACAGTCCCATTTTGCCATGCACGGTACACTTTTACCACGGCGGCACGCGAACAGTTCACAAACTCAGCCGTTTCGGAAATGCTTCCACCCTTGGCGCCCGAAAGCCAATGATCATGCCCTTTTGGAAGTCGGATAAATCGCTTCGTTTCTGCATTACGCCAACGATTGAAATGTTTTCCGAAGCCCTCACACACCCTTTATATACGCTCAACTGCACTGTGCTGCCACCTGCCTTCTGTGATTGGTTATTTAACTCTGACATGGAAAGTACGTGGTGGTCACATTAATGTGACTGGACTGTGTATATTGATATTACATAAATATATTTACGTTAATGAACTTTGCATATTAAAGATATTTTTCTTTGATATTTTATACCTTGTTCTATATCCTGTTTCATTTATACATACCTATACATGGACATATAGAATTTAAGGATTCCATATTAACTATTGCATATAAAACCAGAAAGTGCATCAATAATGTAGTTTTCAGTATTATTAACTTCAGTCTGAAGAATTTTTTGCAGTCTGGTTTGCTTTATTTTATTTCTTCCATCACATCGATAGACGTGTGCTAATAAGCCTATTTCCAAACGAAACCGTGGCTCCCGGATGCACAGTTGGACGGAGACAAGCCGGTGGATGGGGTATTATGGTGTGGGCAATGTTTTTATGGAGCACATTAGGACCCATAATCCCCATAGAACAATCCCTGATGTCTGTGCGTTACATTGACATCGTTGCAAACCAGCTTCACCCATTCATGACAATAGTATTTCCTGCTGGGGATGGTGTTTACCAACGGGATAATGCGCCATGTCATAAGGGTCCAATCGTAAGGGAGTGGTTCGAGGAACATTCTAAGGACTTTCAAGTCATGTCTTGGCCTCCAAATTCACCTGACGTTAATCCAATAGAGCATTTGTGGTCCCATTTAGAAAACCAAATTAGTGCTGCCCCGCTACCCCCTGATAATGTGCGGAAATTGCAGGACCAGTTCGTGAGTGCTTGGTACTAGATGCCTCAGACTATGTATCAGCACCTTGTGGAGTCAATGCCCCGCCGTGTGCTGGCTATTTTCCTGGCTTGCGCCAGATTGTATCACACAATATCAACACTGCTAGTGAGCCCCCCACTTCGCGCTTAACCGTATAGGTATGACCGTGTAACGGAAGACATTCTCGAGCAACACATTAAGAAAATGCTCGAGAACAAGATAATTACGCCAAGTGCCAGTCCCTATACAAGTCCAGTAGTTTTGTGTAGAAAAAAAATGGATTGCCACCCGCAGATCCCAACGCGTACAGATTCGCAGTCGACTATCGGGAATTAAATAGCATAATGAAATCCCATATATATCCTCCCGATAATAGATGAAATTATAAGAAAGATTCGTTCTGCAAAATATATGACCACACTAGACCTGACGTCAGGCTATTTTCAGGTTGCAGTAAAACCCGAAGACGTCGAAAAAACAGCTTTTATTACAAAGTCAGGCGTCTATGCCTTTTTGAGAATGCCGTTTGGCTTAAGCAGAGCTCTGGCTACATTTCAAAAAGTTACGGATATTGTTTTAAGGCCAGGCTTGGGCAAAAGTACAGTCATCTATCTCGATGATATTATTGTTACCAGCGAAACTCTAGAGGAACATTAGACATTTACAGGAAATATTACATTATTAAAAGAGGCGGGCCTGAAAATTAATCCAAAGAAGTGCAAATTTGCCGCCAAGGAATTGAGGTACCTCGGCTTTAAAATCTCGGAAAACGGGATTGAGACAGAAAACTCCAAAATATAGAGATTAAAAGTTATCCACCTCCAAATACGGATAAAAAATTATCTTCCTTTTTGGGAATGTGCTAATATTATAAAGTGTTTATAAAAGATTTTGCAAAGATAGCTGAACCTTTGTTGGTTCTTAAACGAAAAACAACGAGGTTCACATGCACAGCGGAGGCGAACACGGCGTTTGAAGAATTGAAACACTCCTTAATTAACATCCCTGTTCTTAAATTCTCGGAAGGGGATGAAAATTTAGAAATAGCAGCAGACGCGTCAGACTACGAAGTTGGCGCAGTTCTTTCTCAAAAGAGCTAACTAATAGCCTTTTTCAGCAAAACGCTGAATCAAACTCGACGTAATTATACCGCAAATGAACAGGAATCTCTCGCGGTTTTATTAGCGGTGCAAAAATTCCGCGTTTACTTCGGGAGTACCCCGACAACTGTGTATTCAGATCATGCGACAGTTGGTCGCTTTTACTCAGGTAAAAATCAATCTTTTTCAGTTTTAATGTCCAACGCCGGCTTACGCGTTGGACATTAAAACTGAAAAAGATTGATTCAATAATAAAACACACGCCGGGGAAAGGAAATGTAGTTGCGAATGCCCTATCAAGAATCAAGATCGATGAAGAGGGAAATACAATTAGATGTACAATGCTAACTGCTAAAATAATTGAATCCCGTGAAGCAATAATTGCCGAATAAAAAACGACCCTGAGCTCAAAGGTATTTATGCATATCTGGAAGATCCCGAAAGTTTTGAGCATGTAGAGTTAATGGCTATTCGCAATAGGGCAGCTCATTATGAAATTATTGATAAGTTGCTGTTTTACTACGAAAACAACCAACGATAATCAAGAGCTGCGGTCAGTAGTCCCATTGAGTCTACGCTTAAATATTTTAGAGGAGCTCCATCACTTGAAAATTGGGGTGGGGGTCATCTAGGGGTTAGGAAAACCCTGCAAAGGGTTCACGAAGCGGTGTATTTTCCGCAGTTGTACAAGGTGGTGAAGGCGTATGTCAGGTCATGTGTCAATTAAGGCCCGACCGGGTACTTAAATAGCATAAAAGCGTTTTTCCTAAATGAATTGCTTGGCATTGATTTGCTCGGTCCCTACCCTAGAACAAAAATCAATAAAAACAGATACTTGTTACCCACTGTCGATCATTTCTGAAAATGGGTGGAAATAATTCCCCTTAAACGAGCTCCAGTAAAAATAGTAGCAGATTCTTTTCTAAATAAATATATTTTAAAATACGGGCCCATTAAAAGTAATATCAGATAATGGTAGGCAATGCGTAAGTAATTTATTTGAAAATCTTTGCACAGGCCTTGGCATACGCCATCTGAAGATGGTACCTTATAGCCCGAAATCGAATATTGCGGAACGTGTAAATAAGAATATAGTTAAAATTATTCGGGGATATGTTAAGAATTATCATGACCGTTGGGACAGCTGTGTCAATAAGTTAGGCTTCGCCTTGAGAACAGCAGAACATGATATCACACAGAAACCCCCGCAGAATTATTTTTAAGAAAAATCTTAACGCAACTTTACAAGCCATTTTTCGTCCAGCAAAGACAGAAACAGTTTAAGTTGAAGGATATACAGAAAATTATTGATGAGGCCATCAAAAATTCTGATACACAAAGCAGAAACAGAAGTTATATTATGACAGAAATAGAAGCAATGCCGAATATACAGTTGGACAGAAAGTGTTAAAAGTCAGACATTTCTTATCGTCTGCACCCGAAAGCAGGGTGGCCAAATTTGAACCCAGGTTTGATAGGCCATCTATAATTGAAAGAATAAAGTACTCCACGTTCTATTTAAAAGCAGAAAATAACCAGCAAATAATTGCTAATGCTGACCAGCCTAAACAATACTATAGTCGTACTGATTTTCAAATTCTAAAAGATCTATTGCAGGATCCTGGGAGTGCGCCAAGAATCTCGATGTCGCGGTCGTCGAGCAAGGATCCCCCAGCAACCAAAAGAGAACAACGAAGAAAGCACCGCGAAGCGACCGCAGTAGCAGCCGCAAGGTTCAGGCTCAGTGAGAATGAAGAGAACGAAAAAACGAAACGTTCCCCTACAGCAGAAGCAAGTGCCGATGGAAAAGCAGAAAAAGCCCATAGATAGTATGCCAAGAAAATGTCCAACTCTAGAACTTAAAGCTAACCACCGTGAAAGAAGCCACAGGAACGCCGGAGAGAAATATCACGAAAGAGAAAAGGTCAACTGATGTGGAAACGGGACCGTTCCAGCATGCCAGGAAGCCCAAAAGGAAGTTTAAAGGTCCCCACCAACGCAGCCGGCCCCAGGACCTGAAGAGAGGACCAGTGTTCAATAATCTTCAACCCATAAGGAAGTCTCCGCTATTCATCGAAAGAGGAGAAAAAACGAAAACGGTTTCCGACTGTGTCAACGAGCTAGTCAAGCCGGAAGAGAAAATTGCAAGTTCTGAAGTATCTTACTTTCGAGGAATTCTGCTGGATTAGGATGGAAGAGTTAAAAAAAGATAAGTGAAAATTTCTTTTCTTTCCTATTTTGCATTAAAAGTTAGATTTATGTCATGTTGTTAAAGTTTCTTAATGCGGTATAAAAAAAAAGTTGAATCGTTGCGAATTGAAACAAAAGTTGCGAGAATGTAGTTGTAGTTGTAGTCTTTTAAACAGAAAAGATTTTTGAATTCGCAAGTTGACGAGAATTCAGTTTGCGAATGCCTTTTTGAGAATTTTCAAGTTGCGAAAAACTAAATTGTGAATATTTTTAGCCGAAAGACTTCAATCTAAAATTTGTTAACTTAAACAAAGATTGTAGCAAAAGTTTGTAAACTTTGTATAACAACTATAACGAATGATGTAAAATAAATTTTAAAATATTGGATGTTAAAATGTTGTATTGAATGTAGAAATGCTAATGTCAGCTATAAAACTGCTGTAAAGTTAAACTAGTACAAATGTAAGTTTTGTTCATAGCATGACTATAAAATACTTTGTATAATAGATGAATAGGAACAAAGTATAGATTGAATGTGTTTAAAGTTAGGATCTCCAGGCTTTACTTAAGAATTTAAATCAAGTTCTATTTTAGTACATTAAAAGTAGTTTTGTGTTTAAGGAGTCTTCTAAGGTCGCGAGTGTCAGGCTTTAACAAAGAGTACTTGTTGTGTAGGTGGTAGAGTAATGCACTGATACACAATATTAACACGCTCCGTTCACTCAGAACAATTTCTGGAGAGCGTGGGGGGAAGGAGATTTAAATTTTGTGTGAATGAAAGCTCATTGAGAGACAAAATAATTTCAATAATGAATATTGGTAACGAAAATGGAAATTATTAAGAAAGACAGTAATACTTTTTCACTCCAAATAATTTGGGAGGACAAGACTGACGTCTGACTGAAAGTAAAGATTAAGTAGATGTCTGTAATCAAATTCAAATCGTAAATGTGTTATTTGTCTTAGTAAAACTAAGACATTTTGTTCTTATTTTGTTATTTGTCTTAGTAAACTTTACAACAGTTTCTAAAGCTATACTAAAAGTATAGCTTTAGAAACTGTTGTAAAGTTGGCCCTAAACAGAAAATGTTGTAATGATGAATTGTTTTCAGGCAAGCACAGTTGCTAAAAGTTTAAACTTTGATATAAAAGAGTTTTGTAGAATTTACACTCTTAAACAAAGTTGTTTTGAGACCTTGTTCTTCGAGTAGTTAAATTCTGGTGGGGTAAAATGTAAGGTTTATAAGGTATATCTCCCACATTCTTAGCGTGCCTTAGTGGTGTAATGGTCAGCACACTGAGCCGGTATTTCAGAGATCCGTGGTTCGATCCCCGGCGAATGCATTGCATATTTTTCATCTCTCTTGCTCCAAAAATGCCTAATGTCTCTACAGGTTTATCCTAATTTTATGAATAGTTATTTTAAGTTTATGCATCTCTCCTAGCTTTCTAATTTCAGCTTACAATTTCCTTACCAGAATGTAATTTCAGAAACGAAGTTAATGCAAATGAGTAAAGAGTAGTATTTAAGTCGATGTTTCACCGACTTCGACAGAGAGCCTGGTGTCTGACTAGTGCGCGTTAGCCTTTTGGTTACTTCTCTCTAAGCTATTGCTACGCTCGGCCATACTTTAGGCCCTTTTTTGGCTCCGCCGACTTAATTAAGATTTAGAGCCCAACTACATTGGTGAAATAAATTAAGAGAATTCGCACATTTTATCGAACTGCATGAAAAGAACTGAAGAAAAAACCACTGCTTCTAGATAAAAATGCAAATCTTGTACGGGAAATACGTAAGCGTAGACGTGTGTGTAGCCAGCAGATAAACAGACTTTATAAGCGCGTGGAGGGTAAGACGAATTGCTTTCGCTAGCACACCTCGGCGAATTGCTTGGTTTTATCTTGCAGCAATCGGTTAAATTCACATCGGAACAGTAAAAATGAGTAACCACCAACGTTTAGATGGTGAATTATGAGGAGGCTAGAGGCAGGCCAATCGCAAGTCCAGATATGCACAGAGTTTAATTTAACGCCCAACGTCGTGTGTAACCTATGGAAACAGTTCCAGAAGAGTTCCAGGATACTGGATCTATCGAGAGAAAACCAGGGAAAGGTCGCCCAAGAACCACGACGGCCAGAGAAGATCTCTATTTGTCCATTTTAGCGAAGCGTCACAGAGTGGCTACAGCTTCTCAGATCTCGGGACCTGTATGCAGTAACAGGAAGCCCTGTAACAAGGGTGACTGTTCCCAAAAGACTGAATAAGAGAGGGTTGTTTTCCAGAAGACCGGCTGTTTGCGTTCCGCTCACGTCTACAGACAGAAGAATCCGATTAGAATGGTGCAGGCAGCGTAATGATTGCAGTACGGAGCAATGAGCGACCGTTGTGTTGACCGACGAGTCACGTTTTAGCCTAAACACCGATTCTCGTCGTACTTTCATATGGAGAGAGCCAGGGACCCTCTACCTACACCTCCAATGTCTGCGAAATCAACAATTATGGCGGTGGGGGTGTAATGGTCTGGGCAATCATCATGTTTAATGGCCGCACACCTCTCCACGTCTTTGACAGAGGCTTTGTGACTGGTGGGAGCTATAGGAATGAGGTCTTGGAGCCTATGTTCGCCTTTTCCGGGGTGCAGTGGGCCACGAGTTTATCTTACAGGACGATAACGTGATGCCACATACAGCTCTTCTGGTCGACGAATTTCTCGAGAATGAGGATATTCGCCGAATCGATTGGCCAACCAGGTCTTCAGACCTCAACCTTATAGAGCATGTCTGGGACGCTCTGGGGAGGACAACTGCAACTCGCAACCCTCCTCCAAGAACCATCCAGGAACTGAAAACAGCGTTGCTGAATGAGTGGAACCAATTGCCACAGGCACTTATAAATTGCCTTATTTCCAGTATGACATCACGCTGGGAGGCCTGCATGGCTGTAAAAAGGGACCATACCTCCTATTAACCCATTTCTTTTTTGTCTTCTGCAACCGCTGTTTCAGACCTTTAGACTCCCATAAGTGTTGCACACGAACATATGTGTCTATTATAGCTGTAGAATGTTTACTTTGTTTGTATTATATCAACCTATGTTCGCACCAAATTTTATTAAAATCTGTCGAGTAGTTCTGGAGGTTGTAGATCAAATATGAAAATTCTCTTAATTTATTTCACCAGTGTACTTATAATCTTGATAGCTTCAGCTATATCTTTCAGTTAGATTTAGTTAAGCTTAGTTAAGTTTAATTTTATATTCCTTTATGTTCAAGCCCAAGTGGAGGCTTTGCTGTACACTCCGAGTTAGGAGTTGATTGTATTATATTTATTCTGAGAAATAAAGGGTAGTTAACCCTTCGTCAGTCTTACCTTTCTATTCATACACTTAAGCGTTTATTCGCTTATTAGTGGTTGTGGGGTTCAAGGATTGAACACTGAATTAAATAAGTAAAACCCCACAAAGTAACTAAACATGCAGAGTCAGAATATTTTCAATAATCAAGCACCAGATGAAAGATTTAGTGTCGTACACATTGATTTAATTGGGCCTTATTCACCTTCTAATGGATACACATATTGTTTGACGTGTATTGATCAGTTTACTTCTTGGATGGAAGTGGTACCGTTATCAAATATCACTCCCGAATGTATAGCAAGAGCTTTTTATGAACAGAAGATAACCCGATTTGGTGTACCTTCTTGTGTTATTACTGACAGAGGATTTCCGCTTATTTCAGAACCATTTCGAAATTTGGCCTCGTTATGTGGTGTAAAAGTAAACCATGCAACTTCTTACCATCGTCAGAGTAATGGAAAAATTAAACGTCTACACCGTACTTTAAGAACAGCTATTAGATGTCATAATTCTCTTTATTGGACAGAAACATTACCAACAGTCCTCATGGGTTTGCGACCTGCTCTACATGAGGACTGTAAATGTACAATAGCTGAAATGGTTTATGGCAAAACTATTAAATTACCTGGCGAATTTTTTGAAGAATCAAACTCGCCAATATTTGGTGATAATTTTGTAAGTAATCCTCGAAATCAGACGGCTCTCTTAAAGCCCTACCAATCCAAATCCAAACGTAAATAAAAGATTTTCATCCCAAAAGATTTGTACACATGCTGGCATGTCTTTCTGCGTGCTGACAGAGTAAAAAAGCCTTTGGAGCCCCCACATGAAGCACCCTTTTTCGTACTGCAAAGAACCCCGAAATATGTTCTTCTATCTATTGAAATAAACAAGTTAATATCTCTGTGGATAGGTTAAAACCAGCTTATGTGTTACAACCTAATGAACTTTCGTCTCCAACTTCAAAAAATGATCATACATCTGTGTCAAGTGAGCAAACATCTGTGCCAAGTCAGCAACTAGAACAACCTAAAATGTCAACACGCTATGGAAGACAAGTAAGACGTCCTGTTCGTTTCAATCACGTTATTGACTTTTCTTGAAATTATAACTCTTTTATATTTACTTAAAATTATGTTTTTGTTTGTGTGCATAATTTCAATTTATATATTTGTATAGATGTTTGTATCTTCTCTCCCGCCATGTTTTCAGAGTAACGTAACTTCGTTACTGGTAGAGGAGTGATGTAGGCAACAATTATTATTCGACATAATAACTACAACTACTTCTATTAGATAATAACTACTACTTTTACTTCACCCATCGTTTAGCATGAAGTGTAATCATGACTAAAATCAACAAGGAACTACCTAGCGCTAGAAAGAATAATAAAAATGTTATAATGCCAGAAATTGATTCTTCCTTTTGATTTGCAGTTTAAATTATTATAAAAAAGAAAGTTGCAAGTGACAACAAACCTATCTCTTTAATTCTTCTCATAATTTTGGACATAGATAACGAACGTCATGCATATCATTGAAAATTCTCGAAACCACCTCTTCAATCGTTACGGTAAGTCTGGACATACATAACCTATTTCTAATAAATCTAGTAATTCATGCCAGGCTTTATAAGCGCTTCGTCGAGCACACATTCCATCTGTCTATTAGCCGAACTATTCAGCCTACCTGTTTAATTATGAGCTGTTTTTCAAATACATGGCAAATGAAAACTAATGTTACGGAAAGAAAACATACCTGTCGCTGCTATAATGAATTTATTTCCCAATTACGGATGTCACGCGAACGCGTAAATCTTCATATTTCTATGGACATACACAGATGTTCGATGTGGAGGCCATTTGTAACACGGCAGACGTCTGCACAATAGTTTAGTTCCTAAGCTCTTGCTAAATAGGTGTACGGATCCACGGTATTGTAACTGCTGCACCCATAAAGGCGGTCAAATGACTTACGTCTCGTCTTGAAGTTCTAAGTAATAACTCAGAAGAAATTTGAAAATAAATTCTTGTCAGCCTAACGATTACATAGTACAACTTTCTATTAGGTTACCTAATCTGTGTACAGAAAATAAATCTCAAATGGAGTCTGCAGGCAGAGGATACTTTAGAAATAAAAGATCCGACTTTAAACGTTTACGGGAGAAACATTTCACATTATTGCCTGATATTTGTAGTGATCAAGCAATGGATTATTGTACAAATTTTCGTTTAGCTACTCAGCTTTCATGAAGGACATGACAGACGTACATGATGATCGAAAATTGGAAAGACAAAAAATATCAACAGATGCTGGCATTAGAACAGGGGCAACCGGTGCAGCGGCAGTACTAGGAGGTGAAACATTTTCGATATGCCGGTCGGCAAAATTCGTCTAACCTAGAACGGAATTTGAGCGACTCTAACTTAATGCTTCTAACCTACTGCGGCAAAATGCCTCTAGTGCCAGGTAGAAAGGAAGAAGGTCTTCAAACAAGAAATCGAAAAATACGAGAAAATGTCACAAGCTAAAGCAATTTCACCTGTATCAATATGCTGATTTTAGGCAGAAACTTTGGAGAAAAGAGACGTTTGTGTTCTATTAATCCCTCTTTGCTTTGATTTGATGATTAAGGTGAACGATCTCTATATGGAATCAAACTGTAAAATTTGATGGGATAAAATGTTTAATAAAATGGGAATTAAACATTTTGACTAAAATTAAAATAATTGTCAAACCAGTGAGTGATTCTTCCCACGACTCTAAATATTTCAGCATAAACAACCATTTGTGAAAGAAATTATGATGTCTGCCTAGGATTGCCAAGGAATTATTGCGAAAGATAGAGTTTTCATTTGGGAAAAATGTTCATTAAGCATCCAATTATTAAGCAGTAACAGATTGCGAGATCTGTGAAGCAATTGCGTAAAAGTGCCTGACTTGCTTAGGAATAGGAAAATAATTTTGAGGCACTTCCGCAGAAAATTGAGACAACTCTCCAAGTAAGAAACTAAACGTTCACTTTAATGAAAATAAAATCCTCATAAAATTCTTCCACAGATTAAAAGAGTTGTATATGGATTGCAAGGCCAAACAGGTTTCTTCAGCAGTTCGTCACGCTATTCAAGGACTGAGTAAAAGTAGTACCCTATAACGAAGAGCAAATCTTCCAAGTGAATCGCAACTGTTGTGAACAATGGGATCACACAGAAATATAAGCAGATGCTGCATGAAGTAAAATGAATTTGAGAGAAAATATTAGGTCGAATAATTACAAAAACAATAGCATTGCGTTTTAGATTAGCTTCATATTAATGTATTCCGATGACCATTACCTGTTCGAAAAGTAACATAAACGGAATAGTAACTACCAGAAATGGAATTATTTCTTATTTTAGGTATTTGTTGCTCTGACGATAAGCGAGCAATGGGCAGTTTTAAATTGATCAAATTTTTACATTCATAATATAAGAAATTAAATTAGCGATTAATAAAGAAACGGGGAACTACATGATTTCTATTTCAAATTCCATTTCTATTAAGGAATTAAACTGTATTTATTCAAAACAAGTTGCATTTCAGAAGTCATATTTATTATGGACAGGTAGTCTTGAAGATAAATCAGCATGATTACTTTTAAATAGTTGCAGAAATTGCAAAGATCATTAGGAATTCTGGAAAGGTTAATTCAATGAAAAATCTATTCTAAAGAGCCATGTATAAAATTATAAGGTTTCTCTTTCAATCTCTTAATCTTCTTACTAAGCATATGCTGTGAAACCCTATGTGGAGGACAGTGAGCAAATCTAGGCTATGTCCTTTAGTGTTGAAGAACTACAAAGTCAGAAGGAGGGTTTAAAGTGACCCTTTAATTCAAATAATTACAACTCTCCAACTTGAGAGTAAGCCACTACTTGGGCTGAACTAAATTAATATGAAATAAGGTGTGTTAATTCAAATACCTAAGTTTAACGTTAAGTAGGACGGCGAGGGAATCCTAACTCTTAGTGAAATGCAATAATGCGAATTTCACTAGCAAGCACTAGTAATTGCAATTGCCTATGAAGGCGAACTTTCAGTAGCCAGAGGATATCCTTGCGCGCGCAGCATTACGGCGATAAATCCAAAACTCTGTTTCTCCTCTCGTTAACTCCTGCCTTTTAACTGCTAAGACATATATGCGATTTGCATAAATATCTCGCTCGCGCTAAATTCGGGCAGCAACTGAACCTTTGAGATATCGATAGGAAAGTTCAAACTAAAAACTTGACTGTTTAGACTGACTGACTACATAGTTGCTCTCAGAATTTAGTAGTCTGAAACTGACTAGCCTAAAATCGGCTTTTAGTGAAGATGCTAAATTCTAAATCTAAATTTTTCTTCCTATTCACCGTCCTTTACAATTGGAAGTTTTAAATTTAGTTTAAATCTCTGTTTGTGTCTTAGATACTTTATCATAAAATAATCTTTACATCATTTTTCTTCTTGACATCAAAAAGATCCATCAGGAATTTGGCTTGAATGACATTAGTCTGGTTCCAATCTCGAAGGAAATAAGTCTGACTAAATTGCATATCATAAGTACATTTCACCTGAAAAGTACAACATTTTCTTCCTCTGATGATTTTCGTAATGACTTTTATTCGCGCTTTAGGTATTCGCGCTTTTTAATTTTTATTAGCGCTTTTCACAAAACATTTATTTTACACTCATTCACTTTTAAATCTTCCCCCTTGCTCTCTGGCCAAATGTGATATTTGTGAAAAACACGCAGTTTTACTTTGTTCACAACTACCACCTGACTTCAATTCTATTGGGGTTAATTCTTCGACTTTCAAGACCTCGGACCTCCCCTAAAACAAATCTGAAATGACCTGAAGTTCTAACATAAAATGAACTTTAAACTTTTGTGTGGAACCAGAGAACACTACATACAACATTCAAACATTTTCAATTGCATTTCATACATATAATTCATTCTTTCAATCTTCATTTCAATTTTTCTTTAAATGCTCATTGCGTTAAGTAACAATTATATATTCAATTTCTAATTTAGCGCGCTTTACGCTTTTACATTACATTTTAATTTTAACTAGCGTATCCTTTACGCTTTTCCAAAATATTCAATATTCACAATACCAGTGCTTAAGGCTTACAATTTACTACATACAATCATGTATTACATAGAAAACAGTTTTACATTAAATACATTCATTATTTATACATAGAAATACAATACAACACTTCTGCTATACAACTTACGTACTAGTTGCTTTTAATTAACACAATTTTCTTATTTACAGAGAGTCTTTTGACTAAAATCAGTGAGTAACATGTTCTGGATTACAAAGAACATTTCACGAATAGTCTCACACAGTTTCTCAACTGAAAATTCGAATTTCCTTCGCTGCATGTTTAACTTGTTCCTTCAAAAAGCGTGTCCCTTACGCTTTCGGCTTTCCGACAACCGGCCTTTCACTCGGGTAACTTCCCTTTTAAATCTGCAACTTGCATTTAAATCAGAAACATAACTGTGTGAATTTAAAAAGAAAATAAGGAATCTACTTATCTTTCTGCCAGTCTGTTAGGCGTTTGTTTGTCCACTCCTGGAAAGTTGGATATAATGTAGCTTGGGCAATTCGTTGTCTGCTGCTCCTAGATTGAAACTTTGGGGCTGCCTTTCGTTTGGTCAATCTCCTTTCCTCCAGAAATACCTTGTGGGGACGAATGGTGGGTGGCGCCTTCCGTTTTTGCGGAAACCTCCGCTTCCTCTCCAGAATGGCTCGTTCCTGCTCCTGCACTCGTAGGCTCCTTCGTTGTGGATTGGCACCTTCGGCAGCTCGCTTCTCGATGTTCGGTTTCCTCCGTAGTGGTGGAACTTTCGTAGTCTTTTCAGTTGGAGGTTTCTTCCTCAATCGCTTTGGTTGCTGAGACTGCTCCTTAGCGTTTTTCCGTTTTTTTTTCCTGGGGTGGTCTTTTCTTCGGCTTCGGCTTCCTCTCTTCTGGTAACCTCCTTTTCAAACTGGGTTCTTTTGTTGTTGAGGGACTTGGTTGGGATTCTTGAATTTTAGAAAAATTCTGTGAGGCTGGACCCTGTAAAAGTTTTTCAAGATATTATTATTAGCTCTTCGATAATAATGTTTGATTTGGTCGAAATTTGCTACAGTCTCTTCGCCCTTCTCATTCTTTAAATATGCACGGCATTCAGCTATTTTTGTAATTTCAAAAGGCCCATGCCATCTTGGGCAAAATTTTGAGACCGAATCTTTTGCTGCGCACGAAAGTGCGTGTGTCTGTTTCAACACCTCCTCCCCCACTTTATATTCTACGATTCTTCTTTTTTGGTCATAATATTGCTTCTGTCTCTTTTGCGCTTCCCGGGAGCACGTTTCTGCTTCTTTTATCATTTTTTCTATTTCACCAATTTGAAATTCCGGCGCTCTATCTTTCACATAAAATAATTTGTCTAAGGGGGTCATTATCTTCCTGCCCAAAAACAATTCGGCGGGGGATTTCTTCGTGGTTTCGTGCTTAGCCGTTCTGAGGGCGAATGCAAATTCTTCAACGCAGTCATCCCAGTTAGAATGGTGCTTTTGCACATAATTTCGAATCAATTTTATAATATTCTTATTTATCCGTTCCGCTATATTTTTGATTGTGGGCGGTAGGGTACCAGTTTCATATGCTTAATGCCCAACTTGTCACACATCATTTTAAATGTACTGCTTACAAACTGGGGACCATTATCGCTGGACATCCATATTTTAAAATATATTTGTTCAAAAACGAATCTGCAACGACTATCGCTAAAGCCTGCTTAAGTGGTATCAACTTAACCCATTTACGGAAATGATCCACAATGACTAATAAAAATCGTGCCTTGTTTACATGACTACGTGGGTAGGGGGCCTAAGAGATCAATACCAATTATTTCATTGGGGAACCTAGACTTAATACTAGTTAATAACCCGGCCGAGCGGAAATTTACGTCCTTATTTATCTGCCACGTGTGACAAGTCTGGCAGTAATTTTTAACTATCTTTTGTAATTCCGGAAAATATACCGCCTCGCGTACGCGTTGTATAGTTTTTCTTATTCCGAAATGGCCCCAGACAGGCGAATCGTGGAGCTCTTGCAAGATACTTAAAATTAATTTGGCCGGGAATTTTTAACTATCTTTTGTAATTGCGGAAAATATACCGCCTCGCGTACGCGTTGTATCGTTTTTCTTATTCCCAAATGGCCCGAGACAGGCGAATCGTGGAGCTCTTGCAAGATACTTAAAATTAATTTGGCCGGGATGACTGGTCTGTATTCACTATTTTGATTCGTAACTTTAGTATAAAATAAGAGACCATCAATGATTTCATAGTTCTGTGCTCCGCTTCTTATGGCATTAATGTCTATATGCTGGAAGTTATCTGGGTCTTTTAAATAATTATAAATATTTCCGAATTCGGGATCCCTGGCTTCTTCTATTACAGTCTCTCGAGAGTCAATGACCTTTGCCTGAAGCATCGCAATTTTTATTTTCTCGCCGTTCTCGTCTAATTTTGTTCTGGATAAGGCGTCTGCCACTACATTGTCTTTTCCCGGTGTGTGTTTGATAATGAGATTAAATTCTTGCAACTTTAAGGTCCACCGAATTAAGCGTGGCGAAAGATTCTTTCCTAAAAATAATCTGGTAACTGCCGCGTGATATGAATATACTGTTACGGGAGAACTCCCAAAATATACACAAAATTTTTGAACAGCTGAGAGAACTGCTAAAGTTTCACGCTCGGTTGCCGAATAACTTCTTTGCGTATCATTCAATGTACGACTAAAAAAGGCAATCGCTTTTCTAATCTGTGTTAATACCGCTCCGATTGCATAATTTGATGTGTCTGCATAAATTTCTGGACCCTTGTCTTTCTCCGGGAACTTTAGAACTGGTGCATTAATTAAAGATTCTTTTAACTTCTCAAACGCGGCATTTGCTTTTGAAGACCCCGCAAAACGAACTCTTTTCCTTCTCAACTTTAAGAATGGTTCAGCAATTTCTGCAAAATTTTTAATAAAAATTCTATAATAGGAGCACATACCCAAGAAAGTCGCTAACTTTTTGGCTGTATTCGGAATTGGATAATTTTTTACTGCTATAACTTTAGACTTATCTGTTTCAATCCCCCTTTGAGAAATTTTGTACCCTAAATATTTGAGTTCTTTTGCCGCGAATTTATATTTCTTAATGTTCACTTTAAGTCCTGCATCTTTCAAAAGAGTAAAGACTTCTCGAAGGTCTTTAATATGTTCTTCCAGCGACTCTGAAGTAACAATTATATCGTCATGATAAATAAATGTACTTTTTCCTATTACCGACCTTAAAATTTTGTCCATGCACCTCTGAAACGTGGCCGGGGCTCCCGACAATCCAAAAGGCATACGCAAAAAGCCATATGTACCGTATTTTGTTATGAATGCTGTTTTCTGAACATCTTCCGGCTTTATGCTTATCTGAAAATATCCGGATGTCAAATCTAGCGTGGTTATGTATTTTGTTGATTTAATACTTCTAAGAATTTCATCAATTACCGGAAGTGGATAAGTTGGATATTTGGTTATACTATTAAGCTTTGTATAGTCAATAGCGAACCTGTACCTTAATGGATCAGTTAACGGCAAATCGTTATTTTTTTTTTTGCACAACACAGCAGGACTCGCATATGCACTCGAAATAGGAGTTATTATTTTATTTTTTAACATTTCATCAACAGGGTATTTTATTATTTGTTCCTTAACTTCATCGTACTTGTAAGGACGCTGCCTTATCGGTTCGTCGGTTGTTAGTTTAATTTCGTGCGCTACGATCTGTGTGAATCCAGGAATATCATCAATTAAATCAGCGAAATAACTTACCAGTTCCCGAAACTTGTCCTGTTCTTCGGGCGTTAGATGGCTTAAATACACTTCAGGGAGAGGTGTTGATTTCTTTTTCACTGGGTCCATGGTTACTTGCAAGGTGGAGTTTTCAAAATCGATTTTCGCATCCACAGCTGAAAGAAATCGGTTCCTAAAATAACTGATGCTTGGAGGTTCTTCTCTACAAGAAACATAATTTTTTTTGTTCTTCGCCGATTTTGATATACAGCTCGATTTTTCCCATGCACGCCGATTTTATACAGCTCGATTTTTCCCATGCATTGACACGTTTTTCCTTGGGCTGCTACCACCTTCATTCCTTCCACGCTATGCAGACGATATCTACGAAAGTGATTCTTAAAAAAATCTTCTGCTAAACAACTTCCTCCTT
>KK118493.1:522744-555455 GCA_000611955.2 Stegodyphus mimosarum
CTTGCTAAACATTCAGCTTCGAGTTTGGCACGGTCTTTAACAACAGAAAACGCTCTCAAAATTTCTAGTTTGAAATTTTCGTAAGTGTAAGTCGGCGTTCCTGGTTCTCCCAGCAGACATTTTCCGATGCACTTATACCAGTTCGATGCTTGGCCCCTCAATGCTCCTGTCGCTAATATGACTTTCTGATGTTCCGGAACTGGATATAGCAAAAAATGCGCTTCTAACGTTTCCAAGAATGTGTTCACAGGTTCTCTGGCATCAAAAACTACTGCCGGCTTCATGGCCGCTCTGATGGTTTCCACTATGAATCCAAATCCATCAGGCATTGCAGCTGTATTTTGTGATGTACTTGGCATATTCAAATTTCCTTCCAACATTTTTTCTGTTCGGGCGCCAATATAAGGTTTCTCCTTAAATCTCTTAATCTTCTTGCTAACGTATTGCTGTGAAACCCTATGTGGAGCACAGTGAGCAAATCTAGGCTATGTCCTTTCGGTGTTAAAGAACTACAAACTCAGAAGGAGGGTTTAAAGTGACCCTTTAATTCAAATAATTACAACTCTCCAACTTGAGAGTAAGCAACTATTTGGGCTGAACTAAAATAATAGGAAATAAGGTGTGTTAACAATTCAAATACCTAAGTTTAACGGTAAGTAGGACGGCGAGGGAAGCCTAAGTCTTAGTGAAATGCAATAATGCGAATTTCACTAGCAAGCACTAGTAATTGCAATTGCCTATGAAGGCGAACTTTCAGTACACAGAGGAAATCCTTGCGCGCACAGCCTTACGGCGATAAATCCAAGACTCTGTTTCTCCTCTCGTTAACTCCTGCCTTTTAACTGCTAAGAGATATATTCGATTTGCATAAATATCTCGCTCGCGCTAAATTCGGGCAGCAACTGAAACTTTGAGATATCGATAGGAAAGTTCAAACTAAAAATAACTTGGTTAATTAAAATAATGAATGCTACAAAATAGGTTGGTTGTGTAACAAAAGAAAGCTATCCTTGCGGAACTGTGTCTTTATCAAATTTAATGGTGTCAATCTTACTCTTGTGCAACAATTGCTTTCATTGGTTTGATGAAATAAGCAGATAATTTGCTAAATGTCATTTCTGCAGGTGAAAATATTTCTGTCCCACCAAAAAGTTAAAAACTACCAAATAGATAATAGCATTTCTTATACAGAAATAGAGTTACCTAAAAAAATTATAATGTAAACTTATGGTCTGTTGAAATATTGAAGCTAAAACAAAATTGAAAACAGAACTACCCAGTATTGCCATGGTAATTAAATTTGCTTAAGCTTCTTTCCTTTGAGCGCACTGCAGTGGCGTAGCTCGAGGGGGTGCGGTACTTCCCGGGCAGAAATTTTGCCGTGGATGATCGAGGCACAGATAAAGAATAATGAGATTCTAAATTGCATACTGAATTAAATTGAGGATATAGTTTTTACTCAAGGTAAAATATTCAAAGAAATAACCACGAGATTTCAACTGCTACGTAAATTTGTTATGTACACGTTTTCTTTGCATTGAAACTTTTGAATGAAAATGACGAATATTAACTAAATTATCACAGAGCCAATAATAATGAGGTATTCCTTGTTAAGAAATAAATATTTTATTCTTCAGTTTCATTTCCATTATTGCTAGGGAAATCAAAAAAGGAATATGGAGGGCAGTCCTTTTGAATTTTCGCAGTTCTATTCTAAAATAGAAACTCAAGAATAAAGTTTCAAATATTGTAATACTATTGTGAACTTTCTTCACAACTGCTGTGAGCACTGCGGGTGTGAGAAGAATTTTCTAAATGAATATACTTTAGAAAGTATTTTAGAACCCTAAATGTTTATTTTGCATTTAAGAAATCTTTCTATACTGTCTACATTACAATAACTGGAGCAATCAAGTAGACCTCTATGATGTCACCAAAGGTTTTGAGAACCGAAAAACAAGCAAAATAATAATACACTCTTAGACAAAAAAAACGACGCACCACGACGCACCGAGAAGTTATAAAGCAAGTTGGACACAAATCGATATGCATACAAGTTTCGACGGAAAATGCAAAATTTTACATTTTGGCTGCCAATGAATGAACGGTTGTCGCTACAGCGCACCTGATCTGCGCAACTGGCCGGATATTTAAGAGGAGAAATTACGATTCCAGGTACTAAATTCTTCACGAATTTCATTCCGTGTACTCTGGTGGACAATAACTATGCGTGAACGATATGCGCAGATGACAGAATTTGAGACAAGTCGTGTAGTTGGGCTTAAAGAAGCCGGTTGGTCTTATCTGCGAATAGCTCGACATTTGAGCAGGAGCAATGCCACTATTAGACGATGTTGACAGGAATGGGTGCACCATGGCCGCACACAGCTTCAAGAAGGAAGCGGTAGGCCTAGAGAAACTACAGAACGAGAAGACCGAGCAATCGTCAGAGCGGCAGTCACAGCCCCAGATGCATTATTATCATCGATTGTACGTGCAACTAGTGCTTCAGTGACCGCAAGGACCATTCATAGACGGCTCACAGAAAGGGGGCTGAGGTCACGGCGCTCCTTGTGCTGACTACAATTGACCTACGTACAACGTCAAGCCCGTTTGCAGTGGTGTCGGGCTCATTTGCACTGGTATGTCACTGACTGGAGTAGAATAGTCTTCAGTGATGAGTCCCGCTTTGAACTGAGCCCCGATGACCAGCGAAGGTGAGTCTGGAGACGCCCCGGACAGCGGTGTGATACAAACATGACTGTCTTCCGGCAGACAGGCCGACAACCAGGAGTGATTATCTGGGGTGCCTTTTTATTTCATAGTAGGACTCCTTTGGTTGTCATCCGTCGCAAACTTCCAGTTCAGCGGTACGTCGACGAAGTTCTAAGGCCCGTTGTGTTGCCCTTCATTTGACGCCACATGGGCTTACATTTCAGCAAGATAATGCCCGCCCCCACACTGCACATGTTTCTACTGCTTGCCTTAGTGCTCGCCGAACATTACCTTGGCCAGTAAGGTAGCCGGATCTCTCTCCTATTGAGCCCGTTTGGAGCATTATGAGCAGGGCCCTCCAACCAGCTCTGGATGTTGACGATCTAAAGCGCCAGTTGGACAGAATTTGACACGATATTCCTCAGGAGGACATCCGCAACTTACAACCGTTACTGACTTTTTCACTTTGTGAAGCTCTGTCACTTCAATAAATCATCCAATTTTTCTCAAACTGTAATCATTTGTTTTTCTGTACATGTACATCACTTCTACCGATTTTCGTCCCATTCGGATGACTCCTTCTTGGTGCGTCTTTTTTTTTTAAAGTGTATAATTTTGAAATGTTACAATTTTCTTCAAATCAAAATGTTTCTTCAAAAATATACAAAAAATTTGATTTTATTTCCTTGTATGTTATTTTGACACTTCTTTAGTTATTTGTTGGTATATCAAGAGGAGTGGCTAAAGTTCTAGCTGTGCCACTGACCCGCTGTTGAAAGCGTATTTAATTTCATTGGTAATATTTTGCTAGAATGCAGAACATCCTTGAACAGTGATAATCTAAATGCTGTAAAGATAGATGTATTATTTATTTTCATTAAACCAAAATAAATGTCAAATTTTTGGATTAAGTAATCCATCTCAAGGCCCTACTAGTAAATATTTTAGGTATAATTTATTGAATTGCAGGACAGCTTGCCAAAAGTCTTTATATTTAATGAACTATTCTCTTCCTGTTAGCAGTTCCTCATCTGTTAGCTTCCACAGTTCTTAACATGCATACTTTAGGCTCTACTCTTAATACTTGAAGGAATAAGTGAAAGGTCATTGTCTACATCAAAATGTTTGTTGATCATACTGTATAGCGACTTTAGGTTATTTTAAAGCAGGAAATGTGAAAAATAAGCAAAACCCTCGCCGGGATTCAAACTACGACCTCTCGAATACGCGC
Source organism: Stegodyphus mimosarum (assembly GCA_000611955.2). NCBI lineage: Eukaryota > Metazoa > Arthropoda > Arachnida > Araneae > Eresidae > Stegodyphus > Stegodyphus mimosarum. The sequence goes on from KK118493.1 coordinate 526,691, forward strand.
CAAGGGTGCTAATCGTTACACTACTAAGGCATACCGAAATAAAAAAGGAATATTACCTTATAACTGAAGTTTCAATTGTCAACAAAGAAAATACTAATGCAGCTCTTCCCTGAATTTATCCCCGCCCCTTTGAAAGGCAAGCTAGACTTAGCGATTGTTTTTAAAATATTCAGAAGCCAAAAAGGTAAGTAAGCTTGTAAAAAGATGTAGTAAAACATGTAAAATTTTATAAAATGTAAAGCATTATAATTTTCGTTTCGGTAATGAAATTGTTTGAAAATTTGTGTGTATGCATGTATGTATGTATATCACATTAATGTTGCGGGTTATATGAAACTGTGATATCTCCCCTATCTGCTGTCCTCCGCCTCATAGAGAAAATGACTCCGCCTTCTTGTATTTTAAAAATTTATTGCACACACAAAAACTAAATACTAAAACTACACTACTAATACTGAAATATGTACATTAGTTAATACTAGATTCGTTTTACCAACGGCTCCCATATGCCTTCCTTTTTCCATGACCTCTTAGTAGGTCTCCCTTCTTGAAACTGAAACTTTGGCACCTCTCTGATTGAGAGTTAGCGCCCCCTATCCATCTTGTTGAGTGGCGTCACCCATACGTCACAGAAACTATGTCTAATTTTTACGCCAAGGTAGTTTTTAGTATTTTTAAAATGGGGTCACAGTCACCCCTGATGCAAGCTTATTAGATAACGGAAATAAATTACATGGTCAGAAGTAAAGGATAGAGCATCCTTAGGTTGAGAAATGGATGCAAGATGTTTTGCCCAGGCTTCTAAAAGACTACAAGCCACCCGAAATTTATAACACAGATGAAACTGGTCTGTTTTACTGAGCATTACAGGAGCACGCATCAGTGTTTAAATGTGAAACCGCAACTGGTTTTTAAGAAATTGAAAGAATGATTACTGTCTTATTAACGTGCAGTATAGATACAACAATGAAAAATCTGATGTGTACACCACATGACTTCCTTCTACGGAATAATAAATTATACGTTTTTCTTCTTGCCTTTCGTTTAAACTTTTTTCCTGGAATTTCATTAGAGACATATTTCTCATTCAATTAATTCAGTTCTCACTTCGCAAAAAGGCAAAAATATATAAAACCTCAAAATATCTATATTAAAAATTAAAAAATATAAAAAAAACATAAAACACCAAATAAAGTTAAAACAATTAAAAAATTTTTTAATTAAAATTACAGTTTCTACGCAAAAACAGGCAATTCAGCCAGCGAGCAAGAAGGTAGATTTTTTGGTGCCAAAAACTGAAAGTTTACTTTTGTTATCACTCGGTAAAAAGATACTGAAGACGAAGAAACCGACTTAATTTGTTTTGGACGCTATGCTGATTCAATATCTGGGATAATTCAATAACTTAAATGATAATTCCAGAATGGATTAAGCATAATTTAATTCGCAATGATAAAAGGAGACGTTGCTTTGTTGTTGGGAAGCTCAGTTTCTCTAGATTGACAACAAATCCATTATTCTGCTAAGTTTCAAATGTAAACAAATATGGCTGCTATGGCCAAAACAATTAGGCTTAGGCGACCTGAAACAACTTTTAAATTGTTTATAATTCTAAAACTTTAACATTCAGGTTAAGGCATAAAAACCTTAACCGGAAGACAAAAACAACATAATTCAATCATTTTTAAAGCAAAAAATGAACAATTTACAAACATATAAGAATAAAGAAACTGAGTTCCCAGAACCGAGTAACAGAGTGGATATATATATATGTAAAAAAACGATGGCTTTGCTCTTTGCGAACTAGCAACCTTAAATTAATTTTCTGCAATTCAGGATCTTCCCCTAGACCAGTACCTTCTGAAACATTCGCGCCTATTACATAACATCCTCATATAAATGCTGCGTCATAAGTTTTCATATACAGATACCTTCTCTCCTTCGCCCTACTAACGCCTTCGCTATGCTCCTCTTTCTTTGTTAGAACGTTATGACGTATTAAAGTTTAAAGTCAGTCGTATCTAGTAGTTCAATTACTGAATAAATTATTTGAGTAACTTCATCTGGAAAAATCATCTGCTCTAAATTAAAATAAAGATATGCTGTTAAAAGTGAAAGTTCCGAGCGTATTTTTTCTCCGTGGTTCAATCATCCCAGCTTCGTCAACCATCTGCCAAAACGTGTAATGGAATAGCCTCACCATTCACCCACGATGTGTTGGAATAACTGGAATATTACAGTTATTAATTAGCCGGTAGGATTTATCCTCTGCGTGGGAAAAAAGGTCCTGGATTTATTTCTAACGCGCTTCTAAATTCAACAGTGGGTCAAGGACAGTGTGTGATCGTCTTATGCTTTTGCTTCTTTTCCGGCGATGCTTAAGTGTTTTACGTCGTCTCCAAAGTTATGCGTTTTATGAAGTGTTTCTAAAGTGATTGATTTTAGTGTCCAAATTGATGTGTATGCGAACTCTTAAATTCAAGATTTCTAGATTGGAATGCTAACACGCTCAAAAACGGCAAAAATGGCAAATGATAAGCAAGAATCCGTAGCTATTGTGGATACAGCAAAATTTCAATTCCCTATTTTTGACGGCACAAGTACAAATTTTCCAATAGACAAATATCTTCTATTGTTTGAAGAGGAATGTGCTGCAAAGAACATTCCAGAAAAGGAAAAGAAATTTGTTTTCTCAGATTGTATTAGAGGAGGGGCTTTAGCCCTCTATTTACGTGATTGTTTAGATAAAGACTGGAACAACATAAAGGTTATTTTCGAGACATACTTCACAACATCGGAATCTGTTACTTTTAGTGATTTTGTGTCTTTAAAATACGAGAAATTTAATTATATTGATGCTTATTTTCGTAATAAGTTGAAATTAGGAGCCAGCTGGAAACTAACAGAATCTACAATGGTGGAAGCACTTACGGAAGGACTTCCTGAGTCGCAAAGAATGCTGCTAACAGTGCAAAAAATAGATACACCGAAAGACTGGATTATTCTTGCTAGGAAACTGTTTCCAGTTCAGATGCCGTTAGATGGTCTAGGAAATAGTAATTACCAATTTGTTTCTCCAAGGCAAACTGTTCCGAGGTGCTATTATCCCAGGGCAGTGCAATCCATTCCTTATCAAAGTTTTAGTAGTGTGAGACCTTTTAATTATCAACAAGTGCCATACCGACCTCTTCAGTATCCGTATAGGCCAATTCGATATCCACAATTACCTGCTATTAATTATAACACGGTTCCTAAAAGAGAAGTTAAAAAATTAGATTACTTTAAAGTGAATGTCAAAATTGGACAGGAAAAAATTCCCAGTATTATTGATACGGGATCGCAAATTAACGTTTTACCGTTAAAATTTTTTAACAAAATTGGTGATTTAGTAATCTATGAAGAATTTCAATATCCTAATACACGTAAATTATCTCCTCCATTCTCAGGACCTTATAAAATTTTAAAACAATATTCTGAAGTTACTTATAAAATTGATAAACCTAATCCTTTAACTAAAAAGAAATCAGAAATTGTTCATTCAACTAGATTAAAACCTTTTAATCCAGCAAGTGAGTTTAAGTTAACTGGCAGAAATAGCAGAATTCCTATCTCTGTTCAAAATTAAAATTTAATTTTTCAAAATTACATTTTCCTGATTATGACTTTTAATACCGGATTTAGACTTAAACCTTAACTATGACAAGTTATTTTCGCCGAATATGACAAATTATTCTCCCGATCTTGACCTTTTATATTTTTCACATAATCTAAACTATTTTGTAGCAAACATTTTCTTCTTATTGTAGAATGATATTTGTTTCTAATTTACAAAAATATAAAAAAGACTTTAACTTGATTATACAAGTTATCTGTCTTATAATTTTGATTTTGTATGATTTTTTGTTTTTCTAAAAACACTTTGAGGTAATGTACAATGCCAAAAACCAGTACCTTGTATTAGGCAACGGAGGTTTTTCGATATTTGTACCTAGCACCCCCCAACCATCAGCAAGTAATCACGCTGATCTGTTGGCGAGGACATGCCATAGTTTTAAAGTGAAAGTGTTCATGTTCTAGTTTATAATTGTTTTATTTATATTGAATTGTTTTTTGAATAATTATAATATTTTGTATTGAAGTGTAAAATATGTCAATCTTTAATTGCCTACGATGAGAAGAACAAATGTATCATATTTGTGGATTATCTGGCATTTAGAGATTTTACCAGATATTTTCATTATATTCGAACTCTTTTTATGAAAAGGACTTTCAAAAAACAAAATGGACATTTTTGACAAAATTGAGGACTTTTGTAATTATAACTTATTTATTTATCAGTATTCCATATTTATTATGTTATAGTTTTAAAATTAGTCATATATTGTATATTTATTTATAACGCATAGTTTTAATGTTCAAAATTTCAAATGTTATACAGTCAAAAATTGTATATGAGAAAGACATGAACTAAGATAGGCCATAGTTAAAGCTTGTACGCTATGTCCTGGATGTTTTCATGTCTTTTATCATACTTTTGCTTTACTACTGTCCTAATGCTTTTCTCACCCCGGCCTCTCCTTTTGACGGGAGGGAAGATGTAAAAAAAACGATGGCTTTGTTCTTTGCGAACTAGCAACCTTTAATTAATTTTCTGCAATTCAGGATCTTCCCCTAGACCAGTACCTTCTGGAACATTCGCGCCTATTACATAACCTCCTCATATAAATGCTGCGTCATAAGTTTTCCTATACAGATACCTTCTCTCCTTCGCCCTACTAACGCCTTCGCTATGCCACCTGTTGCAGGCAGAGAAGCTCTATGAACTAACCCTTTTCTTCTAAGTCCTGTAGTTAATACATCTTTTTTCCCTTTTTTTGACCCCTTACGTATTTTACGAGTAGTAGGTTAACTAATTTTCATACTATTGCCATTATCCATATTAACATTAGAATTAACCTGGTTACTGCCAACAGAACAATGCAGGTAAATGACATTGATATTACTAATCAAATTACCTCCATCAACAGATATAATAACAGAAGTAATCGGTACTAAGTGAAACGCACTTATCTTGCATATAGCTGCGCATCTTTTTTTTATTCATATTCCCCCTCATAAAAAACATTTTTTTGCTTTAGGAAAATCTAAGGTCATACAGCAGATTAAATTCGCTCGAGTCCTTTTTGGTCACATTGAGTAATGCTACCAACATCAGCAAATTCTTTTTTCGATAAGAATCTTCGCTCAAAGCTTTATTTAATTTATCAACTTAATGCATAATATCCGTGTCCGCTTATGCACCACGTGGTTGAAATTTCATGATGTCCGCGTCATTCATCGCCGGGAATTGGGAACAAGAAACTTTCAAGATGCACGTCCTGTGGTGGAAAAGACAACACCCGATTCATCCCACAGTACCAAAAATTCTGGAGGCCTACGCAGAGAACTTACTGCCATAAAGGTCAGTTCCAGAATAATCAGATTATGAGTTCAAAAAGTGATGTGACATGTACATTTCTCAGATAAAATTGTGACGAAAATTATCAGGTGACTCGTACTAGCAGAAAACCTCATACGGTACCAAAGGCAACGGCTAATAGAATGGCTGAAATTTCCAGTTCGCATTCATCTCATTTATCATTCGGAGCAGTAGAAAGCATCAAGGGTGCACGCAACACCGAGCTCTCCGCCGTCATTGAAGACTTTGTTTGTAAGTACAGTGGGTACTGCTATAATATGATCGCGTCCGTTCCGACATAATTTGATTGTATAAAGAGGTTGCGTTTAATACGCGGTGTTGGGCCGCACGCAGGATTTCGTTTCAATCAGGGATACAACGTTGGATATTTTCGGGAGGATATGAAATTAGAATTTTTAAAAATAGACTTATTTTATGTAAAATTTCAATAAGTTTTTATATGAAATATGCACATACCTGAACTCTCTCCTTGCATAAGGCCCTGCTGGTGACATTAATACTCTTTTTTGATATCGTGTTTAATATGTACATTACATACACGTTTTTGGTAAAATTTTCATTGTTTTTTCTGTGGATAATAAAAGCCATTTTAATCAGAAGTCTTTTTATTATTTCGACATGTTACACAGATCTATATAATGTGTAAGCATACCAAACTTTATTTAAAAATTTATCCACTCAATTTTGCTGCATATTTCTTTTTAGCAGCTTTTCAACAGTAGCCTCAAAGACACGACATCCCTTGTACCTTTCTGTATCTCTAGCTTTAAGTTAGAGCGTTTTCCTCAAAATTTTTAATGTTTGTCGAGACTGCTAATGTTGGTACAGGATCAGGATTTTCATCTTCGGTTCACTTTCATTTTGACTCAGGGAATTTCACTAATTCTTTTGTTTTCATTGATAACTTTGATGATCTCTGCATCACTCTCTCCGTAGCAAGTCTGGATATCTTCATCAGTTCCCAAATATTCGAGGAACGTCTCATCATGAATTCCATTATCATCACTCTTGTCTTCTGGCACATCTTGAGAGTTTCCAGAAATTTGGTTTGGATGAAGTCGGCTTTTTAAAAACAATTGGAAATTTGTTTGCGAAGTTACTTCATACCAATTTAAAACAACATGCATGGCATCTAACCAAGAAATCAACTTAAAAATTTCCTTAAAAGAACAAACTTCTAATGGCTCAAGAATGGAAGTTGCATTAGGAGGAAGGGAAACTAAGTTTATGTTCTTCAAAGAGAAATCAATTGGATAAGAAGCGCAGTTACCTAACAAGAGCTCCACTTTTTCTTGCTGAAGTTCTTTATCCCACTTCGTAAGATAATCACTAAAAATACTGCTTGTCATCCAATCATTTTTATTGTTGTAATAAGTCACTGGCAAATGCTTGACGTTCTTCAAACGACGGTGATTTTTCTTGTACTGCTGGGTCATGGAGTCTTTTTAGCTCTTCCGTCTACATTACACGTTAATAACAAAGTAACAGGTTGTTCCACGTTTTTACAGCTAGCTGACGACTAACTTTTAAACATTAAAGTGTGGTAAGGTAGGACTTAATAACAAAGACCTGTATCATCAGTGTTGAAAATTTGATGCGGTTTGTATTCTAGCAAACGTTAAGCTATATTCTTTTCTATCCAATTACCGGCTTCGTTAGAGCCTGAGTTTCTCTCCACATAATTTTCTGAAAACGATATTATTCCTTTCTTTCCATCTTGTGTGTAAGAACAAACGCCTCTCCCAGCATTTTCGCAAATTCTGTTGCCTTTTGATACAGGATTTCTTGCGACATGATGAAGTTCTTGTTCCTGGCATTTCGAAACCACTCCAAGTGGGCAGTTTCTACATCGGTAGACTTTCCGCTTCGCTTCCGATTACGTGAAACATTTGCACTTCCCATCAGTTAATCCGAAATTGCTTCCCTTCATTTCAACAACGTACATAATGCAGACTGTGAAATAGCTTCACGTTGGGTGCATTTTGGTAAACCACCATATCGCTTCAAAAATTCTTTATCTTTCAAGCTTAAATCCTTGCGTTTAGACATTTAGTCACAAGCGAACAACAAAAGCACGATGTGGATGGGTGAACTGACGAACTGTGTGAGCAAAAAATGACAATTGTTTTACAGATTCTCCTCGCGTCATTGTTTTTATGTCTTCTTTTTCTCCCAACTGGACGCCTGTTCTACGATCACTGAGTCCGTCTACTACTTGAGCGAATAATATTAACTCAGAAAAACCCGTATGGACAGCCGTCTTGAACTTATCGGAGAAAGCCGTTCTGTGGTCCTCAGTTGATGGGCGGGTGAGTCCATTTGACTTTATTGAAAGGGGACAAAACGTCAAGGAGCTGTAGACCAATCACAGTACAGACGAGTGACGAAATTTATAGCGCGTGCTGGCAGGAGTTCCAGGAATATTCTCCCATTATTTCACTAACTCACACGCTGCATTTGTAGTTTGAAAAAATGGCACAAAATAGTATTATGACCAAAACGCAGCAGAATATGCTGCTGTATTCTGTGGAAGAAAATCCCGCTGTTTAAGGGGGAAAGTTAACGCTATGCTATTTAGAGCTAAGAAATAAAGAGAGATGTGGAATAGCATAAAAGAACGGTAGATAGATAAGGTGAATGAATTAAGCTTACTTAAAATCTTTTTAGAAATAAACAATTTTAATCCTTTAAATTTATAATATCATTAATCTGCATTGCAATCTAATTGCAAACTTTTTTTTTCATGGTTACATTAAAACTGTGTTTTCACGCAATTTATTTTACAGTTAATATTAGAAAAACATTTCTTTAAGTAAGAACTTAGAAAGAAAATATTTCTTTATTAATGTCTCTTCCTTTCTTTTATTTTCTCTTTCTATGAAAATTATTTCTTTCCGGAAAAGAAATAAAATTCATTCTTTCATTATAGTACGGATGATTGCTGCTGCATTCAGCTATAAAACATGCATCAATTGTTTTATTTTAAATAATTTATCCCATAATTAACATGATAGAAAATAAATTTTTAACATAAAATTATATTAATCTATTCTGTATGTGTGATTAATACGTATTGCAATTTTTGTCCTACATATATTAGCAATACTTTTTTTAATATTACTTTGTTGTTATTTTAATTTAATTAAAAGGTAGTAATATTATTTTCACAATGAAAGTACTAAAGTAAAAATAATCAAGGTAAGTCTCCTGCAGTTGAAGAAATCCTTGTCAAACCAGCGTTTTAACACTTTGGCACAATTAATAGAAAACTGTAATAATAATCAGTATCTCTTTTACAATTGAAAAATGAGAACTCTGCTATAAACAGTTTGTTTTTTTTTCGTTTGCAAAGGAGCAATTTTTTTTAATCCTAATAGATTACAAAAGTACTATTTCGTAAAGAAATCCTCAGTCTTATAGCATTGTTACTTTATAACATAATACAATAATAATTCTGATAATAAGCCCACCAGCGACCGAGGGGTAGAGTCGCTGAACGCAGGTAGTTCGGTTCGAGGTTCGGATCCCGCGAACGGGCTGACCGCGTCGTTGTTTTCATGGCTTTCCTCGTGTGTAACGTGCATACGACCCTGTTTCCCTCAGAAAGTCCTCCCTTAGAAACCAGCTTTAAATCGTAATAAAATTACACACACACACACACACACACACAAAAAAACAATCTGAATTTCTTTAGGTTTTGTATTGCGCCTAAAAGGGCGTTTTTTTCTTTTTTCTAATGTTTTGCGTGTTACCTTTATTTATTAAATACCATGTTCCATTAAACCATAAAATCATTTCAACAGCAATATCATCTAATTTAAAAGGAATATATCTTTAGAATTTAGAATACACAATCTCAAGCGCTAGAGATGAAAATGTTTTTTTTTCTCTTTTTCGCACAGTGTTGCCATTGCTCTCTTTGAAATCGTTAAGTTTCTTAATCAAAAATTCACAAATGCTTTACAAAATATGAAATAGATAATAAAACAAATTCTCAGTTCCAAATTTGGGCTTCCAGACGCCTATATTCGGGTGGAAGATTACGTTATTTAAAATTTGATGGTTCTAGGTACCATTGTTTTATCACAATGCGAGAAACATTCATACATTTATGCAGATTTTTCATTATTTAATTTTTTTAATATGATACAGTGCGATAATGTTTGGTGGCAATAATTCAAAACGTGAAACGCCACAAAATGACAAAATGAAATTAATAGCTTTCTGGGCTAAGGCACTTTGGGCTAAAAATTATTTTTAAAATTAAAAAATGAAAAAAATAATAATAAAACTATGAAATAGTTACAGTAGTGTGAATTTCGCGTAATAATGAACGGCATTCCATATTGTGTTCACAATATTGTTCGTAAGGTATTCGACTGTTTAAAATAAACTAAATTCTTGCTGAACATAAAACGCTTCTCGGATGTCTATATTATTATTAACTGTAGAAGGAATATGTGCTAGATAAATACTTATTATCTTCTACATTTTTAAACTGTATAATTACTATATATATCTATAATTTCAAAAAAAGTATAAATAAGCTTTCTTTCAGTAGAAATTGAGTTGTTTTCTGCTCCAAATACTCTCTCAGTTCATCTCATATTAAAATGACTATAAATTTTGGCAATCTGAAAAATACGATGAAAACATCTTCTGGAAGAGCAAAAGCATCAACATATTTTCTATAAATTCGCCAATTCAGAGATCTACTACCGTATTCTTCGTTTAAATACGAAAAAATTAGGGTTGAAAACACATACAAAGTCGTTGTCTACTTAAGACGTCAACTGGACAAGCCTGATTGACGACGGGGCAACACTTTCCCCCGCGCTTCCGACGACTTCCGTCTTCACAGGATAGGGATGTCGATCAGGGCCGATGCTATTCGCACCACCGGTGCGATTAGCCTCTTCAGGCTATTCGCACCAACATTAACCACGCATGCGCATTGGGTTGTCAGTTCCAGATCCGTCATTTGAACTGAATCGAAAAGAACGAATCCTAAGTGCGTGAACTGCCCACATTTCCTTTATTTATTTATATATAAAAAAGGGCAGACTTCTATATTCGCAATGTTTATCGTTTTCCTGGACAGTTGGAATAGTTTAAATGACTGATTTGGGGGGCTATGATCTTGTATACACTTTTTGTACTTCTTATAATACATTTAGATTCGAAGATGTGTTTTACAAAATCAAGATTTTACCTTATTCCTCTCTGAAATTTTTCGTCTTTTATAATAAAAATTAGACCGAGTATTCCCGCGTAGAAAATTTAGACGTGAAATAAGTTAAAAGCGATAAAATCAACTATTAAATGAACAATTAATGATATAATACTGGTTATTAACAATTTTGTATGCTTCTTTAATTTTTCTATTCTTTAAATTTTCTATTTTTTACTCGTTATTTTCAATATACAAAAAATATTTTAAAGAATTTTGAACTTTGTTCGTACTAATATTTCAAAGAACCTTGATATATTATACAAACACATTAATAAATTAAATTTAAATAAATAATGGGCTGTAATTTAAAAGGCAAAAATAATTTAATAGAGATTTAGATTGAAAAATTTGCACACACAAATGAATTATCAGATTTTATAAGGTTTTATTTCATAAATAACTTTGATTTTGAAATATGGCATTTGAACCTATAAACATGTGTGGACACTGAAAAATTGATGCATATATAAGAACATTATAATTTTCAATAAGTTTTCCTATTGAATAATAAATTTTGACAGTTCTATGCTATAAGACTAGGGTCTAAGTTTGCATAAAAATTCCTCTGTTAAATGAAAGAATTTAAGTCATTTCTGTAGCCTTCTTGGCAATACATTAAAGATTTTTTAACTAATTGTACGTTCTCACTTGCTATTAGAACCATCATTAAATCCTTATTTGATCTTATCTTTTTCTGAACATAATCATGTATATAGATTGACCTCGTCTTTGCAACTGATAATTACTACTTGCAAATTATTCTCTTACATATTCACTATACATATTTTGGTGAATATTTATAATGACACCATGCGTCCTGTACTTCATTAGCTAATTATTTTATTTTTTATAGATTATACTGCTTCATTTTAAGGTAGAATGCTACCTATTTGATTGCATTACATTATATTTTGGAATCTAGCAGCACTATCTATGTTTATTGCATCGTGTTATAGCATATTGTGATCTAGCATATTTACTGTCACATATTTCTTTATTGCTACATTGTATATATTATTACTGCACTGTATTTATATTATTGTTGTATCATAATTCTATTATTGACTAGCTGACCTGTGCGATTGATATAAATAATGTGTAATCATTATGATTTAAATTAGTTATGCATGGTTAAAACAATATGTAATAATTAAATGCCATACATTTGTAAAATCATTCTATGTAGCACATTTGTTGAACATAAACAGTTAATCAGTTTTATGTCAATAGTTTGTGTTATAAATTAGTGCTTTGAAAATTTGACTGTTATTTATTGCTTTAAAAGAAATTTGGATTTTCTTTGAATGTCAACGTTCTCATGAACACACATTATTTTTGCCTCTAGTGTAGAATTGGGTGCCCTTTCGTTTGGCGAAAAATTTTCTTCAGTTTTGGCGATGAAACCCCATTTCTGGTTACCATGAGAGTTTTAACTTGGTTTTAGCTTCTTGATTTTTTTAAGTGAAAATAAATCAATGTGCACATGGACAAAGACGAGGCAATATGCAATGATTAGTTTGTGCAATTCTCTGATGTTTTTTTAAGTGAAAATAGACCGATGTGTACATGGACACGAAGTTTGTGAAATTCTTTGACTTCTTATTTTGGTTATGTGTAGCGGCCATTTTGAAATTGTGCCTTCCTGGCGCCGATCTTGGCGTCAAAAAAGAATCGCCAAAAAGCAAGGGGCACCCAATTGTAAACTTTAACCTTACTTTTAAATAATTAAATTAAAAATATGAAATGGAACTCAGACAATACATTCTACAAATTAAATCATTTTTAATTAAGTAATAAAAAGATTTCAAATAAATATAATTTGTAACAAATGATAGGTATCTACAGTTTGGACAAAACCAATATTTGACTGGTGGATAAATTACAATATTTTGACAAGTCTAGTTATACCAATTAAGACGCAAATCAGACTGGATACAATTATATTCTAAATCTTCTAAACAGTCACAGCATTTGCACCCCATGCAAATGATTGCACTTTTTAATTGCTCAATTATCAAGAAAGCATCTGGTTGAAAACACTTTCGAATAGATTCAATGTTTACTACTTTATTTCTCATACGTTGTATAGGTACAATTTGTGGAGTTATAGATACTTCACCCTCTTCGATTAATTTGTCAGGAGCTGCTCATTTGGCAACTCTTGAAGCTACAAAATTTAGTTCAATCTCATTTAATAATAAATGAAAATAATTTAGTTCAATCTCAAGTTTTTACTTATCCGTTTTGTTTTTAAATGTATCATCTCGCACACGCACAATTTAAGGTATCTTTTTTATCTGCCGTCGATTCAAGCCAATAACAGTTTCAGTAACAATAACTAGTGCGCATTCAAATCGGCATAAAATGCTTGCACCTGAACTGATTGTGCGCATGCGCTAACGTAGGTGGTGCGACACCGTCGGTGCGATTAGCCACTGCGGTCGATCAGACCTGTTTGTCACTAGCAGCGCCATCTGGCGGGCCACAAACTGCTGCCGACTCGTGTAGCGTAGAATAGGCGTCCTGGTCTGAACTAGTTGTGACAAACCTCTTGTAACCCACCCCCACTGACCATTGGTCCAGATTAAAAAATTCTAGGATTTGCGGCTTTACGCGTAAAAGTGAACTGACCTTGAATGAAATTACTTACCTTGAAATACAGGCGTTGGGGTTTTGACAGTGCCAGATAAGAAAATTCTAGCATCTGCACCTAAACATGCGAAAGTGAATCGACTGTGAATAAAGTCGCTATATTTTCTAAAGACAGTTGTTTGAAATTCGCTGTTGCACATGAAATTTATTTATGCAAAAGAAATAAAGACGAATGTACAGCTTTCTTTACCCTCTGTGGCAAGAACCACGTCTCAAGTTGCAAATGTTTAAAAAAGTACCCTAAAAGTTACAAAACTCAGATCGAAAAATCTCGCGAATTTAACTTAGTGTTCCCCACACTTCGAAGAGCTAAATTAGAAGATAAAACTAAAAACCCTACATAGAAGACACTGGATTAAAATTATAAAGAAATTTCCTTGATCTTCACTGAATGGATAGAAATAAATTAGAAAAGCTAAAGGTTTCTTCGAGAAATTTTAAACTGCGCAATCTATAACGCAAAAGGTAAAATCGAATATTTTACTAGACTTTGAATTTTAATTTAGAATTCTGCCTATCATGATTTCACTCCTTCAAAAGTACATTTGTAAATAATTAAGACGCAATTACCTCTTCAAGATTTTCTCCAAAATTAGTGTTTCGCAGATGTTTCAAATTTTCACAGATTAAAATATAACTGTCACAGCTAAATGGGTGGAGACTTTACATCCTATCTCAAAAATCTAAGTTTGGTAATCGATAATGGACTTTTACTGTTTTCATATAAAATTTTGTGTTGTGACTCAAGACTGTGTTTTTGAAATATTTTAGGATATTTTGGACTTTTTCAATACTTAGAATGTTTTTACTTGCGTTTCTTCGAAATTGTCATTCAGAACTCAGACAATAGATGGCGGCACTGGCTTGTCAGTTTCTGGAATTTGCAAGCTCTGGCGTAGTATCCTTTTAATTGTCGCCTACGGATGAAAGGTGCGATGTTATCCGAATTCTTAGAAATACCGTGAGAATCCTTAATGCGATAGTTTGAACATCTGGTAAAAACTATGTATAGTTGTCAGTCGGCAGCGAAATGGAAATCCGAAATCCCATCCATTTCACAACGGAGCAAGAAAACTATGCATGCTCAGTGGATAGCTTCTTCCTCGACATTTTGCTATCTCGTCGTTATGGCTTAGGAAGAGTATAGCACAAATGCATTTCTCAAGTTTTCTATCGTCGCTGTTTACATTAATGAATAGTCATCTTTTGTGTGTGTTGGGTAAGTAATTTAATATTCACTTAGTTTAATGTAGCAAAAATACAATTATACTAAATAATTCATATGAAATTTTCAATAGTCGGAGAGAATGAGATATGATAAATTTCGTCATGTAATTTTTTAAGTATACGTGCTTGTTTGAAAATAAATAATTTAATATGCTTCCTTGGGTATATACTGCATATAATGCATGTAAATGAGTTTTTCTTTCCTTCCTGAACTTTCTCAGGAAGCAAATAAATTACCTCCCATATGGTGGGCCCTATGTTGCTAATGCAAGTTAAGGGGACATAGTACTCATTAAGCCTTTTTTTTTTTCCCCTGTAACATTTTTACATGTACGTGACATGATCTAAAAAAAAAAATGTGCTTATCTTAATGAAATTAAAACTAATTTTTAAGCATTTTCTCTATAATTTTGTATATGTGTAAACCTATGCATGTCATTTTGGATGCTTTTGTAATTAGATTTGATAAAGAAAAAAATTCTAGAGAAAAAAACAAGAAAATCTAATTTTGTGTTTAAATATTAAAAAAATAATTACAAAAGCTGATTTGAATTTCATGTGCAGTTTTATCAAAAATGAAACACAAAAACTTGTGTTTTTATAGTCAGATAAATTATAAAAATCTTATAAAAGCAGTGGTAATCAAAACCTGATTTTGTTCCATGCATTCACACAATTACACATCCCTGTAGTTCTAATTTAAGAAATGAACAAAAATGTATTTTTGCTTATGGTCCATTTTAAGAAACATGCAAGAAGTCTAAATTTGCATGTGGTTCCTTAGCAAAGGAAACACCAAAAGTTTTACTAAAAATCTGTTTCTTTTTGTGGATGGAAGGGCAACTGAGTTTCTATTATACAGAGTTGACATTTGAAAATATGTCACTAAACGTGACAAAACTACAGGTATGTGTAATTGTGTGAATGCATGGAGCAAAATCAGGTTTTGATTACCATTGCTTTTGTAAGATTTTTATAATTTGTCTGACTATAAAAACACATGTTTTTGTGTTTCATTTTTGATAAAACTGCACATGAAATTCATGATATAATATTAAAAGCATAAAATTTTTTAATAATTTAATAATTAATTAATTTTTTTTAATGACTAAGATTTTAAAAGTTTTGCTTTTATATTGTGCTATCCTAACACTAAGAAAAACTTGCAATTTATCCCTCCGGCCATCAAAGCTCTAATACCTACCAATTTGGACGTGGGCAGAAAGTCACGTGGACAGAAATGGCGGCATGTGTTTCAGCGCAATATTCAGGGATGCCATAAATTCTAGGGTTATCAATATTTTTCATTTATCGCGCCTAAAAGTCGCCAAAAAGGACTATGCTAAAGCTGTGGCAAATGGGAAATAGCGTTTTACTTAACCCCTTTCCCGCCAGAAAAGAGAAACCTTATCATATTTAAAACATGCCTGTCACCAAAGGGTAAACATGGTGAATAATCAGTTTAAAGCTTTTGGACTGTAAAATTAATCAATTTGATGGTAATTCCATCGAAATTTCATTAACAGTTTTATCACGCTGATAATACAAATTATATATAAAATATCCCTCTGTACTTCAAAAGAAATTGTTTGAAAGGTCAGATTTTCAAAACTGCAAAATCAGCTAAACTTGGATTATAATTTTTATTTTTGTAAAATACCCCCTATTTGATTAGATTTATTTGTAATATAATTTATCAAGGAAAATTATTTCAAATTATTAAAAATTATTTTCTAAAAATTTGCTAGAATTTTAAGTACTCATATTTTTGTTATAAATTTTCCTGTGCCTTTCTTGAGATTTACAGTGCAAAACAATACATGAAGTATTGGATGGTCCTGTTATTAGATTTAATAAAAATTTTTGCTGTCTGTCCATAGTGAAAAACAAAGTAGAAAAATAACTGGTTCATGGTTTAAAAAATAATTATGAATGCTAATTTCATCTAGTTTTAACAAAAGTACAGTAATAAAGAGGTACAAAACAATTTGAAACCTCCTTTCTTAATTACAAAAAAAAAATCTGAAAGGTTTCAGATTTTAAATTACGTCCAAAGGGACTTTTTTTTTTAATGTTTTGTATGTTACCTTTATTTATTAAATATCATGTTCTTTGCACTAAACCATAAAATTCAGTTTAACAGCAATATCGCAAAATAATTTTAAAATGAGCATATCTTTAGAATTTCTAATCTTTCCGCACCTTGGAGATAAAAAGGTCCCCCCCCCCGCCGTAAAGTGTTGCCATTGCTCACTTTTATATCGTTTCAGTTTGTTCATCAAAAATTCGTTAAAGTTTTACTAAATATGAAATTGATAATAAAACAAATTCCAAATTTGGGCTTCCAGATGCCCATATTCGCAGTAGGATTACGTCATTCAAAATTCGATAGCTCTAGGTACTGTCATTTTATCGCAATACGGGAAACATGCAAACATTTATGCACATTCTTCATAATTTAATTTCTTTAAATATAATACAGGGCTGCAATATTTGGTGGCAACAATTTGAAAACTGATTCAGACTTTTAATGTTTCCGACGCAAAATCGCAAAACGAAAACAATAGTTCATTGGGTGCTAAAGCCCCTTTGGACTATAAAGCCTTAATGTTTTTAACAAAAGTCAACAAAAAATGAGCACTGAGAAAAACCATTTACCTTTCAATTGCAAAAATTAATCT
Source organism: Stegodyphus mimosarum (assembly GCA_000611955.2). Classification (NCBI taxonomy): domain Eukaryota; kingdom Metazoa; phylum Arthropoda; class Arachnida; order Araneae; family Eresidae; genus Stegodyphus; species Stegodyphus mimosarum. Next base: position 543,963 of record KK118493.1, read on the forward strand.
ATTTGTATTTAGCTTGACTTGTGCTTTTTGGCAGAAAAAAATATAATAACTTGATATTACATTAGTAAATGACAAACATTTAAAGGGGATGTCTCTTTAAATGGTTTTCATAAAACATAAAAAATAAATTTTAAAACTACTTTGAGATTCTACATAGTGGATATTTAGATCATGAATGTCTCTCATCACAAATTAATTATCTGGAACAAAAATATTACTTCACAAATGATATCTTGTGTTATGAATATTTAAGTCGGCAACATACAGTTTTCAGAGGTGATTTGAGGCAAAGTATGAGAATTCATACTTAGGGACTTGTAAAAAATATCATTTTAGTATTTTCTGTTGCTTAGTTCTTGAATAAAAGGTTAGGTTATTTAATTATGTTAAAGGAATGAGGGCTGTTTGCCTAAGAGGAAGCATGCCTTTGTTGAAGACTTTCTGAGAGGCGTCCTGTATTCCTGTTACAGACGTGGAAAACTGCAGAAACCAACCATACAGTCTGCCCATTTGCCTGGGTTGAACTATCTTTATTCAGTGGTCTTAACCACTCAGCCGCTGGTGGGCCTATTGAATAACAGAGTATCAGCATGCAACTTGCAGAACTACGCAGGAATTTGAAGACTGATAGTAAGGATTTGTTATCCTTTATGATATTATGTGTCTGGGTAGAATCCTGAACTTGGAAGTTAATAAAAATGTAGAGAAATTAACAGAGGAACGTTGATTGAAAGTAGATTATTTTAAAAAATTATCTCATTGATCATGGCCTGATTGTTTTTGAACAGCTGTGCAAAACTGCTACTTGTTATTTCTGATTAGTTAATGACTGTTATAAGATTTCATGTATTATAGTCATAGCTAGGGTTTTCAATGCCCGGGGACAGATGTAGATTTTGGACCCTCTCTTGTTTGCCAACAACAGAAAATTTTTTGTTCTAAAATTTTGAAACATTTGTTTGGCACCCTTGGATGCTGTGTCCGGGATAGATTTCCCTTGCTTCTCAAAGCTCCTCTCCTAGCTATGCTACTGATTCCTACCTGTGATATGCAGAAGCATGTCTTCACTGGCTGTACATTACAAGAACTAGTAATATGCCAGGTTTCTTTATCATAATAGAGGTAAAATCAAAAACTGAGGCCTTATGAGATGATAACGATTACCGAATAATAGCTCTAATACACTGCTGGCCACCATAAATACAACATCCTGAAGGAAGCATGCAATTAACATGAAATTTACAACATGCATTAGTGGAGGTGAGATATGCAAATGATTAGAATTTCAGCGCAGACACACATCACGCGTGCCTGTGGCGCCACTTCAAAGCGCTGTTTAAGGCTTGGAGTTTTCGACGATTTCAAGTTCGGCAATTGTGTTTTTCTTGTGGTTTTTCAAAAAAAAAAAAAAGGATCAATTATGCCTCGTAGTAAAAAGCGATCATTGTTTGATCAAGTATCCGATTTCGACAGAGGAAGGAAAGTGGCCTACCCAGAGTGTGGATTATCTTTCAGGGAAATCGGTAGTCGCGTTGAATGAAACCAAACAACTGTAATGTGGATATGTGACTATTGGATGCAGGAAGGTATGACGGACTAACGTGTTCCATCGCATCCACCTCAGTGCACCACTTCACGTGATGGCAGGAACATTTTGCGCATGTCAGTGACGGATCGCTCAATCACATCATAAGCCATAGCACAGCACATTCAGTCTGTAACGGATCATCCAGTATCTTACGCGTACCATTCCATGCTGTTTACAGCAGAGTGGTCTGTCCGCAAGATGTCCATTGCTTCGTCTACCCTTAACGCAGAACCACAGACGTCTCCGCCGCCAATGGTGCAATGAAAGAAGGATGTGGACGGCAGAACGGAATGAAATTGTCTTTACTGACGAGTCACGCTTCTGTCCGCAACATCATGGTGGTCGGATTCGAGTCTGGAGGCACCGTGGAGAGAGGATGCTGAACAGCTGTGTTATGCACCGCCACACTGTTCCTGCACCGGGTATTATGGTATGGGGCGGTATTGGGTACCACTCTCACACTCCTCTAGTATGCATTGCTGGTACTTTAGACAGCCAGTGCTACATCTCCGAGGTGTTGGAGCCAGTTGTCCTTTCTTACTTTCAGGGCTTGCCCACAGTTATATTTCAACAGGATAATGCGCGACCATACATGGCACGCGTTGTTCAAGGGTTCTTCATCAATTGCCAGATTGACTTGCTTCCCTGGCCGGCTCGCTTTCCGGATGTTTCGCCGATAGAAAACATATGGTCCATGGTTGCTGAACGATTGACCCAGATTAGATCCCAAGCTGCCACACCAGATCAACTTTTGCAATGTGTGGAAGCTGCTTGGTCTGCTGTACCCCAAGAACACATCCAAAGTCTCTTTGAATCAATGCCGAGGCGTGTGGCAGCGGTGATCTCCAACAATGGCGGCCACTCTGGCTGCTGATTCTGGAAGGAACCTTACTTCACAGAAGTCTATAAATTTAATCATTTGATACTTGGTCAACATGTTGGCTACTAAATAAATTTTGTTGTGATATCTTTTGTATTTCTTGGTGTTGCAATTTGGGTGGCCAGCAGTGTAAATGCTCTCGGTACGGGGACCCATATTGACACATTCAAATTTTCAATGTTTTGAAAGCAAACATTAAAACTTTTTCATGTTTAGATTTTTTCGTGTATGATTTTTTACGCAGTGTACGTTTATGTGAATAAATATTTATCAGTTCCGTGAATGAATTTTGTTAATCAATGCCATCTTGAATATACTGACCACTTGCTAGTGCATACTGGGCAGTCAATCCTTTGATCATCATTGACCTCTTAAATTTTCAATGATAACCCCATCAGGAACCCGTGGTTTAAATCTAGTAAGATGATTGTAGACGTAACAATATTGGGACAGACTCATCAGTACTTTGGTGATTCCGGATTTGGGATTTATCCGGATATTAGATCATCAGTTTAAAACTAGTAAACTAGCATGTAAAAATAATAAAATTTAAGTATAAAATCAGGATTTATGAAATAATGAAATATTTATGATCTAAAGCAATGTTTCCCAACCTTTTCTGTGCTATGCCCCACATGATCCTCTCTAAAACTTTTATGCTCCCCCCTAGCATATACATAATTTTTAATATTTAAGAGCGAAATGTTCACGAAAGAAAATTGAGTGATAGGTTTTAGGAAGAAATTTCTAAGCATTTAAATGTCCATGTCTACAGCAAAAATTCCTTATTAAATATTTAAAATTCACTACAATTTAAATATTTTTTACGTATAGATCACTTACATTATTCTTTATTTTTGGGGAAAAAACAAATTTCGAAAACTTTTGACTTCTTGAAGAAAATTTGCAGATTTGAACAGCAGTTTTCCCTTTAAACTGTGGACGCTTCCATTTTCGAATTGCCTCCCTGTGGGGCGTGGGCCCCATGGTTTTCAATGTAAGGTGTTTTAAGTTGCTTTTTTTGTGCTAATATTTTCTCTTTAATTCTATAGACACATAATTTCTTGTTCAGTTACAAATTTCCATTATTCAAGTCCTCCAGTTGCTGTGCAGATAATCCCGACTAACTAGTCGATCAAACATTTTTCGTTTTCAATAACTTCTTTGTCATCTCTCACTTTCTGCTCTATCGGTAGTGGTATTTTCTGGATCGAGAACCATACTACAGATTTCGCCACTCATTAAATGACTGGGGCATTGTCATCGTAATAAAAAATTTGTTATATCGTCTTCATTTGTAATCGCTTTCCACATTTCTTTACAAAATCCATTACCTGGAAAATTTCACCTTTCATTTGCAGTATCCGAAAACCTTTACATTCGCAGCTATTATATTCATCATCCTCGCCAGAAAATATGGAAGCTGAGCATAAATTATACCAAGCATTTTTTAAAGTATTGGAACTACGGAGCCAAATTATTGATTACACACATTTATGTTAAATTATTGTTTCATCAATAACGAGGTATTTATTTAGTGCTGAAGTGAAATTAAGAATCGGGAAGCTCCATGGCAAAAAATCAAATGCGCGTGCATAAAGCATACACCCATCCAAAAAAAAAAAAGTTGATAGTTTTGAGGTCTGGATATTCGACGTCGGGATCTTGGACCTTGTACTGTATATATGGGTGTGTGTATGTATTATCAGAAACTGTTTTTAATCATAACATAAATCGAAGAAAATATCTCAGTTTTGGTAAAATTTTGAGTGATTTAGCACATATTTCATTTAAAGCTCAATGGCTTTGTTCTTAGTTATAAAGTTCTTAGCTTTTTATATTTTCTTGCATTTAATGTTCTTAGTAATTTGAAATAGTAACTACTGATTGTACTCTTGTGATACTGAGAACAGCTGTGAGTGCTTTTGTTTAAAGCTCCAGAACTGTAAAGTGTTTCTTGCAGGAAAATAAATTTTATCAAACCATCATCGGTTTTGTGTCCATTATGAACCCTTGGTGTCATAAGAGGAATTGAATGGCAGTTCTTTCATGTGAAAAACAATAGGCCATTTTCTTCCCCGCACATCTAGTGAAGATCAAGCCTAACTATAAAATATTTAATTCATTTGTCAGATATAAACTGCATCATGATTTATTTTATATGCTTCATTTACAAATATACACATTCTTTTGCTGTTCGAGCAATATCTCGGGCACATCATCAATGCAGTATTTGGTTAATCCTTTCTGTTGCTGAATAGAAATTTTTAAATAAACAACTATATTATACAATGTATGTGCCACATACTACTAAGAAGCTTCAGCCCCTATGGGTTAAAAGTCTATTACACTAAAATGTGTCAGAAAGCAACATAAGGTTTATGTGATTCAGTCATATTTCTTGTACCATGGCAATAAGTCACAGAAAATTTGCCTGATCTGCCCATTACTTTGACAATTAGTCAACAGCTTATCATAAACATATGTAATTTAAAAATTTAAAGCATGGAATTGTTAAAAATTGTGTGCTATTACATGTTTTCAGGCATAGTTTATATACTATCCACAATATAGTTTCAATATTGCAACTATCCACAATATAGTTTATATTGTGGATTATAAAATTAGTTACAGGACTTTTCTTTCATGTCAGATTCTATAAAATTGCTCTGTCTTAGTAAGCAGTGATTAACAGTCAAACAGCTGCAAATTTAGGAAAATAATGTAAATGTTTTAATTCTGCTTGTTACACTTTGTAATTCAAATATATTTACAGATAAATATTACATTTGCCAACTGATATTTATTTCAGTAATTCTAACATGTTTAATTAATCATTAAATAGCTTACTTTAATTTAAACTAAAAATCAACAAATTATCAAAATTTTGTTTTTACAGAAAACTTCCCAAGTAGAACAAAACTTGAAAATAAGTATTGACAACCTAGTCTTTTTTTTTTTTTTCTAATTTATTAAAACTTTTCCTTTACTAGTAAAGGAAGATACAGGGTTATCAGAAAAGAATCATCAGATTACAAAATTTAAGATTTTCTATAATTACAGACAGAAATTTGTCATTTTAAAGGGAAAATGCAAAATTTTTATTTTGTAGCATTGTCTTTTTGCAGTAAGTGGTAGCACTGTTGTCATTAAGCTGTTTTTGAAATTTTGAAAAGGATTGGAAATGGCATCTAAGCAGGAGAAGGCTTTTTGTGTGCTGTCCTTTTCAAGAACTGAGTCAGTAATAACTGTTCAACATGTATTTAGGAGACAGTAACCATACACTCTCACTCACACCATTGGATTTATCCGAGTGCAGCCGATTATGGTGGTAGTTTGTGTAGTGCAGATAACTACACAGCTACCCTCCTAGGTGATCTGATTTAATCCCATGTCACTTTGGAGATATGCCAAAGATCTTGTGTTCATACAACCTTTGCCCTTTCTACAATAGATTTGTGATGCTTTGCAAACAGTTAATAGTGAAACATTTACAGTGTGTTTTGTGAGAAATGGCGTATCGCAAAGATATTATGCATGGGACTGAAAGAAGTCATATCAAACACCTGTGGGGGAGAAAATAAAGTAGAACATTTTTTTATTAACATATTATTTTTGATTTTCTGTTTGTAATTATGGAAAATATTAAATTTTGTAATCGGGTGATTCTTTCCTCATAATCCTGTAAACTGCTTTATTTCTTCTGGACATTTGACAGAGTTTTAATTCTGATAAAGTTTGGAGCCTTAGAGAGAAATTACTAGACATTATCTTCATCCTGGATAGTAGATGCTAATCAGTAAATAGGGCTTTTTTCTTATTAATTTTTAACTGTTAGAAAGAGCTATTCACATGTGAGTATATTAAAAAAGAAAGCAATTATTCTTAGAGCAGATATTCACAACTGACTGTAGTTACTTTTTGACAAGTACAAATAAAAATTAAATATGCAACATCAAATCTAAGATTTATATCACATTTTAAATTAATTAGTTCCATTTATAGATTTTCTGATGCATTGCTCATGTTTGTGTTTAAAAATAAGAAAATTCATGTAAACTCAGATTTCTGCTAACTAAAATCTTGAAATCTTTGCAACATTGTATGTTTTAAGTACAGGTACTTACATATTATCCTATTAACCATCAAACTGTCACCAAGCACCTCAATTTAATGCCAGTTGTGAATAAGTGTGACATAACACACTCGTAACTTCTGCACATTTGTTTCATGTCACCTGATTTTTGATAAACCACTTTTTGATTTTATGAACAAGAAAATAAATTAACTGTTCCTGCTGTATTTTCCCTTCCATTTTAGGAAAAGAAAGGGGGGATTAGAATTTTAGACCTACCTTCTGCAGATTAGCAAGCAGTGGATTATTTTCAAAGTTTTGATAGTACCATAAAAAAAAATAGGTGTATCAATGGTGATGATATGGGCAACTGAATATGGATGACAAATCTGTAACAGTTTGAAATAAGTACCTGCAGAAACTTTATTCTAAGGAGAACTTCTGGTAAATCTTCGGAGTTTGACCAAATTGCTGAAATTATTGAAAGCCTTTTTAAGAAGCACAAAAGGAAGTGGTTTGAATACTGACTGTTTATTAAATAAAGTGACGTTAGTTTAATCAGAATTTTGTAGGAACGTTGCCGCAACTTTGGCAGGATATCTGCCAACTTTTGGGTTTGGCGGATAATACGTAAGTACCCAAATACGTGATTCAAATAAATCTCCTCCAGACCATACAAAATTGCTAGGTAACTGCATAAATAGATAATTCAAATAAATCTCCTCCAAACCGTACAAAATTGCTTCGGAAATGGGGAGTTTGAGACCTGCAGGTTGGACTACTGCATTGCTTGGATGTGTCCTTGCACCTTACAATAAAAGGACTATTCCCAATGAACTGCCATCAGTCAAGTGTCTGCCCATTGAAGAAAAGAAATAAACCTTAAATTCCACATATTTTTTTTAATATATAGTGCAGACGAAAATTTCTAATAAAGTGTGAAAACAAAATATTATATGTTAATACACTCATAAAATATGTTTAAAAATGCAATAGCTATTACCTGTATTCAGAACACTAATTCTAAGGATAAAACTAAAATGATGGGAACTTATAAGAAACTAAAACTGCATTACAATCAAAACCCTTTTTATAGTTTATTAGAAATTGCACAGTATATCCAAATTGACATCAAGAAAATTCATCTGTGCTCGATGAAAATTAATCCTAAAAAATATTAAATAAATAAATTATTAATATATTAAATAAGCTTAAATATTAATATTATATATTAATTAAGTAAGCTTTGAACCATAATAGTACACATGCATTACAGTCATAAATAAGTTTGAATTGTGTGCTTTTATAAGTTTCATTTGCAAAGTCAGAGGCACCATGGTGCCTAAGCTCACAAGACAAGCCTAATGGTGATCGTTATGATATATATCCAAGCACTGAAACAGCTACAATAGGAGAGGGAAGTGATTTTGTAAAGTGGTATCTTAAATTAGGTCATTTTAATGAGTCTGATTTGAAAATATTGAAGTCTAATAACATAGTTAGAAATTTAAATTTTAATGATGCCAATTCTCTAAAAGACTGCAAAATCTGTATCCAAGGTAAACAAACTGTTCAACCTTTTCAAAAAGAATCAAAATTTCAAAGTGAGGAATTACTGAATTTGATTCACTCAGATTTGTGTGGACCTATGAGAGTCCCATCCATGCTGGTTCACGTTATTTTGTAACCTTCATAGACAACAAATCACATTATGTTGAAGTTAGTTTTCTTAAAAATAAAGATGAAGTAAATGCATTCATAAAATGCAAAGTTGTATCGTCGTCAGAATCGTCTAGTAAAGAAAATAAAAATCCTTCACACTGATAAGTCTCGGAATATCACGGAAAACAATTTAATAAATATCTTCAAGAATGTGAGATTAAACGACAGCTCTCAACACCGATGACTCCCCAACAGAAATTGAGAGCTGAATGCATGAGTTGTGCTTTAACTGAATTGCCCGGATGTTTATTACTATAAAGTAATCTTCCTGATTCCTTTTGGGCTGAAGTCTTGAACTGTGCTGTTCATATACATAATCATTGCCTGAATCAAAGCATGGAAGTAAACAAGACACCATATGAGTTACTTTTTGGCATCAAGCCAACTGTATCTGACTTCAAAATATTTGAACAGAAATGTGTCGTACTTAAAGGTTAAAGGCAATTCAATCCTCGATCAGAAGAATATATTTTTGTAGGATACTCAAATGAATCAAAAACCATACAAGCTGTAGAATAAAAATTCTAGAAAAATTAGATTTAATGATGGATTTGAAAATTTTACTGTGTTAAAGATTTAGAAGTTTTATTTTTTGAAAATATACCTGATAAAAAGAAGGAAGAATCTTTGAATGTAAAGCAAATATTGGCTGATGAAATAACAGAGGACACATCAAATATGGGAGAAACATCTGCTGGGGTATCTAATAAAGAAGATTCTGATTTCAAAGCAATATCTGAAATGCAGATCAAAAGGGGGCAGGTCGGCCAAAGTAGATCAAGACTGAGAATCCAGGACGACCAAAAAAGGAGTACCACAATAGGAACATAAGGAAGAAACAGAAATTCCTGAAGAAGATGCAAATGTGACGTTAAAAGAAGCATTAAATGGAAGATATGCTGAAGAATGGCATGAGGCTATGCAAAATGAAAATTAACCCTTTCCAGCTCGCTACCTATTAAAGATGGAATTTCGAAAAGAAAAAAAAAAAAATGGTAGGTAGTCTAGTCATGCCTGAAGAGTACACAGGTAAAATTTTGTAAAAATAGCACTTACCGTTTTAATTCTGTAGGTGTGCCTGAAGCAGGCTCACTGAATGAATAGAGCTTTGAAAAGAGTGCTGAAGCAAACAGTGCTGGGAAGCTACAACTCAAAACTATTAAAACGTAGCACTAGCAAAATTTCTTTGAAAGCGAAAGAGAAAAAGAGAACTGCTCTAGTGAAAAACCAAACAGCTAGCTGGTAAAATTACCCCTTACCTTCAGAAAATCACCACAACAATTTCTTAGTTGATATTCAAACCTCCTCCACCCCCGAAAAAAAAAGGGGAAAGGAAATACAGATGATGTGGACACACATTTCTATTGTGAATGAGCTCAACGCAGAGCTGCAGTGAAACAAAGACACACATTGTTGTGACCACACATTGTTGTTGGTCTGGTCCTAGTGTTTCAGTGGTCGAACTCAGGGTAGACCTGATGTTCGCCATTCAATTTTAGCCAAGACTTCAGGGTGCATTAAAATTAATATAGAATAAGGAGATAAGCATACAGCCAAGAAAATAACTTTAGAAATTTCTTTTCAAATGGTTCCTTTTATATTCTAAAAGAATCTGGAAGATTTCTTTGAAAAATAAAGGTCTTTAAAAACTAAACATGGCTAAAATGTATGGGCTGGTTTGTGTTGTGCTGCCATCTAGTATGAATAAAGAAGGTTCCGAGTAGCCTATCAATCCTTCTTCATTCAATTTTTCTGTGTGTACAGAGGGATTTTTAGGTGTGCTCACACTGGCACAGTGCACCACAAAGGGTTAAACACTTGTTAAATGGTGCATAGAAATTAGTAAAACAACGGCAAAACAAAAAAGTAATAGGATGTCGTTGGGTTCTTAAAACGAAATATAATGCATATGGAACAGAAGCAACTACTGTGTTAGATGTAGCTTTTTAACACAGATTGTTGTTTCACTTTTATGATTTATTTGAGGCATGTTTCTCTTCTGTCTTGAAAAGCTTGATTAGTTGCCAGAGGACTTGCAGAAGAACCTTTAATTTATTTCAATGAATCCTTTGTGCTCCCTTAGCCAGAGCAAACTCTGTAAGAACTGTGATTGCATATGGTGCTGAACGAGACCGTATTCTGTATGAAGTAGATTTTGTTATGGTTTATGTTAATGGAGATTTAAAAGGACAAATATTCATGGAACAAGCTGAAGGTTTTGAAGACCGAAATAATCCTAACTATGTGCATGCTTTGCAAAGTCTCTTATGGTTTGAAACAAACTGGACTACAGCGGTATAAAAAATTAGACAAGAAATTCGAGAATTTTAGATTACTATCATAACAATCAGATAAGTGTGTTTACAAGATGGAAACATCTTAATGTGAATTAATTCTACTTTTATTTGTAAATGATTTAATAATAGCTACAAATAGCTATGATTTATACCTTGAACTTTAAAGATTAACTTTCTAAAGACTTAAATGCTGTAAATTAATTGGAATGACTGTAAAGGATTAATGTTCATTTTTTTAGTCACCAAAAGTGGAAAAGGGAATTGTTTTATCATAAAGTATACATCAAAGAGCCATTACATTATGACTACCCTGTTAATAACATGTAAGACCACCCTTAGCCCTCAAAACTGCCAGCACCTGTCATGGCATTGACTCCACAAGGTGCTGATACGTAGTCTGAGGTATCTGGTGCCAAGCACTCACTAACTGGCCCTGCAATTCCCACACATTGTGAGCGGGTAGCATGGCAGCACGAATTTGATTTTTTGTTGACGGTTCAACCCGTATGATATGGTGCATTATCCTGTTTGTAAACAGCAGCCCCCCACTGGAAATACTGTAGTCATGAAGTTTGAACCTGCTCTGTTACAATGTTGACGTAGCACACAGATGTCAGGGATTGTTCTATGGGGATTATGGGTCGTAATGTGCTCCATGAAAATGTTGCCCATACCATAATACCTCCGCCACCAGCTTGCCTCCGTCCAACAGTGCATTTGGGAGCTGCTTTATATACTCCCAACATCAGCTGCACACGTGCAGTGGTTTTGTTTCTGGTGCAGCTCATTGTTATAGATGGAGGATGGTCATAATGTAATGGCTCTTAGGTGTACGAGCTTAGAGCTTAAGTGTATCTTAAGAGCTCTTCTAATGCATGCACAGTTCATGTTTATCGATACAGTGATGATGTAACTCTTTTTCTTGTATGTA
>KK118493.1:562410-618638 GCA_000611955.2 Stegodyphus mimosarum
CAAAATCTTTATAAATTTCACCTGAGTATTTTTTCGTATTCATTAAAATGTCATTTTCTATAAATAGTTGAAGTCCCTTATGTTCTTGCAGTGTAAATTTTACTGCTGCTCTAATTATGTTCCAGATTAGTCTTACTGCAGTTCATTAGATTTTAAACATCAGAAAAAGTCCAAATATCATTTTTAGTAATTTTCAACACCGCCGTATTTCAATAAAAGTGTATAAATTGTATTTTGTTTATCATTAGATATTTTTATATGATTTTTATTAGTAACTGCATTAGTATTTAACAGAATTGTTTTGTATTGCAAGTAATATACTCTTAAAAAGAGAGCACATGTTTAAGTGATTAACTGAAATTGTATCATAAAAATTCTAACACCTCTATGTGAATAACTTGACAAGTTTTCAGATTCCAACTGCATTTTCTTGTTTCCCGAGAAATGAGCTATTTTAATTAATAGTCAGAAAATAATTCAAACAGTATATCTCCAAAAAGAGACAAATTATTGAGATCCTGATTTTATTTAAAAATATGCCTCTTTCTCTCTCCCCCCCCTTTTTTTAAATAAGAATTCAAATTTCCTTAAAATTTTCCCACACTTTTTAACTCTACATGGTAAAATAAAAATAGGTTCACTTAAATTTATGAATATATTTGCAACTATCAATGCCAATTTGAACTGATTGTGTGTGTAAAAAAATTTTTTATGTATACCTAAGTATCCCAGATTGTTGAACTGGTAGAGGTGGACTATTTTCTCACCCAATGCCTGATTTACATTCTTAGTTTCACTAGCTTCCCTAAGCACATTGTAGGACTTCCCTTTAGCAGTAAAGAATACCTCGCACTCTCTTCCGAACTCTCTTAGCTGGAACCACGAGTCTCCCTGCCTTACACCTATATATACTGCAGTTTCTGTATCAAGGGTGGGGTAGATTTTGTCTGCCACCACCAACTGATTAAGACCTTCAAATTCTGTCACTCCACTTAAATTCGCATAATTTTCCCACATTGTGGTTGTGGAACAAAATTTATACCATGAGATAGATGTAATCAGCCAACATGGTCACATAATCCTTGGCAGTAATGTGTCCTTGCACAGTAATCATGGGTCCCATGAAATACCATGATATAGTTGCCCATATCATGACTGAATCTTCAACATGTTTCACTCTCTGTAGCAAACATTCTCATACAATTGGGGTGGGGGCACATTTGCCAGACGTAAACTCACCTAGAAGTCAGTAACAATGTGAAGCAAGACTCATTCGACCAAATAAGTCTTCTGTTGCTCTACAGTCCTGATTTTATGACCAGGTTTTTTTTGTCCAGGCACCAATTTCATGGCCATCCCATTCTCCGAACATCGCACAGCTCGACTTCTTTTGTCTGGGAATACTTTTAAACAACTAAATCTGTGCTGCAGAGGTACACAACATCAAGGAATTAAAAAATCGAATCATCATAGAAACAGCTGCTGTGACTGTACAAATGTTTAATAACATCTAGAGGGAAATCGAAAGCAGACGTGATATTCTCCAAGCAACTAATGATGCTCATGTAAGTGTAGTGATGTAAAGTTCTTCGAGGTGCTAAATAAAATTCTGTCTTCTTTTTCCCCGTTTTCATACTCTGAATTATTTAAAACATATCATTATCCAGTGAATAAATTGTGGATGCCCTGTGTTTTGAATTTATGAGTTCTACTACTATAATAACACAGGGTTATTGATAAGGGAAATTATCACTTTTATTTATTTATTTATTTTTCCCCTTGGTTGTCAAAAAGGTCTTGCTACTTTTAGTAGTCTAAGGGTTTTATGTCCTTATCTCCAGATTTATTTTGGCTATTTTTTTTTTTTTTTTCAAATTCTAGTGACCATCAACTGAGAATTATAACCTACAGAACATAATACATGAAACAAACATTTTCAAACACAGGAAGTGGCCACAATTTCAAAATTAAGTAAAATACACAGTGAATAAACATAAAATTACTGTGCAAAATATGATAAGTAAGTATAAACTACAAAAACAAATATGAAACAAATTAAAAGTGCATAATACTAATTTGTAAACAAATAAACATGAATATTTACATTAATATCAAAGTCTATTATCATATACCTGCGAGCACCATTTCATATTCCGTATGATGGTATATATATTTATGTATTTTGTTTTCCACATAAATTAAAAGTAATTCTTTGCTCAGTTAAGTCCTATAAAATAGTAAGTATACATAAAAAATTTCTCTAAACTGCACCATTTCAAAATTAATCTATCTTATATGATTTTTCATAATGCTCATAGAATAGGCACTTGCATAATGCTTCAGCCAATAATAAATTTCAAATCTGGGAGCCGAAACTTAAAACTTACCACTCAAAGTTTAATCAAAATTAAATTGCTCTGAACTGGAAACTCTCTGATCTTAGACATGAGGCATTCTATCTCTCACTTTTCAGCTATTAACCTGCTAATACATTCTTTCTTTAAATATGTCTAAAAAATATAGCAGGTACTGATGTCAGTCTTCAAAAAGTGATGTGCATACTGATCCAATTTATCTGATTTTACTAAAAAATTGTTCTAATGAAAATAGAGAAATATTATACCAGCAATGCTTGCTGCATCACAATTATGCACCAAACTATCACTGTGTAATCAGCTTATTAATCTATAGTAATTGTCTTGTCAGCTTCTAAATAATCATAGTATGTATAAATATTTGAATAGAATTATTTGTTATAAAAGTAAAGAAACATACCTTGTGTGCTATACGTGCCGCTCCAGTATCTGTGCCACTCCGGGTTACTGGTAATTTGCACACTTCACATAGCTAAGGGGATAAAATGGTGTAAAAATTAGAAGTTAAATATACTCTAACATAAATAACCTAAAAAACTAAAATCCTGTTGTAAATATTTGGCATTAATTTATGTTAACCCATTGTATATATATATATGTGTGTATTAATATATATATATATAATAATAAAAGCAAAATTTAGAAACAGTACTGTTGTAATGTTGTTTGACGTAGAATGTAAATTCATAACAAAGAGGAAACTTGGCAGCTGAGCAAGATTAAATTCCATTTTTATTTAAATTCACATTTGTGGTGACAATAACTTACATTCTAATCATGCCTATTTTCAAAACATTTACATTTTTGGATACTGTTACAGTAGGAAGAAAGCACAGCGGAATAGCATCCAAGCAGAACAGAAATTCAAGCTAAAATAAGTGTTATCAGCACTGCACAGTCTCTGGCATAGATTTATGTAGAAATGACACAGTCCAGAAATGTTATTGTAATTTTTAAAATACAAAGAGGAAATACTAAAATTAAAAATGAGGAATTAAAAGCCCATTATATATATATATATATATATATATAATTAAGTAAAATTATAACAAAACAGGCAATCTTATGAATTTATAAATGGAAAACAAAGATAAAAAATTATTGTAAAAAATTAAAAATAAGAGTTAAAATTTAGTGGATGTATTAGAGCAAAATTATTAACAGAAAGCTGATATAAATGTTCTGTCACTGTCAGATGTAATCACTGTCAGATTCATAACTTCTTCAGGACATGGAAAAAATTTGACACTGATGCTACTATATCTGGCATACTAGATACATTTTTCTTCATCCCAAGTCAGCAGAGGTAACTAAGTTTATTATTTTTAAATTATTTGTATTGCTGAAAATTTAAGGACATCACTGCTACAGATCTATTTTGCTGAATCTAATGTAAATACAGAAGTAAAATCAAAATTCAAATTGGAGTTCAACGTATCTGAAAATTTTCCAGTGGTGGTAAATGTTAAATATTAAACAGCATGGTAACCTTTTAGGCAATGATTACAGGCTTCAGTTAACTCCGCTTCAAAGTTCTGAGTGTGTTGCTGAGAAGAAATTTAACAAATTTCTTTGCATATGCAAAAAATAGATTTTGTAAATGATACTCATAGGTTGGAAGATTACTTTTAATACTCTATGAATTGAGAATAATCAATTTGTTAATCAGATAACCCCAGGACCAGTGCCTAAACCTAACAGCTGCACTGGGCAGCAGAATTCAGGGGCAGAAAAATATTTTGAATTTATGGAAGTGCTTGGGATTTTAGCCTTGCAGAGACTGCACAGTACTTCAAAATGTCTAGTGCTGGCCCTGGAAAAGGCTTAAGTGTATGTGAAAGTTTATTTATTTAGGACTCTGTTAAGCCTTAACCCTTTGACGGATGGTGGGACGCCAGGAGTCCCATCTTTTTTATAAGTTTTTATCTCTGAGATGAAAGCTGCAAAATTCCATTTAAAATATACTAGTTATCATAAATTACGGGAAAATCACAAAAATAGCGATAACTCCCTCAAAAATAAGCCAAACCCTAAATTTGAATATGTTGCCAAGTAAGAGTAGCTGAGTAAAACTGCAATATGCAAATTAGTGGCACTGCACTCGGAATACGTCATCTGCGAGGGTATAAAAGCCCATGTTTGAGAGCAAGCCCACATATTTCACTGTGATAGTGACATCAGAAATCCGAGGTAGCCAATTCATAACAATGACCTCCAGGCATCATTTGCCTGAACTACGATGGAGAGCCACTGGGAGATTAGAGGCAGGATAAAGATAACCCTGTAACATGAAATCTCATTGAATACTGAATGGGTATGTGAATGTGATTCACCACAGAAAAATATCCTAAGCAGAGAAAAGAGAGGTGAAATGTAAATAAACATGATGGCCTTCTAAATATCCTCCTTTTCCCCTTTTCAAACCTGTAGCAAATAAAGTACTGGAGCGAAAATCTTCTCTGTTTCAAATCTATTATGAAATCATTAAAAAATAAATAAAAAGTCATACAGGTAGTGATTTTTTTTAATATTTTTTATTTTGTGAATATGATCAATGTTTTCTAGATAATTATTCAAAAACTTTTTTTATATCTTGCATTTTCATTTAGTTGCTAAAACTAGCATTTTATATAAGCATGCTAGGAGAATTTCAATTTACACTCCGGCAAAGATGACATTTTATTGCTCTAGATGCATGGCAGGACAAGCAGTATCCCACCATATCATGAATTACCTTGAAGGGTTTATTTGTTTTTCCCCCCCATGAAATAACATTGTAATAGGGGCTAATTATCTATGAGTACTTTTTTCCAAAAAAAAACAATTATGCCCCGAACCTCAAATGGTTAATAATGTGTGGGAAATGCATGTAAGTATAATAAATAACCTATATAATTCAAACTTAACTTCGCCCCCCCTCAAGTCCTTCTATGCTGCCTCAGCGTGGCGGGGTGTGTCACTGGGCGGAACAGGCAAAGTACGTCAGGAGCATAGCTCCTGGTAGGGCCACCCTAGGCGTGAAGGTCGTTCCAATATGCCCAACTAAAGCATAGTAGGTGAAGAACCTTCAGGGGATTACCATCTTGGTGATTGGGTGTCACAATCCTGGGGCTCCAGTGATCTATTCTTTTTCCGTCTCCTCTTAAGTGTAACTTTTCCTTCTCCCATGTGGTTTTCCTCTTCCGAAGTTGGGGCTCGTTATGAGAGACTGGAACAGCCTTTGTCTCTAGTTTTTCGAATGGCAAGAAAACTGCCCACGTATTTGCCATGCGTGGAGACCCGTGTCACTGGAAAGGAGGGTCCTGGTAGTTGAGGGGCGAGGTACTGTCCCCAACACACTGCTTCAGCTAAACGGGAGGCACTTTGTCGTCCTCGCTGGTGTCAATCGGCTGGTCACTAGTCCTTGTGTCAGTGGCTTGGGGATAAGCTCTTGGGAGTACCTCCTTTTGGGAAAGCTGACTGTGGGGCTCCAGTTTGCCTATAGACCCGGTCATCCCTAACATAGGAATCTGCATCCCCTTGTTGGACTCCATGGTGGGTGGGGACGCCAGGTCCGAATCTTTATTTCCTTCAAATATGGCTTCACAAATCTTTATTACACATCATGAAACTGCCAATGAATCATCTAGCAAAAGACCTCGAACTACAAAAAGTACAGAAAACACTAAAGTTGTTCCCCCATTTTTGGTTATGACAGGATCTTCTGAATTCCATAAAATGTCACCTTTCCTTGTTCAAAAATATATAAGTCTTTGCCGAAGAATCAAATTCAATTAAGTGCTTATGATCTGGTAACTTATTAATAGAAACTGTCTCTGCTAATCAATCAAAGACACTTCTTACTATGTCAAAAATGGGACAAGTTGCTGTTACGGTTTCTGCACACAAAACCCTGAATTCCAGTCGCAGCATAATATCAGAAGTCGATCTATTAACAGTGTTGAATGATGAATTCATCAAGGAGCTTGCCGAGCAGAATGTTTGCTATGCACGTTGAATTAAAATCAAAAGGGATGGTCAGTTAATTGACACTAAACATGTCGTTTTGACTTTTAGCACCCCTCGACTTCCAAATCACATTAAAGCAGGTTATTTGCATTGCCGGGTGTGACCGTATGTGCCAAACCCTATGCGTTGTTTTCAGTGCCAGCGGTTTCAGCACTCAAAGGATGTATGTCACAGTAAACTTACATGCGCTCGCTGCTCCTCTGTAGATCATGAAAGTGAGGGTTGCACTGCCGAGCCTCTTTGTGTAAATTGTAAAGGAAGTCACCCATCCTTCTCTCGCTCCTGTCCCAAATGGAAATCCGAAAAGGAAACTCAAAGTATAAGGGCAACCAAAAAGATATCATATACAGAAGCTAAGAGATTGTTAGAAAGCACCCAACCTCGTCTAAATCTGAGTTTTGCTGATGCAACAAAATCTGTTCGCTCAATAGCCATCCAAACGTCACTTACTACTCAAACAAAGCCTAAAACTGAAATACCACAAAAAACGCTAAGTAGCAATTTATCTGCCAGTACTATGCATACATCAACTCATAAAAAACCTGAAGTAATAAATATTAAAAAGCAAACTAAATCCTTTTTAAATAACATAAACTCTAAAACACTAAATTCTGGTTATACCTCATTAGAGAGTATGCTATCAGATACATTTGAATCTTAAATGGAATTAGAAGAAGGATTAACTCAGATAAAGAGTATTCTGCCATGCCTAACAAAGAAACAGCATAGGCAAAATAAACATTCATGATGGCTACTTTAATCTCTTGGAACTGTCGCGGATTTCATCGAGGCCTAGTGAACAAAATCCTGATAGACATTTGTCAGCCTGCCTGTTTTGGAATGCAGGAGACTTATCTCAAGCAAGAAAGCACAGCTAAGTTGTGGAGATATTCAACTGTCAGGAAAGACTTTTTGTCTGGTGAGCGCGTAAGCGGAGGTGTTGCTATCCTAACCTCCCACACCTACCCTTCAACTGTCTTTCTCTTAGAACACATGTCTCCAAGCTGTTGCTGTGCAGATCAATATCAGTATGCTCGTCACTATCTGTACTATCTACTTGCCTCCTAATGAAGTGATAAATAAAAAGGAATTAGATTATTTGGTAGAACAGTTGCTTACTCTTTTTATTGTAATTGGAGATTTCAATGGCCATAATCATCTTTCGGGTAGTGGTGATATAAATGTTCGGGGAAAACAAATAGACGACCTTATTTGTGATCATTGCTTATGTCTCCTTAATAGCGGAGAACAAACATATTTCCACCAGCCCTTGAGGACATTTCATAGTATTGATCTGGCCATTTGTTCGCCATCACTTCTCCCTTTTTGTTCATTTAGCGTCGGAAACGACACTTTTAACAGTGATCATTTCCCTATCTTTGTGACTTTTAATCAATTTACAGCATGGCCTAATGCCAGATCACCACGTTTTATTTACGAACAAGTGGATTGGGAAATGTTTTCCCATTTGGCCATGCTCACTAATGACATGACAAAGAATGTGTCAATTGAAGAAGCTGTAAAATCTATCACTGATACTCTTGTTCAGGCAGCTAAAATCTCTATTCACATATCATCAGGCAGGCTTCCTAAATATCCCAAACCATGGTAGAATCATGACTGTCAGATAGCTCATAGACAGCAAAGAAAAGCCTGGGGAATCTTTCGCAGGTATCCCACGCTTAGCAATCTTATCTTCTATAAAAAGGCAAAAGCTCGGAGAGTGCGGCGCCAAAGACAGGAAGACACTTGGATCAGTTATGTGTCATCCATTACCTCTTATACTCCAAGCAAGTGTGTTTAGGAAAAAGTTAAAAAAATCTCAGGCAATTATAAGGATCATGGACTTTCTATCTTAGAAAAGGATGGCGTAACGTATAGCAGCAGAGAAGATATAGCTAATGTCATAGGGGAGACTTTTAGTGCTGTTTCAAATAGTATTAACTATCCACCAGCATTCCTCACAGCTAAGCTTTGTTGTGAGAATACATCCATCAATTTTAACTCTTCCAACACCGAAGCATATAACACTAATTTTACTACGCTGAAGATGATCAGTGCTTTGTCGCTAACTCCTAAGATGAGCCTTGGCCATGATGACATTTCTTACATCGTGCTGAAGCATTTCTCCAATGAATCATTAAAATCTCTTCTCTTTCTGTATAACAGAATATGAAAGGAGTGTTCTTTTCCTAATGCTTGGCGAGATGCTATAGTGATCCCCATTGCCAAACCTGGAAAGGACCCAAAGAATCCTTCAAATCATCGCCCCATCACGCTCACTAGCTGCCTTTGCAAGATTATGGAAAAAAAGGTAAACCGTCGTCTCACCCACTATCTGGAGAATACATTGCCTATCGCCTTACCAGAGTGGTTTCTGTTGGGGAAGATCTTCACTTGACAATGTCATGTTTTTAGAAACTGCAGTATGCAATGCATTTGTGAAAAGAAATCATGTGGTTTCAGTCTTCTTTGACATGGAAAAAGCATGTGATAGAACTTGGCGGCACGGGACTCTACATGACCTTTATAGCACTGGACTGCAAGGTAACCTGCCTTCGTCAAAACTTTCGGAGGGATCGGACATTCCAAGTCAAAATGGGATCGTTGTTCTTTCGTGTATTTGCACAACAAGAAGGTGTACCCCAAGGGTCGGTACTCAGTGTTACGCTTTTCAGTCTGAAAATTAATTCCATTTTAAGAGAACTTACCCTCACAGTGCATGGTTCCCTGTATGTTGATGTGCTACTGGAGGTCAAGATATGAGATATATCGAAAGACAATTGCAAATTGCTCTAAGCAGAATAGTAAAGTGGTTCAACAACAGTGGTTTTAAATTTGCTAGCCAGAAGACCGTTTGTGTACATTTCTGTCGCAAAAGAAATCTACATCCCGAACCAGAGCTGCATCTTGATGGTTCCTTGATCCGAGTTGAACCAGAAGCGAAATTTCTAGGAGTCATCTTTGACAGAAAGCTCACTTTCCTTCTGCATATTTTAAATTTAAAGAAAAAAATGCACTAAAGCCCTTAAAGTACTAAAAATCCTAGCAAATACCTCATGGGGAGCAGAACTTTGTTCTATGTTATGCATATATAGAGCTTTAATTCGTTCCAGACTTGACTATGGTTGTGTTATCTATGGATTAGCAAGACCTTCTGTACTACTGAAATTGAATACAGTCTACCATCAAGCTCTATGGATATGCTGTGGAGTTTTCAGAACATCTCCAGTCTAAAGTTTATATGTCATCTGCTCTGAACCTTCTCTGGAATTCAGATGCAAGGAATTATCCCTTGAATTTCATTATAAAGTAATGTCACGGGCCGAACATCCCATTCGTCTCATGACATCTGATCGGTACTGGCGCCTCTACCAAGCACGTCCTTCATGTATCTCTCATTTTAATCTTCGTGTTCTCTCACTGATCGAAGAACTCAACCTAAATGATCTGCATCCCAAAAGCTTCAACCTTTTCGGTATTGCACCCTGGAAAGAAGTGAATATTCACCTACTTGACATTTTTGGAAGACTTAAGAAAAGCAATACCAATGATATCCAATATCAACAAATCATCCTAGAGCATAGAAGCAGTCATTCTAACTATACAGCAATTTTTACTGACGGCTCAAAGAATCATGATCATGTCGGGGCATCTTTTGTTTGTGATAACGTAAACAAGAGTAGTACTCTTCATAAGGCTGCATCTGCCTTTACGGCAGAAACTCTTGCTGTTTTGAACTCCTTAACCTTCATCTCTAAGCAGAATAACAAAAAGTTCATCATCTATTCTGACTCTCTGAGTGCTCTTGAATCAATAAATACAAATACTAGCCACCCTTTGGTCTTAGATATATTAAAGGCACACCTGCGTTTGAGAAACGCAGGTTATTCTATTGTGTACTGCTGGGTGCCTGGACATGCAGGCATCAAAGGCAATGAATTCGCCGATGCTGCAGCAAAATCAGCTGATATTACTTCCGAAAATGAGGTCCCCTTTACAGACATACGAAATTACATCAAAGCAAAGATCTTGTCCAGGTGGCAAGAACTCTGGAAATGTCAGACTCTGAACAAATTAAGGCAAGTGAAACCCAATTGAGTACTGGGAGTCAAGAGGAAATCGTAAGGAGGATGTACTGCTGACTCGTCTACGAATTGGTCACTGCAGACTGACACATCAGCATCTCTTGAAAGGAGATAAGGAGCCTATTTGTTACACTTGCAACACTCCTACTTCAGTCAATCATATTTTAACCTCCTGCCCTGTTTTTAATCAGAAACGTGACCATCATTTTAACCCTACGAATGTTAACAGATCTTATTGGAAGAAATCCCCACATCAACCTCATTAAGTATTTTAAAAGATACCAATCTCTACCATATGATTTGAGTTCTTTTTTCTAATATCCTGTACTATCTGTTGCTAGAGCACTTCTCACATTCATCTGTGCATACTTTCATCAACGTTTCAGATACGATCACAATTCATACTCAGTAATGTTCTTGCATTTGTATTTCATTCACCATTCGTCTGGCGCATAATAACCTTCTAGGTTTTGTGCCATTAAAAGCCAACCAACCAAACTTAACTTCGTCAGTGTGTAGTAAAAATGGGATAACATTAGTGCAGGGGTGGGCAGACTTTTCCAGGGTGCGGGCTACTCCCAATTTTTTTAATGTGTTGCGGTCGACCCAGTGGCTTAGGTTTGCTGATCTAAAAAAATGATCTACAATATTTATTATAACTTAATTATAAATACAGAATAAATACTTACCTACCTAACCCTACCTTAAAAATACTTCCGCTTTTAAAGCAAAACGCGAGATACAAACATAATAATAATAATAATTCCAAATGACGCATTTCTTATCAAACAATTCAAAATACATTAAAAAATAAATCATTTTCATCTAAAAGTTAGTTCTTGTAGTTATAGTTAGTAGAAGACTTAGTCTGCATACAGTCCGCCGACCTTGAACATCCCGGTATATTATTATTAACTACTAATCTTGCACTGGATTCTAAGTGGTCGTCTGTGAGATGGGAACGATATGTTGTCTTAATTATATTCATCGTTGAAAATGCAGATTCACACAGGTAGGTAGAGCCAAAGAACAGTGTTAAATGAAATGCAACTCTTTTTAAATTAAGATAATTTACATCCAGTGACAAATAAAGTTATGTTCCAAAAGTTATTCTTAGGTTCTGAACTATGTGCTTTAAAAAATTAATGTCATTTTGAAGGAGGAAAACTTCGTTGTCCTAAAGAGATAGAGAGTATATGATTTCAGTTATTTCTTCCACATCAGCATTGTTAAACAGGTAACACATAAATATAACAATTGGTTCTAGTCTAGTAAATTCTTTAAAACGTCTTTCAAATTCAGAGCGAAGTTTTATTCTGTCATCATAATATTTCTCTTTGTTTAATGTACTTGAGTTTCTAAACAACAGGAATATTTTTGAAATTTTTTTGTTGATGCTTCATGACTTGATAAAATATTAGCCTTAACTTGCTCTTGAAAGTATTAACAAATCCATTAAATTCTACTGTAG
Source organism: Stegodyphus mimosarum (assembly GCA_000611955.2). Lineage (NCBI taxonomy): Eukaryota > Metazoa > Arthropoda > Arachnida > Araneae > Eresidae > Stegodyphus > Stegodyphus mimosarum. The sequence goes on from KK118493.1 coordinate 574,353, forward strand.
TTTGTAGTTTAATTTTTTCCTTGCAGTTGTAAGTTCAATTCATTATAGATGGCTTGTTATATCAACAACAAAACATCCATCAACCGAACATCATCACTAAGTTCAACGTATGCTTTCTCATATGATTCCAAAAAAATCTTTTACCTTTGTAGTAGGTCCCTGAATGTCTGTATCTTAGTATCCACGTCTTAGGTCTTAATAAAGGCGGTCACGCCAAATGTCTTGGTGGTCCACCAGCTGATCGAGATCGATTTAATGCCCACCCCTAATTTAGTGGAACATATCTTAAGTTGCTAGTCTCATGAAATAATGCCAGTAATGTATAGCAGATGCTATCTAAGCTTTATGATGATAGCCACAGTTTGGAAGGTTTTCCGATATCACAAATAAAAAGCAAAATTTTCTGATTTATGAAAATTTTAAAGAAATATGGAGAAGTGTTAATGAATGAAGATAGTTTTTTTTAATTTGCGATGACAATGAGCCAATCATCAGTCAACTAACAGGCAGCGAAATCTGTAGTATGGTTCTAAATCCAGAAAACATCACTGCCAATCTTGCAGATGGTGACAGAGAGATTATCAAGGGCAAAAAAATTTCGGTTGACAATTTAGTGGAAATTATCAACATGGCAATTACAGGACTTGATGAATCAAACTTTTTAAAGGAAAAGAAAATTACTAGTTTATAAAAAGCAAAATACTTACTACCACAGCAAGGGGCCATGGCGGCGGCTTTTCTGCAAGTCTGGGCTTCTTTCGTGGAGGTGAATTTCCTGTTGCCCTGGGGGGAAAAAAGTCATTTTCCTCTTATTAAAAAATGTACATATATAATTTCAAAAGGGCAAATTCTTTGGTTACAAATTACTGGAAGAAGTGTAGGAACAGTAGTTTTCAAAATGGTGTGACACAGGGAATCCATTAAACTAGAATTTTTGTTTGTAAAATCCTGACCATAAGGAAATTGGAGCTTAGAAAAACACTGAAAATATATCAGGGCTTTATGTGGAAAATAGAAAGAAAATTATTAATTCATAATAATTTTTTTACGGAATGATTTGAACACACACTTCATAAGTGTAGTTTTTAATTGAATAATTCTTTAAATTTATGTTTAACGGATGGAAAAGTAATTATTTGGAATTTTTTATACAAAATATTGTTGCATGCAGCTGCTTTGTAGAATCTGTAAAAAAATTTACTAAATTTTTAAAGTTTGTAAAATAATAAGCAATTGTCATTATGACCAATATTCCAGTACATATTTTTAGCAGTTATCACCCATATTTAAGTCATTCTATGTTATAAAACTATTCCCTTTTTCAAAAAATTATACATTGCTCCTTCTTTTGATAGTATTGACTAACTTTAGTTTTTTTTTTTGTTCATTTTAATAATGCACATTTTAAATCCATTTTGTATTAACACTTAATTTAAAATGGAAAAGATGTCTGCTAAATGGGCCTCAAATTCGAACTACACTAGATAATTCCTGAGCATATAGTTTTGCTGAGGCGTTGAGAATGAAAATGAGGTAAGTGCCAAAAATTAAATTTTACAGAGGCAAAAGAAGTTTTGATGGTCCAATATCGAAATGAATAATACTCTTGGCTCAAAATTGTTTGTTGAAGCAAAAGACATAACAGGTAGGTTTGAAAAGAAAAAAAATAAATATTTGCAAACCTCCTTATAGAAGTTATGGTATTTTTCATTGAGATATTCAAGCATTGCTAGCAAGTCTTTCTTCTTTCCTTCGTTCAGTATTAGTATTTTTTCGTTAAAAGGAAAGGTAGCCATGTGTTTGAATCCATTAAATTTTTGCTTCTTGAAGATTGTCTTCTGTTGTCACTCTTCTAATTCATAATTCATTGAAAGTCTTTTTGGTGCTGATGAGAGGAAGTGTTGAATTTGATATGCAAATCCAAGAAACTTCAGAAATTTTTAGAGCAGTAGTGTTCAGGAACAAATTGCAAATACGTCTAACATAAAAAAAAAACACCTTTTTTCCATTGGAATCACTTGGAACAGAGTTTCGGGTCTTGCAGATCTCACCATTTCTTGAACCTCTTTTGGGACCATGCACTTGCTCACTCTCTTTCATTTTTCTATAACACCAAAGTCTCTATAACATGGTATGTAAGAATGGCCAGAAACAAGAAATATAAGGTCAATTATTTCATAATAGCCTTTCAGGACAAGAAATAGAATCATTATTGGCTCTGTGTGATTCTTATTCTGTCCAGTGCAGTTGTCACGCTATATTTCTAAATGTTTTCTAGGAGTGAATCATGACGTCAGAACTTTGAAAAGACACGAACTTACTTCATTTTCTCCACGTCCGGCAATCGCCTTATGCCATATACACATGTAACTTGTTGAACCTGCTTCGTACATGTATGCAAAGGTTGCAATTTGGTAACTGCCTTGAATAAAACATGCTACTGTGGGTGAGGGTCGCCATAAACAGCACCTGTTGCATGTCAATAGCAACTGTGCTAGAAGGATACTGACTGTTAAGAAACGAAACAGAGAGCAAATGCAATGCTCTGTCAGCTTTTCGTTGATGAAGTTCCCTCTCCCCTATTGGCTACAGTTTTGCTACTCTAGGAGCTGCTTTTACTTGTGCACTGAATTTGTCATATATACGGCAAGTATCGGTTCGTGGCCTCTTGAAACTAAGCTTCGCAAAGTCCTTCTTGAAAACCCTTCAGTAATATCTTTCATCTATTTGAACTGCAGGGTATTTTTTTTAATGCTATGTGCATTCAGTGTATATGCAAATCTGGGCTTAAATATTCCTTTGAAGATTTGTTGCGGCTATAGTGGCTTTCTGCACGGGGAAATGAAAGGATGTGTTCCTTTATCAAGCCCCTCTTGTCATCTGTATATTTCAGACTACGAGATTTTACATTTTTCCTGCAACCATCCCTGAATACTAGGTCTCCTTTTTTTAGGCGATTCAAAATGCCTTCATTTCTCTTCTTGGAAATATCAAAGATTGATTTAAAAGTATTATTGCGAACCTGAATAGAGCCATTGGCTGATGGGACAGTATATATATATCGCTGACGTTTGGCATCGGCTGTTACTTGCATCAAAGAAAGTTCCTTGTCGTCTTCTCCCGATTGCTGTCAAATGCACTCGGCTCATCAAATAACTATTTTGAGCTTCATGTGTAAGCGAGTGGAATTCGGTGTGCAGTTTGAGCATGTCGCTGGACGACAATATATACAAATATTTACACTTGCAGGTCGCCTGAAACAAGACGAAATAAGTAAAAAGATAGTTTTATTCAATACAAAGTCAAGGTTAGTCAGCTTCAATATTATTTCTACAACAATAGATAAACCAACAATTAACCTTTTGGGATAGGACAAAGTCTGTTTTCTGTTTTGGCATTTTTCAGTTAATGCAGATTGGAGAAAGGTTGGAAAAGGTTAAAGTTATCCCGCACGGGTTTTTCTGTTACCTCTTTTTCAATGCCAAGCATTCGGGAGTTACCCCCGACCTCATCTTCAGGCAACGATTGAAACTAAACGAAGCTCGTTAGGCACTTGCCTCTTTTTCAATGCTATTGGCATTGGAACATGGATTATTTTCAGTGAAAAAATGCAGTTTCACAAATTTTGACACTTCCCGCATTTTTATTTTCAATGCCTCTATGATTTCCAATTTTAGCTCAAAGAAATTGGCTCAAGATTTTTTCTTTGAGAGATATATTTTACTTTTTAAAGTAATAGGAAAATGTTATGGTTGCTAGGTTATTCATCACCAAGCAAAGTAAGGAATTTTAAATTTAATTCTCTGGATTTTAATTAAATTTTTGCAGTTTCATCTACAACTATTTTAATGTAACTAGTAACTTTTACCACAAGTGCATAGCAATAAAGAGAGCAGTGAAAATATTAATATTGGGTTGTCTTAAAAGTCATGACACATTTTTTCTATGTTCTTCAAATGTTCTTTATTTATATAAAGTTCAATAAGCAGTCAATAATATATAGCCCATTTTGTTTGGTAACTGTTTGCTTTCATTTAATGATCTTCATAATTCCTCCTTCACAACAGAACCTAGCTTTATCAGCAAAAAGCTGAGCAAGGTGCTGATTTACGGCCTCATCTAAATTGAATGTTATACCACGAAAGAAGTTTTGAAAAGAGCGAAACAAGTGAAAATGTGAGGGCACAAGATCAGGCAAGTATGATATGCGTAGTAACACTTTTCGTACAAACTGCAATAATTTTTTTCAGGTGATCAAACTTGTGTGTGGTCTCGTGTTATCAAGATGGAATGCAGTTCCTGTATGATTATTGAACTCTGGAAGTTTTTGGAAGATGGATTTGTTGAAGTTGTCCATTTGGCGACAGTGGCTCATCGGTAGGAGCTTGGAAAAAAGACCACACATACAAGTTTGATCACTGACAAAAATTATTGTACTTTGGATGAAAAGTGTTGCCACACATATCATACTCACTTGATCTTGTGCCTCAGACTTTCACTAGTTTCGCTGTCTTCAAAATTTCTGTTGTGGTATGACAATTCAATTCAGATGGAGACTGGAAATCAGTACATTTTTCAGCTTTCGCTGATAAAGCTGAGTTCTGTCATTGAGGAATTACGAAGCTCATGAAAAGAAAAAATTACCCAACGAAATGGGGATTATAATATTGACTGCTCATCGTTCTTTATGTAAATAAAACGATGTGTAAAAGAAATTAAACAAATAAAAAAGAAACAGTTTTTCGCAGACGATTCAGCGCCGCTTACCTAATGCGCATGCGCTACTAGTTAATTCAGTTCTCACATTGCGGTAAGGCAATACATAAAAATTCAAAATATTTTCATTAACAACTTTTAAATTGTTGATAATTCCACAATTATTGCATGCTGGTTAACTAAGGGCATAAAAATCTTAAGAAAGATAAGAACAACATTAACTCAATCATTTTTAAAGCAAAAAATGCACAATTTACAAACTTATAAGAATAAAGAAACTGAGCGAAGTAACAGAGTAGATGTATATATATATATACATATACGTCTACATGTTATAGCAGCCCTATATACAAAATGTCAACGTTCTCAGGCTCCTTGTTTTTTAGTTATGTGAGATACGTACATATGCACAGATGCCACGAAAAAATCTCTTCTGAATTCATTTTAAATCAGTTTTATAATTATTTTGGGAAAAAGTCTTTTATTCTGTCCTTACATACAGATGTCACTCAAAAACATCGTTAAATTGCATTCGACAGTGGTCAAAATAGATATTTTCATTGAAATAACTGTATTGATTTGAGGGCGATTACACACAGCTGTTACTTCTTCAGGAATAAAGAAAGGTTTGCAGCATTCCCCCCTTTTCCTTGCTTCTGGGGGAATCTATTCAAACAGCTATAAAGTCTGCTCTTTTTTTTTTTTTTTTTTTTTTTTTTTTTTTTTTTTTTTTTTTTTTTTTTTTTTTTTTTGCCAAATTTTAATTTTGCATTATTTGCTCTTTTCTTGAAAGATGGGAGTCCAAGTATTAAAACTAGTGGTTCAGCATTGGTCAAGTAATTTCTAGAACTATTAATGTGAAGAGTTCTTAAATGAACTTTTGCATTAAAGACATTTTTGTCATTTTCTAATTAACCCTGCAACCGGCAAGGCCGTATATATACGGCCTAGAATATTTTTTTGATAGCTGTGCGAATGTATACATACGTGAATATTAAAATATATCAAAGAAATTAAGGCAATATATTAAAAGTCCATAAATCCAGGTATAAAATGCCAGGAAATATTTTTACATTAAATCAAGAAAATAAATTTTTCTGGTAGCAATTTTGAGAAACTTGTGCTTTCTTAGCGAAAACCCTGGCTGGTCAGAGGGTTAAAGGCAGTGCAAGTTTCTATTTGTATGTTTCTGGTCATATTTATATCAAATTCATTTAAATCACATTAAGTGGCACTTACTTTATTTCAAATAAGAAAACTAAGCTTTCATTTAAAATTTCTGAAATAATGAACTAAAGCAAAAAATTATCATGTAATTTAATGGGAACAAGGAATTAAAATAATACTGTTTACAATTTTATGTCATGAATGATAAATTTATAAAGACAATTTCGTACTTTTGATGGTGTTATTTTATTATTCCATTTCATTGTATAGACACCCAAGCTTTTGTTATTTATTTGTTAAAATAAATTGTAGATGAAATTTGTAAAGAGAATTATTTAATTTCTTGTTGCAATTTAATTATATGATAAATTATTTTACGACTTTTAATTATTTTACGAGTTTTAAATAAAAGTTGAATTTATCCATTTTTTCTTTATTTTTATTTCTATTTTTTTAGTTTGAATGATGTTATCAATCAAATTATTCAACTGGAAAATTGTTTTCAATAAAATTCTGTTATATCAAATAGTGATACAATAGCAGTTTGGCTAAATAATCAGAAATTATGTTAAAAATCTCATATGAACATTATCTAAACAATTGTTTTGTGCTAGCCAATGGTGAAAACTGTAAAATTATGTTTAGTCTGTACATTAAATGAAGATATGTAGAAAAAACAGTTTCAACACTAAAATTTAAAAAATTAAATCCAGTTTTAAGAAATTTCCTTCACCACATCGTATTTTCCACAATGAGTGTGTGTGTGCAGAATTTGAGCTTGATAATTTATTAGGAAATAGTTTTAAAATGGATTTTAACTATTCTGTGATAAAGTTTAGGTGATATAATAACATCATAACATTCAAACTACGTTTTCTGGGCAATGGCCAAGATGGAACCTATTAATTTGCCTTCTGCTTCATACTGTAGCGTATAATTTTAATTTAAAAAATTGCCATATTAATATTTTTGTCATTCTTGTTTTATTGTCCGTAAATATTTAAAAAATTTTTAAGTGTTGACATTTTAAAACTGTAGACATCAAGCAGTAGAAGTTGGTTGGGCAATTTGAGTTACACAAGAGTTTTAATCTTTTTCCTGTGTCTGTTGTTTTAGGCAACTATAATACTATAATATAGTAGACAATTTGTAGTTTATATATATATATGTATATATATACTAAAAGATGTGATAAACTCGGTAATCGCTCCGAGCAGCAAAAGCTGTGGCTAAATGCACTGCATCTGTCAACCAGTAAGTCTCAATTTTTACCAAAAACATATATAGGATCTTGAAATACATAAAAGTAAAAAAGAATGCCTGTTAATATTTTACAAACCGGGGTTTCCCAAGAGGTTGGTATTGACCCCTGGGTGATCGATATAATTTAAAGAGGATCAATTGGGAATCGATAGCCGACTGTGCCTCAGTAATTGATCAGCATAATCAAAATCCCATTGATTAGGGAAAAAATATTAATAAAATGGGTAATTCATTGTTTGTTGATCATGTAGTAAGAAAAAAATCATATTAAATAGTACAGTGAATTATTTAAAAATTATGTATGTAAAAAAAGTATTAAAAATACAGTAAGTTATTTAATGTATTTTTAAAATCGATAATTATACACTCTTAGACAAAAAAAAAAAACGCACCAAGAAGGAGTTATCCGAGTGGGATGAAAATTGGTAGAAGTGAGGAAAATGTACAGGAAAACAAACGATTACCGTTTGAGAAAAATTGGATGATTTATTGAAGTAATAGAGCTTCACCAAGTGAAAAAGTCTGTAATGCGTTTGTCCACATCTGGCCCTTATGCAAGCAGTTATTCGGTTTGGCATCCCTTGATAGAGGTTTCGAATATCCTCCTGAGGGATATCGTGCCAAATTCTGTCCAACTGCTGCATTAGATCGTCAACATCCTGAGCTGGTTGAAGGGCCCTGCCCATAATGCTCCAAACGTACTCAATATGAGAGAGATCCGGCAACCTTGCTAGCCAAGGTAATATTCGGCAAGCACTAAGGCAAGCAGTAGAAACGTGCAGTGTGGAGGGTGGGCATTATCTTGCTGAAATGTAAGCCCCGGATGGCGTGACATGAAGGGCAGCACAACGGGCCTTATAACTTCATCGACGTACCGCTGTGCTGTAAGGTTGCGACGGATTACAACCAAAGGGGTCCTACTATGAAATAAAATGGCACCCCAGACCATCACTCCTGGTTGTCAGCCTGTCTGCCGGAAGACAGTCGGGTTGGTATCACACCGCTGTCCGGGGTGCGTAATGGCAGACCGCACATTCAGTTGAACAATGTTAAACGAATTACGCACACTGCGCATGCCCAGAAGAGAATTTGGCACAATTACGACTTTGGCGTAATTTTAAAAGAAGATAAATATGGTATATGGTTGATGTTTGTTATCTGGACGTGAACAGTTCGGGGTTTTAAAATTCGTTAGGTTGTACGTTGCTTCATTACTTAGGTGTAAATATCAAGTGTAAACTCCCCAAAATTTTGTTTAAGAAGAATTACAAAACAGGAAACATTACATGATGTTGTTTATTGATTGCACTTCTGAGGAATAGAAGCAATCGATTATTTACCATGCGTTCCATTCATAAATACTTTAACAACTTAAGGAATATATCTAGTTTAAATTACTAAATTCAAGCCAAAGAAACAATTACAAATAACTTATATTAAATGTAACATTTATGAACAAAATAAACTAAAATGAAACGAAACAGAAGCAAGTGCAATCAGCACAAAAAAAGTGTCCATAGTATTGCAATCTGCAGAGACTTAAGGGCCTACATGACAAACAGGTTTGTGTAGGGTTGTTTATTTTTATTCGCCAGTATTTTCTCCCACGCCAACGGTACAGTATTGTTCATGAGCAGTAAGCGAAATTCGTTAACATTGATCAACTCAATGTGCGGCTTGCCATTATGCGTCCGGGACGTCTCCAGACTCGCCTTCGCTGGTCATCGGGGCTCAGCTCAAAGCAGGACTCATCACTGAAGACTATTCTACTTCAGTCAGTGACATTCCAATGTGAATGAGCCCGACAACACTGCAAACGGTCTTGACGTTGTTTAGAGGTCAATGGTAGTCACCACAAGGGGTGCTGTGACCTCAGCCCCCTTTGTATGAGCTGTCTATGAATGGTCCTTGCGGTCACTGAAGCACTAGTTGCACGTACAATTGATGGTAATGATGCATCTGGGGCTGTTAGTGCCACTCTGACGATTACTCGGTCTTCACGTTCTGTAGTTTCTCTAGGCCTATCGCTTCTTTCTTGACGCTGTGTGCGGCCATGGTTGACCCATTCCTGCCAACATCGTCTAAGAGTGGCATTGCTCCTGCTCAAATGTCAAGCTATTCGCCGATAAGACCAACTGGCTTCTTTAAGCCCAACTACGCGACCACTCTCAAATTCTGACATCTGTGCATATCATTCACGCACCTCTACGCGAGGCATAGTTACTGTCTACCAGAGTACACAGAATGAAATTCGTGAAGAATTTATGACCTGGAATTGTAATTTCTCCTCTTAAATATAGTGCCAGTTGCACAGATCACATGCACTATAGCGACAACCATTCATTCATTGGCAGCCAAAACATAAAATTTTGCATTTTCCATTGAAACCTGTATGCATATCAATTCATGTCCAATTTGCTTTATATCTTCTCGGTGCATCGTTTTTTTTTCGTCTAGGAGAGTATATATAAAAAATTTTGTGCAGTAAGTGCAATGTAAAGAAGTAAAATTCCAGAACACAAGAAAACACACAAAAATTAAAGGAGGCAAAAGTAGAATGGAAAACAAGAAACTGGTTGAATATTTTAGAACAAGGTGATTTAAAAATTAAATTAGGCTAAAAATTTAAAAAATTGCATCAATACATCAAGCACATGAAGTAGTTAAAATTTGATTGTTTTTGAAAACTTGTTTACATTTGTTAAATTAAAAATAATAATACAAAAAAGTTTATACGTAAATCTAATAAATGATTTTTTCAAAATTTTTCTTATGACTCTTAATCTGTTATTTCTAAGTTATTTATGTTGAATAATTTGTATTGTGATTATGTTTTAAGCTGTATATTCTAGAGAAAAATCTAAAGGGGTTGATGAAAAAAATCATTCATTTAAAAGAGGTCGTTTTTAACCTTTTAAAAAAGCTTTAAAAATATACTGGGTATCTCCTGATTTAGGTTATGGCACAGCTCATGCCAGCTATCTGCCAGCTAATCATATTAATTGTTAATTGAATATTAATAAAATAAAATTAAATAATCAAGATGCAAGTTTTATTTATTTTTAATTCTTAACTCAATAATTAGTCATACTTTTACGTAGAGCAGGATGACACTGAAATGTTTTGAACATAGAGATATACTTGAACGTAGTATGGAGAAACTGCATAGTCCATTCTCAAATTATTGTGATCTGAAATTAATTTTTATATCTACTCTAAATATTGGATAAGATACATGTCAGCATATGACAAGAACTGCATTGGTGAATTTATTATTGTTAAAAATTTAATTTTACGTGTGTCTAAAAATTTTCATAATCATTTTAATATTTAAGCTGTAGAGGAAAGTTTATATTTTGTAATTTAACATTCCTTGATCACAGATAAAATCCACCTGCAGCCGAGTGGTAAGATCACTGAGCACTGGTAATTCGACCTGGATTCAAATTCTGACAAACGGACTGGCTTCATGGTTTCTCCTTCATGTGAATACTACCCAGTTTTCCTTAAAAAGCCCAATTAAAGCCATTCCTTGCCTTCAGTAAATAGAGCTGATATGTATTGCTTTAACTAATTTACCTAACCAGACAGCCATAAAAATAATCAGTATTACTATGAGAAATAAGTTTTTAACACCTATTTTTTAGAGGAAATTCCATCTCCTTATCCAAACAAACTTCATTGTGTTAAGTTTCATCAGGATAATGCACCAAGCCATAAAGAGTGGAATAAAATCAACCTTGATGTTTTAAGGAAAGGACTTTTATCTTGGAAATCAAGGTGGATAATTCAAAAGGGCTATCAGATTCAACATATTAGAGAATAAAATTCTAACATTGTTTATTAAGAAAAAATTCTAACATTGTTTATTATATATATATATAAAAAAAAAATAAATTTGAAAAGTAAACTGATAGTAAACCTATTAAACTCATTGTTTTAATCCCACTGTCATTAGCTGTTTAAAAATTAATAAGCAGTGGATCTGATTCTTTGTGCCATAACATAAAAGTTGAAAATGTTCATGTTCTGCCATACCGATGATTTCATAATGATGCTGGCACCTTTATGCAAATTGGCAATTGTACACTTAGATCTACACATGAGCGTCTTGGCACCTTGTTGAAGTTAGCATTCTTCATGGTATAAACTAAGCTTCATAAGGCTGCCAAGCAAAAAGTGTGCCTTGGGAAACAATAGCCATCTTACATAAAAACTTTGGTGCCTTTATGGAAATTGGCTGGGCCAGAGAGACCAGCACCATCCTTCCCTGGTGAGAACTCTGTATATATCTGTCTGATTATATATTCTTTGAGGTGACTGTGCCCCCCCCTCCCGGAATGGTGACCCAGGGATGCCAATGTAGCATTGAGTGGTAGAGAAGGTTCGAATTCTAAAGACACTAGAGTGGACTCCCATGGCAACGAAGACATACATATTTCCGTCTCGGGGGGGAGCCCTTTTGATTGTGCCACTTCTCACCTAATACAGTGGTTGGGTCAGTCCGTGTAATATCCTAAGTAATGCGGTGGAACAATTAATTAACTTCACTACACTATCATGTAAAAGAAAGCTAAAAAAATCAGCACGAACAGTTAAATCATCAGTACTAGATTAGCTTTTGATAGCTTGGAGTATGAATATGCTTTAAAAATTTATGAGCTACTGGACTGCATAAATATAGATTGTAACAAAATGTTTGTATTATGTATGTGTTAATGTATAAAGAATTATAAATATCTGAAGCAGTCGGATACACTCAAAATATCCCCAAATTACAACACATTTTAAAGTTCAGTACCGTTATGATTAATTTATGAGCCTGAAATTTTGTATACTTATTTTGGTATTTATAAATAATGTTTTTATTCTTTTTATTTATATTCAAAATGTTAAAATATTTTAAACAAAATACCTTTTTTTGTCCTCCAGTTAATATTGTAATATGTACTATGTGCAGCATTATATAAATAAAGCAGTATTTTCAGTTGATTCTTTATTTTTTGAAGAAGAATGTATAATTAAAATGACGTATGGTTAAAATAAGAAAATTGTGTTTTCTTAATGTTTTATTATTATTATTATTATTTTCGTAATGCAAAATCAACTACTTTTTAACATAATTGAAGATAATTTTTAAAACTTTTAGGCGAAAGTCATAGAAATTGGTAGTTTTAAATTCACTTAGGATTTGCATAGTTGATCAATTTTTTTTTAAATTCCAAATTGTGCTGAACTGACATGTGCACAAGTGTCACATCAACAAAATTTTTACACAAGTGATGAACTGCAGGGGGCTCTACCTTCATATGAAACATTATTTTATACAGTTTAGTCATATGGATCCTCGAGACAGGTAAAGAATAATGAGATTCTGATTTGCCATAAGAAAAAAAAAAAGTTTTCACTCTAAATAAAATATTTGAAGAAATCGCCACAAGATTCCAACAGCTACATACTCTTGCTTACTTTTTTTACTCTGTTGAAACTTTTCAATGAAAATTATGAATATCAACTATATGAATTCCTCATTAAAAGTATTTCAGAGTTTTATTTGCATTATTGGTAGGGGGGGAAGTAACATGGAAAGGTGTTCCTCTAAAATACACTGTCCAGAACAAAGTTCCAAATTTTGTAATACTACTGCGAACTTTTTTCAGTTGCTGCAAGTGTTGCTAATTGCAAAAAGAGTTTTTTAAATAAAAACCATTTAAGAAGTGCTTAAAAAATACAAATATTTATTTTGCATTTAAGAAATCTCTCTATATATTATCTACATAATAGCAACTGGAGCAATCAAGTAAATCTCTACAGTGGTTCTGCAAACAAAAAAAACCCAGCAAAGCAATAATATAATTTTAAAAGTTGTACCTGAAGTCTTACTTCAAATATACTCATAGAGTTTAAATTTATTTTGCTGTTTCTCACTCTGACATATTTTTAATTATTTCTTTGAATATCGAGAGAAAGCATAAGCTCTAGCTGCCCATCTGATTTCTGGTTGATGATATAGTGGCTGGATTGATATCTAGGCATCATCATTTCTATTTCAGTTACATGCGCATGACAACTAAGTTTTAACTTCTAATTTGGCTGTGTTAAGACTTAAAAGTATGTTTAATAACTTTAGAAACAGCATCATTTTGCCCAGTCATTCAACCTTTGCACCTTTTGGTTTGGCTTTTATTACATCTACAAGCAGTCACTTTAGAGTTTGCATTAATACAAAATTTGTAAAATTTCATATTAATGCATGCACATGGTTAATTAAGCACATGGTTTCCCTTTTAAATGTTGCAAGAAATGTGAAATTAATTTTACATTAACATTTTTATGCCTAAAACGATCAAATCAGACAAGTGACCACTGAGAGAACTGTCAGAGTAGATTATTTTTTATAATCATGTCAATGATCATAGGGTGATTGTTTTTGAACAGAAGTGCGGAACTGCTACTTGTTATTCCTGATCAGTTAATGACTGCTAGAAAATTGTAGGTTCAGAAGTGTAGAGAGTACTTTTTTTATCAAATGGAAAGTCTTAGTGCAGTTCGAAAAGAACAGTGTCCTTTAAACCGAGAATGGAAGCCTTTTAGAATTAACTTTTGAGCACCGCATTAACCATTGGTGAAATTCATACACAGATGTGTTGATGTGAATTTGCCCATAAGATGGATGTGTTAATTTTAGAGAAAACTGTGGGGTCTTCCAGTTTTAATTTAAAATATCTTAATAATAATAAAAAGCATTGTGTGAATAAAACTATTTTAAATGATGTTAAATGGAATGAAAATTAGTTATGAAATTTTGAATTTTTTTGTAATTATGTGCAATAATTAATTGAAGTATCTATGATTTTTATATTTATAATATTGTGTGGAAAATTTTAAAAGGCATCCCAAAAAAAGTATCATTATGAAGATTATAAATCTTAATTGTGACAATTGTACTCCAAATTTGATTCTTTCTCTCAATCCAATTTCTTTTTTATCAGAATTTTTTTAAAATTATTTTTGTAGGGTAATATAAAATTAGTTTACTAAATTTCTAAGACATAACTTAATTATGCAAGTTACTTCTCTTAACTTGAATTTTAAATTTTGTACATTTTTCCCCCTTTCAAGTACAGTACTATAAAGAATTGTATGCCCATAGATAGTAAAACAATGCTTACAACAATTTATTTAGCTTGTATTAGGAATGGAGGCTTTTGGGTCAAATTGTGTTTAAGCTTCCCAAAGCATCAGCAAACAAGTATGCTGATTCGCTTTGTGAGGGCTTCCCATTTTAAGTAAAGTTTGCATTATTACACTGTATTTTGTTAATTTCTTTCATTGCTCTACATTAATGAAATCTGGTTTAGTTTTATAATAAGTACTAATTTTAATAGAATTTCATATCTATGTACTAAAAACATTTTGATTTTATATTGATAACAATACTTACCTTTTATGGCAGATTTTTGTAAGACTGCAATAATTTCTTGTGTTATTTCTTATGTTTCAGCCACCTCAAGAACTTGAGTAATTTATATTTTAGATGCCTTTCAGATTGAAATTTAATTTCATTTCCAAATCGTATGAAGTTTTGTTATTATATTACTATATGTTTTTTTTAATTATGTGAAATTTATGAAACAAATGACAAGGCATAGTGAAACCTAAACCCATGTCCCTGAAGCACTTTGTTTGCTTTTTCTTTGCAAATGTAAATATGCAATTGCAAATGTAAATATGCTACACAATTTCTCTGCCTTTGCTAACACACTACTGCTTTCTTCTTAAAAGGCTTTTCTTTCACCAAGCATTTGTCTCCTAGAATTCGGAAATATGTAAAATATAAAGGATGAAACAAAATTAAGATGCATTTAAAAGCTGTTTCAAGAGTATCCAAAAATAAAAATTATACACTAAACTTGGCACATCTATTTGCAAATTCGTGATTTCATCTGCTATGGAATAACTTCAAGCTACATCTCTCATACGACTAAAAAACTGATTGGTTTCATCTTCTCTAGTCTTTTCTCTCTGTATATGCATATTTTGCTAATTTGCTTATTACATATATGTATAATAAAATTAGCAGAATAAGTGTAACAATCTAAACTGGTGTGCAAAAATTAAGGATGAGATGGTTTTTTCAATATAACTTTGTACAAAAGCTTTCCAAATCAACACATTTAATACCGTAAGATCCCAAACACGTAAGGACATAAGTAATGTAAGCAACACTTACTAAAAGAGAAATCAGAGGGATTAAAAGAAGCTTTATTGAAAAAGTAGCATGGAGCGCAATGCGACTGAAGGCCGAAACATCCCTGTGATGGGTGTCCAGCAAGAAACATCCGGTCTTTAATAGGGGATATGATCTCCTCTGACTGCTAGGCAGGTTTCACAGCGTCTGCCCATGCTGAGAATGAGGGTGTCAATGAGTTGTTGAGGCATTGCTGCCCATTCATCTTGCAGCACCAATCAAAGCTCCGGAATCGTTATTGGTGGTAAGGTACGAGCTGCCAAGCGTCTGCCTAGAAAATCCCATACATGCTCGATGGGATTGAGATCCGGAGATCGTGCCGGCCAATCCATACGTTCAATATCCTCACTCTCTAAGAGCTGTTCGGCAGCTACTGTGCGATGACATGGTGCATTGTCGTCCATGAAAAGGAACTGCGGACCCATAGCGCCTCTAAAAAGACGCACATATGGAAGAAGAATCTCGTTACAATAACGGGTCCCGTTGACTGAACCTGCGTCGAAGATGTGAAGGTCTGTACGACTACCAAGCATGATGCCTCCCCAAACGAGAACACCGCCACCTCCATACCTGTCCCTTTCAATGATGTTCGAGGGATGATTGCGGCTTCCCCGCTCTCTCCAGATGAGTATGCGATGAGAATCGCTACTCAGACTGAATCTGCTCTCATCTGTAAAGAGTACTCGTCCCCATTCATTGTCTCTCCAATTCCGGTGTTCCCGGCACCACAGAGAACGCCTTCTCCGATGGGCAGGCGTTAGAGGTACACACCGTACAGGGCGTCGTGCAAACAGACCACCACCGTGCAGTCTTCTGGCCACGGTAAAACGCGATATCGGTCGTCCAGTCGCCTGTGTCGTGTGTCTAGCGATTTCTCCCGCTGTCTGCCGCCTGTTTCTTCTGGCCTGTAAGGCAATATACCGGTCATCTGCGGGTGTGGTTCCTCGTGGACGACCACTACTAAACCCCCGGATAGCTGTTCCTGTAGTTTGAAATTGTCTCCAAAGTCGTGAAACGATGCTGTGAGCAATTCCGAACTCTGCAGCCACACTTGTCACACTGCGGCCTTCCTCCAACTTCCCAATGATTCGACCTCGGGTAAAAGCATCCAGATGTCGTCTAACAGATTGATTATTCGCCATTTCTCGCTGAGGCAGCAACTCGGTGTGATTTTAACTGCTATACGGCGTGCAATCTCTTTACCAGAAATACTGATCTTACACCGACAACATGCTTTATACTACTCAGACACTCCCCCATTACGCCTACCTGCATATCTGCGCATGTGCTCTCCTGATTGGTCTTTCTGTCCGCTCTGCCTCTTCGTTCAGCTGATATGCTAATTTTTCGACTTTGTCCTTAATTTTTGCACACCAGTGTATATCAGATCTGTGCATGGAAATTTAAAATATAAATTAAACTGATCTTCACTAGCAAACACTGAAACATGCTGGTATCTTACCTTTATCTATGCATGTATACACAGAGTTAAAAATTATGGGTCCACAAAAAAAGTTTTCAAGTAGTTTTTCAAAAGTATTTGATTTATATGAAATACTTTTCTTTGAATGCCTTATCTTAGGGCTAAATACCCCCCCAAAAAAAAGAATTTGAATGTTAAATTGTATCATTTTCTTGCGTACGAATGAAAAAATACTGGTAAAAAAATATTAGCGCAGATAAATGCATTTGAAAAAAAAAATTGCTTTTGTAATTTTACACTTCCTTTTCTTTTTATGGGTCTTCCAGGTACAGATTTCACAAGATTTTAAGATATTTGTTGTATATTTCGCATTTTGTGGCAAAATGAAAATTCTGAATTTATTTATCTTGATCTGTAATTTGTTTAGTAGGATTGGGTCTCGACCCTGCACAAACAAGTGGCTGTGGGATGATTCTTCATTTGAAGTTCAGTAACTCTCCCCCCCATACCATTTGATTTTTATCATTTCCAAAGTATTAATTTACTTTTATCTGCAAATATAATTAAATTCCAGAAGTCTGGAGGCTTTTTAATATGGATCATAGTGTGTTCTATCTCTGTTCGTCAAGTCGCTTGAATGACAAATGATTTCCTTCTAGCTATTCAGCCACGAAAGGTATATTTTCTGAAAATATTTTTTACAGTTTCTGATTAAGTGGTTTTAGAATTAAAATGATATTTTTAATAGCCCTTTTTTCTTCATATTTAGTGAGACTTCTTGGATGCCTTGTTTGCAGTTTCTTTTCAATCAATTTTTTATGGTATTTAAAAATTATATTATATAACAGTAGATTATTTTTACATTCAGTAGTTCAGTTATTTTTATCTCATTCGTCACTATTCCAAGAAACAGTTTTAAATTTGATCACATCAAAAATCTGTTTTTCTCTACCCATCTTACAGAAGTAGCTACTCAACCTTAAACTTTCTTTTCCAATTTTAAAATCCGTCTTCCATGTGTTTTACAAAAAAAGGTCGTGCTTTTTGTAATAATTGCACTGCAATGCCTGAATATCTTTTTTATCTTCATTTCATATTTAAAAACAAGATGTTTAAATATTTCGTGGCTATTTATTTAATGTTATTCTTCATAATTGTTTTAGCCTTTAGACACAGAAAGTAATAAAAAGTATTAGCTTTGGAATAACTTTTTATTACTAAATATCTGTGTCTTGTATCCCTACACTTTGAGTCACTGTGTGAGATGTTAATTTGAAGGAATGTATATGTAGTGTTTATTTGCTTAGCATTAAAAAAATTGAGTCAATAAATGTTATATACATTCATTCAATTTAATTCAATAGCATGGCAATCATTATTAACATGTTATTGTATCATATGACAATTGACAACTAAAATGGTGCATTTCAGAAAGCAAGTATATACTCGATATGGGATTAGTGTTCTTTAACTTTGCAACTAAAAAACGTAGAGATATATATTGTCATTGCTTAGTCATAACAAAGGACACTTTTCCAAAAATAGATAAAAGCAAATGCAGACAACATCCATCACAGTTTTAGTTAAATATAAATAGGTTTATCTTTTTTTATATAAAGAGAGTAAGCGGTTTAAGTCTTGCAGAGAATTTTGTACAGATAAATATAGGCAAAATTGCAATAATAGAGATATTTGGAATTCTGACAAAAGTATTTATGGCGTGTAAGAGGCAGTCATCATACTTTGTACTTTGTTTTCTACTTCCCTCCTTTTTATTGCTACAGTGTATCAGAAGTGTTGATTTTGACATCCGACCAACCCATAAACACAGATAAGGAATGTAATGTTTTCAGTGGTTCCCTGTCAAAAGTGCACTGGATAAAAGCACATGCGACAAAAGCCCACCAAAAAACAAAATTACCCAACTGTGATAATTACCCACACAGTAAATACCTACACCAATGAAAGCACACACTGATTAAATTTAATTAATTAAATTTAATTAAATTAATGATAGCCCACATAATTAGGACACAGGGTTTTTATCACCATAAAATGTATTTATAATTGTAATTATAGTAAATGTAGTATTCAGATCTGAATTTTAACGTCTAAAAATATCTGTTTCTGTATTTTATCACTACTTCATTTGTTTGTTTTATTGGATAGCAAACAAATTGTCTGCTTTCTGATTGTGATTAGCTATAATGTTTTGATGATAAATCTGAAAATGTATTTATTTTTGGTGTGTGTACATGAAAATGAAATATATCATTGTAAAGTTCTTCACACGCTTTTTTTAACGTTGTATGGCTGAGATTAAATATAATTATATCTCATTATTAAAAAAATGTGGGAAATTTTATTTAATCCAAGAACAAAACAAAGCAAAAAAAATATTTTACAGCTATGACAGGATATTTTAAGCTTCTCTTAGTTCTTGAAATAAAATGTTAAATAGTAACTTCTTGGACTTAGGTATGCTGTCTAAAAGTAGCATTTCCTTTATTTAATTGTTATTATTTGATGTAAAAAATTTCTTCCATTTTAAAGAAAGATTTTTATTTTTAGCTGTCTTATTTTTATTTCATTTGTCAATGCGACATTGCAGAGAAAAGCTGTAAGCTTGTGTGAAAATGCACATTTGCCTGCAAACCTCCAGCATTCTGTATTTGTACTTTATCTTCGAATTGCTATGCTAAGAAAGATAGCTTCCCAGAAAATTAATCGGCACAACAGTTTTTTCCAGCTTACACTTCAGCAGTAAATTTCATGATAGGGACAGTTGCCTTTGAGATGTCTGTGATAATCCTTATATGCTTACTTTGCAGTCAGTTAACTGAACATTTGAGAAGTTTGCATTAAAAATGCATATAGGATGTATTACAAACTTAAGTATAATACAAAAAGATGAACATTAGTTTGTGATACTTAAACTTATCGCATCGTTCTCGAAAAACAATTTTTTTTGAACTCCAAGTTTTCTAAAGAAAAGCTAGTCTTTTCTCAAACCATTTTAAAATTATTTCAGTTCCTTTCTTTCTTTACGAGTTGAAATCAGGTGATATGACTGTCCTTTGTGAAATTCTGAAATATGAAACAATTTGTTCATCCCTGACCTTTTGAGTGATCTAGGAGTAAAATGTGCTTTTTTGTGGTGATTAAAAAAGTGTACATTTTATGAATACAATCTAAATTTTTCCTTTTGAATAAACTGAAAATGAGCTGTTTTCCATTTTGCATTTTTATTCTATGTTTTTTAAAAGCATTTAATACACTTAAGTGCCAAATGTTTCCTCTCAATGACCTCTTGATTGGGGCCATAATAATTTTTAGAAGCTAAATTCTAGTGAAATTTAGTTTCTAAATACTCTTTAAATCTGCTTCACTAAAAGTTTTTGTGAAGTAAAATGATCCGTTTTTTAAAAAGCATTTACAGTTGATCAAGTAACTTAACATTTTTTATTGAATTAAAATTAATTTTTCATGTGCAAGGTTACTTTTCTTCCAACACTAGGCTCAGGTTTTGTAACCTTTAATCTTGAATTGAGAATCTTTTGTTGTTTAAGTTATTTAAATGGTTAAATCCATTTTCAACTGTAGAAACATTAAAATGAAAAGTATTACTTTTGTATAAATTTTACTATATGTAATAATTTAATTTATTAGAAATAGTTCAAGAGTTTTAAACAATGGTTTTGCTTCAACATAACATAAATGTTTAATTAGTTCATCAAAAATTTGCTAGAGACGTTATCCAATCAAATGGCTGGCTAAATCCATTTTCAACCGTAGGAACATTAAAATGAAAAGTATTACTTTTGCATAAATTTTGATATATGTACTAGTTTAATTTATTAGAAATAGTTTACGAATTTTACTTTTAAACAATGGTTTTGCTTCAACATAACGTTTAATTAGTTCATCAAAAATTTGTTAAACACACTATCCAATCAAGAATTAGCATATTTTTCCAGTCTGCAATTCTATGGCTAAAATAGTGAATTATCCTTTCAGAGTGGTTAAGATATGTTTTCTAATCATCTTTAGTAATATTTCATTCCTTTCATTTTCCAGTTATTGAAACTTTTTTACCTAAATCTTTAGATAAAAATAATTCAAGAAATAGACTAAAGAAAATGCAGAAAAGATTTTTTTTATAACTTCAGTTACAAGCGAAATTTCAGAATTTGTTATTTTCTCATAAATAACAAATATGTTTAAAATTCTCTTTAATTATTTCTTAACAAAATGTAATGGCTCTCCTACTGCACTCCCCTCTGAGGCCATTCTTTACCAGCTTAGGTTCAAAAGGGGATTGGATTTTTGTAATTTTGGCACAAAACCTGTCAAGGTTATCTGCGCCAGACACATGGTAACAGTGCAGTTAGTCATTTGTAAAATCTTCTATCTTAGGTAAAAAGTGACTAAACACCGATTAAAATCTGCAATAAAAGCTAACAAATTAAATTCTATCATAAAAGCCAATATCTTTTAAAAACAAAAACAGATTACGATGATAAGTTTTACCAATTTCTAAAATTCAATTCTGAACAACTGAAGTGTTTTAGTCAAAAATAATTAAAACTCTGGCATTCTACCAAGATGTGACGCGCTGTCAGATTTGCATTACAGTTTGGGCAGCGGGGATTCTCTTTTCCTTTCAGGAGATACTCATCAGTCAGGCGACAATTGCCAATTCTTAGTCAAGTCAAGAGAACATCTTCCCTTCTATTAGCCGTTCACGGCCAATATTCAGTGGTGGGTTTCACATTTCTCAGCTTATTATAGACTTTGTCATCCCATTGCCTCCGCCATTTACTGAGAATTTTGCTTTTGACAAACTTTTTTATGTCTGCTAATGGAATCTGAGGATTGTACATTGTGGTCACAGTTTCGGCTGCAATATCCACCAACTCGTTCCTCTTAATGGCAACATGCCCAGGAATCCACGAATAAAGAATCTGGTACCCCCGATTTTTTAGAGTATTAGTCAACTTCAGGATTCTGGCTACAATTGGGTGAGAACAATGAGCGTAATTTTCCAGTGACATTAGGGCACTCATGGAGTCCGTGTAGATGATAAACTTCATGTAGTGTTGTTTTGAAAGGTAAGTCAAACCCAGATGGATTGCAGTAGGCTCAGAAGTAAGCACAGAACAAGCTATGTGTAATCGGAACCCCACTATATTTTTCTCTGTAACGAAAGCGGCACCAACATGATCATGATATTTTGATCCGTCTGTATATAAAGGGATGTACTTCCTATATTTGCTTCTATGTTCACAAAAAATCTGCTTGTAGATGATTTCGTTAGTTTGCAATTTACCCCAATGTCGAAAAGTGTCCAGAGAATGGATTCTCCAATCCTCCCAAGGAGGAAATCCAAACAAATTCTCCAGTTGTACATTTATATCGGTCAAATTATACTCCTCTATCAAATCACTCATCCGCAAGCCGAAAGAACGGACACATGATGGTCGTGCCTGATATAAACGGGAGTATGGGTCATTTAACAATTTCGACTGCGTAGGAGTTCCGATTCGTGATAAAACTTTGAAATAGTGTTTGAAACAAAGATTTTCACGTCTTAATCGCAGGGAGGTCTCGTTACTTTCCACATACAAGCTTTCCACTGGAGAAGTTCTATAGGCACCCGTGCATATCCGAAGGGCCTGGTGATGTATCGAATCAAGTTTGGCTAATACTGAAGGCCTTGCCGACCCATAAATGACTGATCCATAATCAAGTTTCGAACGAATAAGCGCTCTATATATAAGAAGCATTGAGCTTCGATCAGCACCCCAAGAAGTATTTGACAGTACTTTCAGAAGATTCATAGTTTTTAAACATTTCTTTTTTAGATAGGTAATATGGGGAAGAAAGGTGAGCTTATGGTCAAATATCATTCCTAGGAATTTTATTTCCTTTTCTACAGGAATCAGCACATCTTGCAGATATAGTTCGGGATCAGGGTGAGGAATTTACTTTCGACAGAAGTGCACACACACAGTCTTTTGGGTGGAGAACCTAAAGCCATTTTCCTGTGACCGTTTAATGATTCTATTGAGAGATGTCTGTAGTTTACACTCGATATCATTCAGGTCTTCCCCGTGACAACTGACTTGCAGGTCGTCAACGTACAGCATTCCATGGTTTGTTGGAGGCAGTTGTTTTAAAATAGAGTTAATTATTATACTAAATAATGTGACACTTAATACACTGCTTTGTGGAACACCCTCTTCTTGATGGAACACGTCAGATAGTGTGGGGCCTATCTTCACATAAAACTTCCGATCCTGTAGGAAATGTTTGATGAATATTGGCATATTTCCTCGTAAACCATTGTTATAGAGGTCACGAAGGATACTGTACCTCCATGAGGTATCATAGGCTTTCTTTATATCAAAGAATATGGATACATAGTGACGCTCTGCGTATACCTGTTTCTAAGAGTAGGATGTTATCGACAGTTGCTCGTCCTTTTCTAAAACCATTCTGATAAGGGGAAATACAGTTATTTATCTCCAAAAAATAGACCAGACGAGTATTGACCATCTTTTCAAAGAGTTTACAAAGGCAGCTAGTTAGAGCAGGTTCAAAAGGGGATAAAGCAATTAAGCAAAACTGTCCTCATTTTAACTGCTTTTTTGCTCAGCTGGGGATAAAAGAAAAGGAACACAAATGATTCATCACCTGTGAATAGTCAGTGGCCAGTTAGAGAACTGCATGACAGAAGCCCACAAGATGAGTACCCACTTAAAAAGAGAGCACATTTACAAGAATTCCAAAATACACACACAAACCAAAACATTATGACCATCCCCACATTTTTCAATGAACTTGCCTGTATGATGTGAAGGGCATGTGATTAAATGTGAATGGTATTTAACTGCTGCTGGAGAAGGTAAAGGATCATTTTTTAACTTTTGCGAGTGATGAGAAGGGCTGCTGATATAATTAAATTTGATAAAGGGCAGATTGTAATAGCCTGGAGATTCAGAACAGGAATCTCTGAAACTGCATCTCTGGTATGCTGTTCATGATATGTCATTGTCAATATTCATGCAGAATTGATGAAATGATTGTGAAAGCAGTAGACCCCAAGGTGTTGGACGTCTGCACATTATCAAAGAAAAAGGACATCTGAGACTGTCCTGCTTGGTATAGCAAAATTGGCACCAGAAAGTGGCTCGGATGACAGTCCAGTATAATGCACGTCCAAGTGCAAGTGCACACCATTCAGCGGACACTGTTGGATAATGAACTTCACAGCAGATGTCCCACTCGCGGGATCAAGAGTCATTGTCAACTATGCTTACAGCCTGGGAACATCAAGACTGGACCATGGATAAGTGGAAGACTGCCTGGTCAGGTGAATCATGATTTCTCATTCATCATGTGGATGGTCATGTAAAGGTATGCTGTTTTCTAGGTGAACAGTTGCTCCCCCCCCCATACAGCAGATCTTACACAAGCTGGTGGTGGCAGTAATATGCTTTGGGGGATGTTCTCATGGACGGCTGTATGTCTCTTAGTCGTGGTAGAACAGACCAAGAAAGTTGTGGAGTGTCTTATCATAATTGCAGATAAGTTGCACCTTTACATGGTGTCTGTTTTCTGAACTGGAAATTGAATCTTCCAGCAGGACAATGTTCCGTGTCACAAAATTCGAATTCTGTTGGAGTGTTTCGATAAGCATAAGGATGAATTCCATGTCCTGGCAATCTAGCTCACCAGATCTTAACCTGATAGACCACATTTAGCATGTAATGGAGCAGCAACGCAAAGCTCAAATACAACTATTTTACAATATTTCAACTTTGAGTGACTGCTGCTTAGGCATTTGGTACAACCTGTCTCCAGTCATGTACCAAGAATTTGTGGCACCCATGCCAAGGCTAATTGCAGGTGGTTTGCAGGCCGAAGGTCACACAACATGTTACTGAATAGGTGGTCATAATGTTTTGGCTCTTCAGTGTAGTTATGACTTCTTGAAAAATTTTACAAATAATAGTTACTGTGATTAAATATGAAATTTGAAGTGAAGTTAATTTATGTAAAATCGAAATAATCAAAATTTAACTGAATTATTTGAAACATTGCTTTTAATTCAGTATTAAAACAGTATTTCTGACAGTACACACAAATGATTTCCTAATCATAATAGAATAGGGTTCTTTTATCTCGTTTTGTTTTTGAAAGCTCAAGTTTTTCTCCATATGAAATTCATTACATACAAAATTTTCTGAACTGTTAAGTGATTTATAAATTATTTTGTATACATGATGAAAATTAACATTATTGTATTTTATATTCCTTATAATTTTGTAGAATTAAAAGAAGCAGTGTCACCAGCATTCGCTTTCACTTCCCTTTGTCACATAAATATAACAAAGTTACGCATGGATATATGTTTTTAATTATACTATAATTTTATTTTGATTGACTCTCTTTTCTATTTACATATAGGCTTTTAACTCAGCGGCACCCCAAATAAAAGTGTTCTGTTACTTTAGTTTATTTTTTATTTTATCTTTTTTTCATGAATCTGCTTTGTATAACTAAAAAAAGGCGGGGAATAATTTCAACATAGTGTATACAGTATGGGTATATACATATATATCAGTATGGGTTTTTGTCAGTGTGAGCTTTTATTATTTATTACAATACATTTTGTAGTGATAAAAACCATGTGTGCTTTTGATTATGTGGATTTTTATCAATATGCATTTTCATCTATGTGGATATTTGTTGCGTTGACAATTATCTTTTTTTTTTTTTTTTGTGGACTTTGGCTCACCGTTTTCAGTGAATAAGTGTAAATTAGGAACCCCATAATACACTTTTACAAAATTTTTAAATGATGTTTGCATGTATATTTGTGATGATTTTTCTATCCAGGAAAACTCTTTATATGAGACATCCAGTAACCCTTTCTCAGTAACAAAGTGGATAAGCCACCAACTTTATGGAATTATTTATTTTTTTTTTAATTTATACTTATTTTAGTATAATCATGTTTATTTCAAATAGTATTCAGAAAACTAGTATACTCGTATTACATTATTACAATTCCATTAAAAAGAATGTAGGATGCAGATTTCATATAATTGGGTGGATAACCTCCTATTATACAGTTTCATACTAAAGGTACCAATTTAAATGTTTGTTCTCAGATGTATTAGGCAGTTGCTTGCATCGTTCAAATGGATAATGATAAAACATAGGCTGCACAATCGATTCAACAAAAACTATAAACTTTCTTTTATAACTATTTATATCAAATTCTCTAGACAAATAATATAATGTTGGGGGTAAAAAATAAATGAAAATAAAATTCTTACGCTTTCATTAGAATTAAGTGGAGAGTAATTATGTACTTACATGTCAACTTCAAAGTCGGACGAAACTCTTCTAAAAAAAATTAATTACAATTAGCAAATAATTACATAATTTATAATTAGCAAAATTTGTGCAGTTTATATATATGCTTTAATTACCTGCGTGGTATATTTAGTATTTAAATAGTGTTTTCTAATTGTTCTAATTCTAACAAACATCTGGTCATTTTGCATTTTTGATTTGTCAAAGTACCCTTTTATAGCACTGTACCAAATTTTAGAACGAAAATACAGCAAAGAAAGGCTATCATATTTTCGAGAAAATACGATAATTATAACATGTGACTAAGTAACAAAAAAAGTATTTATTTCTGAATTAATTCATGAGACTTTTTTTATTGAATAAATCGCAGAAAGATAATTATATTTTTATGTTCTTTCCATTCGCCGCCATTTTCACTAAACTGTAAAGTACTAATCTATGAAAAATTCTTACCAAATATAATACAGCGTATTAAATATAATACAGCGTATTATATACTTTTTTTAATTAAAATTTGCCAGAACACGGCAAAGGCAGCGTTAAAATAATTACCGAAATGAAAAATGAAATATTTAACTATTATACAAAGTGCTATGTGATTCGGCACTGAATCGAAAGAAGTGAATTTTTAACAATACATCTTTCTGTAACTTATTCGATTACCTAAAATTATGCTAAATGTAAGTTAAATAAAAAAAAAGAATTAAAATTAATCTAATTTAACTTATTAATTGATAAACAAACTCAATACTTTTTTGAGAAAAAAAGGATCAAAATTAATCTAATTACTTGCTAGGCTTAACAGGAAGGAAGGATCAAAGAAAGTGCTGCCCCCTGGTAAAATTGCAAATTATAGGTACTTGTAATTTTTTTAAGAAAAAATATGTTACTACACACTAAGTCCATTACCTCTTAAAATTTACTACACACTAAATCCATTACCTCTTATAATTTACTACACACTAAATCCATTACCTCTTAAAATTTACTCGTGCATTTTAACTTTCGAAGCCCAAAAGTAGTAATGTAATATACGAGAGTGCTGCAACCATCAGCCCACCATATAATAAAGCTATACTTCGTCTTATAGTAAAACAATGTTGCTTGATACTTTGTCGGTATTACTGGCCTTTAGGAGATACTTTGCTCTCCTCTTACTAGTTCTTTAGAGAAACCCATGGAGGGTGTGGCATGTGAAGAAATCTAAATGATGTTCTCCACGCAAAGAATATATATGGAAAGGTTCCATTAAAGTAATATAAACCAGTTTGACTACTGCACCGCTACACCGAGGAGGGAGAAATTCTCGTCGCCCAGTCCCCACATGTACAGAAATTTGAGGCATACAGTACAAATCTAGAGAACTTAAGGATTCGTCCTTTGACAAAACTTTTCTTCTTTGGCTTTTCGAGATAATTTAAACTCAGATTTTTGTAGAATTTCCTTGCTGCTGCTTAATTCATATCGCATTTGATCACTGATTTGATTTTTATCCATACGGCGAAAAAGAAAGCACACACTCTGTAGTCGTGGAACTTCATAAACGTAACCTTCAACACCGGCTGGACAGCTATTTCGCGCATGCGCAGTTGTTAAGCTCTCAATATGAGTGAGTAGCCACTCTTTGGAACTTCGAGGTTTATACTGGTGTTCAGCAAGTAATTCTAGCCTGCTCTTACCAGTTCCTTTATTTAATCCCTTTCTGGGACTGGCAGTGAGGAACCCAGAAGAGAATTTCTCCCGAAGAGGCTTATATGAAGGGACAGAGAGCCACTCCTGCTTTGGCGAAGCTTTTGGCTCGGCAGCTATTTCGGGCATGCGCAACTGTTTCCCCTCTACGATGTGATGCTTTCCTTTTAACAATACATACTCTTGTAATCAACTTAGTAGTCCAGAAAAGGTGAACTGTTTGTTACTATGATGTCAAAAAACGACTAAAAGTTTTGGCAAAATCAGAAGAAAATGATAATTTTTTCTCCCCAGAATATATGAATATAAAATGTATAATTATGTGGAAATAAATTTAGGAAACACTGAGAAACTAGAGAGTGTTGCGAGCATTTGCTTGTCATTCTCTTCGCGGGGCTCTGCTTCTGTCTTCTCCACAATTTATTTCGAGATGTGCCAAGAAGAGAGACGTGGGATTCCGACTATTTGAAAAGAAAACATTTGCGTCGGTTTTAATATTTGAAAGCAATTGTTCCATCAACTTCCTGTAAATACTCAATATATGAATGAATAAAACTGTGTTTATAGTACAGAACTTGCAGATATACTCATTATCGAATACTTAACAGATCGAATTTCGTAATCTTTCAATCGATTTATTATGTGGATCATTAGAATACATTTCAGCAGAGGGTATTCTAGAAACGACACCAAAGTAACCTCATTGTAGAATTCGTCATATCCCCCGAAATCGAGCAGTGTCATGTTTTAGATCAGTAGACCTCCATAAAATCAGTAATTCTAAGGCAGTTAGATGCCTGAAATTAAGAGAACATTCCAACGTTTGGTGAATAGGTAGAGACGTGTCTGAAATAAGCGATAGATGCATATAATTTCAAAAGGTTTTCGGTACTTTACATTTTATTCTTTATCATTTAGAAAATACTGCGCCTCTTTAAAGTATATTTTCTGTTATGAATGTCTGGTCAGAGGCGAAGTCTGTGTTAAGTGTTGAGAAGAGAAAAGCCGCGTTACTTATAAGACTAACAGCTATATCTTGGAATTCGACAAATTTTTTATGCTGAAAAACCGCACTTTGTTGTGTAAAATAGTTTCATCGAAGAAATATTCGTGGTGTAATCCTGGCTCTTCAGCTTTAATGTGTTCTTAAACATTTATACGTATGTAACGTAAATACGAGCCGGTTTCCCTTACAGAGTCTTACACGGAAGCATTCCTCTCTATAGGCAAATAGCCTTATTGTGTTTCGTGTCCATTCGAACAAACGGCAAACCTTTATGCGAATTCTGTTACTGAACAATAATGATAAGTTCAACATCTTTATATCACATTTTTGTTCTGTTACCCTTGTCATAATTCAACTTCTCTCTGTTTGAGTCATTCTGATATCTCTCTTTGTCTCACAGACCTGTGCACTCATCTTATGTCTGGGATAAAAATTCCGCGGGGCAGACCGCGAACACATTGTAGTGTCGGGAAAATCCATTTGATTTCGTCTATCGAGGTGGTGTAGTTGGGCGTTTTAAGAGGGCAAACGTAATTCAGTGGTTCATACAGGCTGCAAAATGCACTAGTAATTGGATTAAATCCATATAGGTAAAGGAGATGTCTTCAAGAGTTGTAAAAAACAGGAGATGTTAGTTGCGCAGAGGTGCTTGATGGAGAAATTGCTCTGCAAATTTTTTTATTCGATTAAGCCTTTGCAAATGGGCGGCCAGTCGCGACATGCCAGGTGGCAGCTTGTAGCCCGTTGTGCTGGGTCATATTAAAAACACTTAATGTGCAGTTTACATTATACATGAAATCTAGAGCTGTACCTAAATACTTTTTCACCTGAGGGAAAGCGGTACGCAGTTAAACGCCCCTATGTACAATTAAATTTACTACTGTCCGACTACGTATTCCAGATTTATGTAGACATCCGGTTTGGGGCGGAAGTGGGCACATCTATCAGTGATGTAGGGGTGAATGCAGTAACCCGATAGATTTAAAAGGTTCTTTCACTCACGCTCTTATCTTTCGAGTGCAGAAAACTTTCGTCTGCGCTTTATACATTTTAAATTGATGTAACGTGAAATTTTAAAATTATAGAATTAAATAAAATACATAAAAGCATCAGATCATAACATTTCAAAGAAAAACAATATGAGAAACTGTAATACGTAAAACTATATATCTTTATATAATTCATCATTAATTTGTACATATATTAATAGATAATATTAATTTAATAATGATTCAATAGATAATACATTTTAATTAATTTTAAAATTTTCAAACATTGAATAAGAAACTTTTACCTCTTAAATATGCTTTAATAAATTACATTTCTTAATATAATCAAATGATGTATTAATAAAATAAAGCTATTTAATGAGAAGAGGTTGCGTAAAAATTATTTTAATTTTAATTAAACTTGCCATAACTTTTTTTTTCGTTTGCCCTTTTTCAAAAGTTGAAGAATTCATTTGACCATGGTAATCGCCAGTTGTAGAGTTCGCTTTATAAATTAAGCTAGAATTGGAAATGAAACCCATCTCACCACCAGCACATAAAATTATTATGCGGCGAGAGGCATTTCCTGTTTCTAAAATCCCACTGATTTCATTTGATTGCCAACATTTTTCAAATGTTAAATTGCTGTCCACCCATGTTTCATGTATGTAAATTAGGGAACGGGATTCTTCTCTGTAACGTTTAATATTCCTCAGATACATTGTTCTTGACAAAACAATGTCCGATCTTTCTAATAAAACGCTTATTTTATTCTGGGACGTTTTCCACGTGAAACCAATTTCTCGGAGAATCTTTCTAAGTGTCTCTCTTTGCCAAGGAAAATTGATTGTTTCTTTTAATACAGGAGGCAGTTTGGCTACAGTTGGTACTTTCTTTTCCTCGACATAAAAGTCTTGAACTGCTCGTCTTAGAATACCCAAATCAAAATTATCTAAGCCTGTACTTAAGCAATTTCTCTCTCTCTTTTTTTTTTAAGGGGGAAGAGAATTCGACATTTTCTTTACTTTTAGATTTTTTCCGAATTCTGTTTATGCTGGCAATAGAAACGCCAGTCATCTTACTCTCTCTACGTGTTGGCTGTGTAACTGGGATAGTCAGTCTTCCTAATTATGATTCTTCATCACAAACTTTAATCACGTTATACACTAACTGCTTAAAATTGCTGTGGAAGGGCTTATTTCTAGAGCCTCCTGGAACACTAGAATTCATACTCAAAAATGAAGATTTGAAAGTAAAAGAAGGTAAGTAATAGCGATGCTCAACAATTGTAGAAAAAACACTAAATGACCCCCTGACCTTCGAGAGGAAAAAATACCTGCCTTTTTATCCACACTCCTTCGGCCTCCGAAAGGGAAAAATACCCGAGCTTTTCGCCCACACACCCCTTCAATTAAACTGACCCATCTTGGCCCTCAGCCAAACTGCTCTCGCTAGTGTGGTTAGACAGTATTATACAATTAAGTCCGAGATCCGGACGTCCAATATTGGGAATAATCTAAAATCCGGACTTCAAAGCCGCAAACCTTTTTTTTAATGCGTTACGCATGCGCATAAATTTGTGAGATTAATAATTTGGGTCCGTAGCTGTGTACCTGCTTGGCATGCATCTCAAAACCAAACATTCTACATAGGAACATAGCTACACCTACTAATATTTTATACCCCTGACGCCGACCTGGCGAATCATTATTTATTATATTTTGCTTTCATCACCGCATGTTTATTAATACATGACAACTTGAGTAATGACTCATGCAGCGATGCCTCCATGATGAGCCTTGAATATATGTGGGAGTTGATTTATTCAAAACTCAGATTAGCCGTAAGGATGTGCAAGAAATAGACGTAGGTATAATAAATAACTAAACTAAGGCTTAATTCAGTACGCAATAGAAGCAGGACAAAATTTAGCGGAACAACTTGTCTTTCGCCGCCAATATATATATACATAGCCAATAATGTATAGCGGACGCTATTAATCTAGACTAAAATTATCTTCACTGATTCTAGGGAATTTCAATTAATGTAGCAGACTGTGCTTCTCCTTAATTTTCTAATTTGATCCAGCTTATTATTTTTTGGAGACTATTGTTAATATAGCAATTTCATAAAAATTAAAGATTGAACTTTCAATTATGTCGAAAAGAGTTTCTAATGCTGGAGCTGCAAAAGGATCTACAAAGCGAAAGCATGTTTCGATGTCCATTAAACAAAAAGTGAAATTGCTGCAAAAAATGGATAAACGCATATCTGTCTCAAAATTATCAGAGGAGTATGACATTGGAAAGTCGACTGCGTATGACGAAAATTTCTTGTGGATTCCGACACCCCGCTCGCAATGAATAACAGAAAAATTGTTCGTTATGCTAAAAGTGACGATCATGACAAAGTGATGATTAAAAATGTTAATGGCTGAAGCCGAAATATTTCATGAAGAAATGAACTTAAAAACTGAGTGCACATATTCGACAGGTTGGTTAACCAAATTTAAAAATCGCCGTGGTATAGGTTAGGTTAGGTTAGGTTATTCAATTATGGCAAAGCACACGAGGGCTATCTGCCTAAAGGGAGGGATGCCTTCGTGGAGGACTTTCTAAGGGAAACTGGCTCGTATACACGTTACACATGAGGAAAACCACGAAAACGCCCATGCAGCCAGCCCGTTCGCGGGATTCGAACCTCGGACCGAACTACCAGTGTTCAGCGTCTTTACCGCTCGGCCGCTGGTGGGCCGTGGTATAAGGCAATTAGAAAATTTCAGGAACTGAGAACAAGAAATTATGTCTGTTTATAGAATTAAAGAGAAAGTATTAGCACAAAAAACGAAGCAACTTAGACAACTTACATTGAAAGAAATGTTTAGTAAAGTAAAAAAATAAATCTTATACTTTTTTTTTGTTTGTTTGTTGGTAAATTTTGATATCCTTTAAATCGTAAATGCACCTTTATTTCATAAATCACGTTTTATATTTTTAATTGTATAATTTCTGCATGCCATCTTACTAGATTTAAATTGGTCATCTAATATCCGGAAAAATCCCAAATTCGGAATCGCCGAAGTTCCGACGAGTCCGGATCTCGGACTTTTTGTACTAGCCTTTATAATATTTTAATCAAATTTTATATTTTCAGGAAAATATTACGTGTTAGTTTTGAATTGCTGAAATGTCACTTTGCAAAGTCACTGTACGTAAATGGCGTAATGTTAAACATTCATAATGCATCTGTATTACCACAGGTGCATATACTGGTCTTCAAAATTAAAGGATATTTGCAGAAATAAAATTTAGGTGTTACTTATTAATGATGAGGATGTTAAATGATTAAGAACAGTTTTACAAAAGCAGTAGTTAACATAAATTATTCTGGCGACCGTTTGCAATACTGGATAGCCTTCTGTCAAACCCTTCGCGTTGCGATTTTCTTTTCGCTTAAGTGGCAAAAGAAAATAAAAAGATTCGAAATAAAAAATCAGCATCAAAATTTCCTTTCAAAAACGAAACTCGGTATCATTTGAGTTACTCCTGTTCTCTCATTAATAAATTTATTTGAAGAAATTTGTTCTCTATAGTGCGTCCGAGGTATTAACAATTGCCAGGGTAAGTGTAAATTCTTCCTTTCTGGAAGCCCGACCCCCCAAATATGGTTTCTTCAGATCGAAGTAAATTCCGTAATGCTGTAGTTACAGCTGATCAAACAAAATATGATTATATAGTTAGTTCGATCAAAGCAGGGGAATTGCTACAAGTCGCTGATATAAACGTCGAACCACCAGATGACGGCAAATATCCAGCCATCATAGAGGCTGATTGAAATTTTTGCCGATCATGAATCACAGAAATCTCGGAAACTTCTGACTGAATCGGGATTGGGTCACAGGAAACCATCCCAACTTATCTGCGCAGTATGCAACCTCGCGACAGAGCAGTTGCCGGATGAATTTTTGAAAACCTTATGGATGCAACAACTACTCCTTAATATGCAGAGCATTTTATCTATTAGCAGTGACGGTTTTCCCAAATTATTGACAATGTCTGACAAGATGTAGGAATTAAATCCCAATTCACATCAGGGAGCTCGCATTGGTTCTCCACCATCTGATAGCAATACCGCCTAATATTTACAAAAACAGATAGCAAAAGTGAATAGATGTAGAATTTCTGTACACAAAGGCAAAATATACAGATCGAATTTAAAAAAAAATCATTCTAGAAATAACACTGACTCACCAACGTTTTGGCGGGAGAGCTTACAGACCTGGTAGAGAACATATGGGCCCCTTCGAGGCTTTGGTTCCGGGTCCAAACGCATGATGCTTGACCATAGCTAACCTTGGAGGACAATAGATGTATTCTCTTGAGGCATGAGCTTATATGCCTGTAGGGCTGTTAGAGATTTTCTTTGTGCGAGAATTACTCAGTATTATGTGAACTGTGATGGACATCTAAACCTTTGTGAAATCATCATATCGTTTATGTCAATCTCATCTACTGCCAGCTTTAATGCTCATTTCATCTTTTATCATCTTTTCGTTCCATCTTAGTAAATTCATAAATAAAGTAGATTGGTTTATACTTATCTTGTGCTCCATATGTGGATGGCCTTATAGGGTATTTCTCCCGCCTTCCTGGCATGCCATCGTGGTGTAGTTGTCAGAACGCTCGGCGCGTATTCGAGAGATCCGTGGTTTGACTTCCAGCGAGGGCATTGCTCATTTTTCATCTCTCTTGCTTCAAAAATGCCTAATGTCTCTACAACCGTACATATATATATAGCGAACAGCTAGCTACCTCTAATTAACTTTCTGTGACTTCAATATCTTCCTCCTAGGCCAGTACTTTCCAGAACTCTCTCGCCTGTTATGTAACCGCTATTATAAATAGCTCTACTCGCCATTTTTCGTCAGATTGCTTTCTGCTACTCCGTGCTATGCAAATGCTTTGTTCTGTCTCTTCGTTTCCCCTTTGTTAAAAATATTTATGATGTCGAGTTCTAAATTTACTAGTATTACTGTTTAAATTATTATCGAATATGTGATCTCTGTGTAAAGAAAAATGAGCTGTCATTTTAATCGAATAAAGATGTGAAGTTTTTAAAATTGAAAATCATTTGTCCTCAGTTCTGCAGCTTCTCCACTTGCTACGAAAACATCCGGACTCTCGACTGCAAATATCACACATACACACATATATATATATATATGTATAATTGATAAAATTAAAAGTCAGGACTATATGATAGTTTATAATTTCATCCCTCTGAAGGTCTTAACCAATTCTTCCTCAGTAAAAGTCGCAACCTCAAAAGAACTATATGTAAAATTAATTCTTCTGAATCCATTTTACTATCCGTTTTGAGAAAAGGAGTCCTTTATTCTTGCGCAGCATAAAATTCAACAGAAAAATCAGAACATTGTCCGTACGTGCAGATGTAACGAAAAAAAAAGTCGTTCAGATGGATTCGAAAGCGTTCAAAATAGGTATTTTCGTTAAAATATCGTATACGAAAGTGTTCGCGATTACAATACTTCCTTTACTTCGTACAAGGTAGTAAAAAATTCTGTTTTGTTTTTACGAGAATAAAAGTTTCGCGTGTTAGCTTTCATAGTTTCACAGTAGTATTCTAGGTTGGTTCATAGAAATTTTCAGTAACGATTTTATTTAAATCTTAATTTTTGTTCTGTGTATGCTGTAATTTATTTTAATTTTGCAGATTTTTTTTCCACTCAAAATTTGCCCCAAATATGAAATGCTTATGAGCGAAAATTTTCACCTGCTCCAAGTGTAAACAAATTGCGCTCATAAATTGTAACAATGGGGTGGTAAATCTTTTCAATAAAAGTACATACTAAGTCGAAGAAATCTCTAATATTCTGGGACAAAAATATATTTGTGCGAATGTTTAAAAACAGCTTTAAGAAATTTATGTTACATGAAACTCTAAACAACAAGGCAGTTCGTAAGATCATAGCATTTAGATCCAACCACAAAAATCTCACTGCCTCGTTTAAAAACGTGTATGCTGTTCATTATAGTTGTATCGCCGTGGTATGATAAATTAACTGGATCTTGGCTCTCGAAGCTTCATGAAAGAGCCAATATGGCTTGCTGGTGAAAAGTTTGGAGATCCCTGATATAAGGTGATAGCACCGTGCTTTGGTAAATTATTTATTAAATTCTCCTACGATTATACAGAATTATTAGTTAAAAATAGTAACAAACCTACCGTTATTAAAGAGTAAATCGTATGTTCATTGAATATTCTAAAATATTTCATTATTAAAGAAATCTTTTCGAAATATTTTTCTGCTGTATGTGATGATAATCGTTGATGTATTGTGTCTTAAGCAACACGTTGTAATGAACACTTCATATTTTAGCATACTATATTTTAATAAGATAATTGATTTATTTAATGTTTTCCATGATACATAATAGAAGTATAATAAGACGAACTGAAGTGAGCAGAAAAAAATATTCCTGTAGTCGAAAAATCGAAGTATCAAGAAATGCTAACATTAATTTCAACATTTAGTTTGATTCTCTGAAAGTTTCGCTGCATCGAATAATTTAATTATCAATTAAATTTGTTTCGAATTAAATTAATTCTCATCCAAAGCAAAATGTGGCTCAGACAATAATAAAAAGTACTTTGTTTTAGAAAAAGAATTTTTTCGAAGCTCAGATGAGGCATAAAATTAACTGGCAAATGTGAGTTAGTGGTATGAAAATTAAGGGATTTCTTCTTTTTCCTCTTTTTTGTAAATTTAATTGAACATTTTACATCTTTGTATAGTGGTGCTTAGAGATCACCTAAAGTGAACTATATAGTGCCTGTGACTTGTTTTTGGAAGGTATGTTAAGTTTCATGAAGTAATTATAATATTACATAACGCGTGTTCGCTTTAAATGAAACACCGAATATGAAGTCTAGAAGTTTGCTTAGATCATTTCTTTATGATTCTCCATATTATTTCAGTCAAGTCATTAAACTCTGTCGAATTTTTCTAGTGAATTTCAAACCCACAGAATGATATGCTTCTGTTTGCTGCGTGATAGACATCGTTATTTTAAATTTTAAATTAACTTTCGATTTGTAGATTCACTCCATCTGAACATAGAATGGAAGTGATAAATGAAAACAGGAGCCTCGAAGCAGACCTTCTAAGAATGAGCCAGGGATATTAAGGGGGTTTTGCTCCCAAGGCTGTTAAGGGGTTTGAGATGGCTATTGGGACAGTGGTTCCTTGCTCGCTTCTTAAAGCAAAATTTATAAGGTTATTCTCTAACTATATTTCTAAACTCTGAGTAACCTTATTAGATTGATAGATAAATTTTCGTCCCGTTTTATCTTAGAATATAACAATATAAACTGATAACAACAAACGTACAAAAGCAACTAAAATATTTATTGGTACTTCAACATGAAGTTTCATCTAAGACATTAAAAAAGACCAGCTGCTTTCGGCCGGAGATTACAGCAGTAATTTAATTAACTAATCAAATATAAAAGATTAAGTACCTGGCTCTTCTGTTAACCTGCCTTCTCACATACAACAAATTTACCGACAATCAGTGCAGCATGCCAATGTGTTAAATCAGTATTTTTGCTCTTTACGAAAAAATGTCCAATGATATTTGTCTAAACTAAAATTTTTGTGCATTATTTGAAATAATCTAATTTGCATTTTCTGGTGGGTTAAAACATTAGAAATGCAGGAAAGATTCAACATAACTAAAATAAGGTTTACAGAAAGAGATTTTAATATCAAAAATTGGGACAGTAAAATGCCGCCTGCTTACAATATTACTAAAAAATGTTTTCTGCATGATAGTCTCTCATTGCATAGAGTTTAAAGTCTTTGAAATAAAAATATCGATGTTCATATAGGGAATTCAGATGTAGGGGAAATTCTGTAGGATTTGCATTATGTTTGCATTGCATTATGTTTTCAATGTTATCTTCCTTCTCTTCTTTAGGCTTATTAAAATAGTTTTCATTACTGATCCTGTATAGTAATAGTATGAATATAAAGTAAAAATATTGAAGTATAATAAAACTGAAGTTATGCTCACCGTCAAAAATACACAGAATGGTAGAGGCAGATTGGAAGAAAAATTTAATAATAAAATTATACTTCCATTTTCATCCACAAAAATGTAAATGTATATGGTATTAGAGAGAAATAGATAAAGAAAATAACAAGCTGATAATTTCAGTTGATCAAAATGAAGGTTTTGCGGGCGAGTTGCTAGAAAAGAAAAAGGGAACGTGACCAACATACATATTTTAGCTTTTTTTAAATTTCCGTATAAATACGGAGTAAAAATGTATTTAAATTTTGCGTAAAATCTGTGAAAACTAACTAGTTCTTCTTCCAAGCAAAAAATAAAAATACAGGGAAAAAACTGTACGGACGTTAGGTTTTTTTCATTTCGGAGCAGGAGACATAAAAGATGCGCAATCCCTCCCCAGGATTCGAACTCCAAACCTTCTGCTTGCTAATCGGACGTGCTTTCCAATTACACCATGAAGGAACATGAAGAGGGAGAAAAACCTTACAAATCAGGTCCAGTAATTTAGAACTGGCACAAATTAACTATGACTTGCTTTTCTTGTGCAACAATTAAAATTTAAAATAGTCTTTAAATTTTGACACTCTTATAGTGCTTTCCAAGCTAAACTCACAAAAATGAAAGGACTAGAGTATGCCTAAAAGCAAATTATTGTAAGAATGAAATGAAAAAAAAATAAATATACTTAAATGCCAATAATTCTAAATAGCTACATATGATTCTTAATAATACTGATAACAGATAACACTAGAAAACAGCAATTTCGTTGTATTAAATCTTTCACTTGTTCTTGACTTGAATCCAAAAATAACCTCAGATTTTATCTGTAACATCTACTACAAAATATCCCCTCAAAAGTCATACAAAATATGCATTATTTTATTCATGCAAAGTGTAGCTATCTATCTTGACATCGTTCAACTGGCGATAGTCAGCACAAAATCTAGTCGAACCACTTTTCTCTCGGACCAGGACTACAGGGGAGGCCCAAGGACTTGCTGAAGGCTCCATAACATCGCTTTCTTGCATGTCCTTGAGAAGTTTTCCTACCTCCTCTTTAGCAATCGGTAGACGTCTTGGATGCTGCTTGATTGGTGGGTGATCTTTATGATGGGCCAAACGGATTCGACCTATGCCAGAAGATGTGCGGGAGAAAACGTCCTTAAATTTTTGAATGAAACTTGTCTTTCCTGAAGACTTTCGCTCTATTATTTACAATGGTAACTCTCACCGGTGTGACCGTCCTCGATAGGTTAACGGGTACCGAGGCTTTCTTTAAACTTAATGGATTTCTTTAAACTGTGAACATCCTTGACTACAGCAGCAGAAACCCTGTTATCAGTTTTTTTTCAACAGTAAACCCTTTTTACGATTTGTTGTAGAGTAGCAAAAATGCTTCCTTGAATTTTTCCAACCATATTTTCAACCGTGTGCATTCTGCATTCCATAGCCTCGATCTTCTTTTCTATTATGGTAGCAATTTCTCTTATTATATTTTATTGTTTTTATCTCTTCTTTAATGGATTGTTGCCCCGCTTTCATATCTTCTTTAACGAAGTTAACAGTCCATTCCATCTTTTCTTAGCCCGCTTTTACCTCTTCTAGGAATGCAGCAAAGGCTGCCACCAGCCGTCTTGATTGCTCTTTATCGCTCTTGTCACCGACATTCAGTCCCACTTCTGGAACCAAAAATTGCGTGCGTATGGGTTCGTAATGGATCGAATGCACACAGAACCGATGACAGCTTGATAAAATTTATTTTATCAAAAGAAACATTTTACATTTCTGGAACTTTCCACAAAAATATTCGTACAGCTCTTCCTAGTATCATAGATCACAATCAGTTGTTACGTTTCAAACTGCTAAGAACGTTAAACACAACCCAATCCGAAGTGCATCTAAAAGGCGAAGCTCTCTCGGATCTCTCATTACTCGTATTTCAGCTCTGAACTAGGAACTGATAGCTGATGCTCTTTGCGTTCTCACATAATTTTCACTTGCCGCCGAGAAATCTCTAGTAAATTCTATTTCTCGAAATTACTGGTGGGATATGAGGGCCGGATGCAGTTGCAGTTACATATAGAAATGACTTACAGTTACTCGATTATAGTACTAGTTGTAGTTATAAAGGGAACGGACCAAAATGTCGTCAAATGGTGGCCACGGTTTGGCGATATTTGGTGACTTCTCGCCAAATTTGACATAACCATTCCCAATTTAGTGAGATAGCCATTTACTCAACGTTAAACAGACTTGCCCCTGTATTCTTACGTTTTTGGCATAGCTTCGCTTCTTTAGATTTTCATGTTACATTACGCAGTAATAATAGTACAATTTCACTCAAATTATTTATGTCTGTGCAGAATTCGTAACAATATAATAAACTCGGATAATTTAGGTAGTTCATTGTTTTAGAATCTCTCTCCCGCTAAAGACGAAAGGAAAAATCTAAATTTTGTATCAAAATATATGCAAGAAAAGTTTCTGAGAATCCATATATTTCTTACACTCTCATTCACTGAATCTACTACTTTTTAAATAGAAGATGGGCTTTCATTTTGTATAAGAGGAACTTACATGAAACGCTTTATTTGAAAAAAGACCTAATCACGTTTATTGGAATATCTTAAAATATCCCATGCAGTTTCATATTTACTGTTACAAATTCTAACTGACTGAATAATTCTGCTTCCCCAGGAAGGGATAATTTGAAATGTAACAACTTTTCTGAATTCGATAATGCAGTATTATTATGAATACTTGAAACGAAAAGAGCACGAAAGCCTAAGCAAACCTGCGTGGCTCCATTAAACAGTGGCAAGTTTAATTTAGATAATTTTATATCTTCTGCACTAGCATTTTCAATATTTAAATTACTTCCACCTTTAATATTAAAGGCCTCATTCATTTGAAATATTTTGCGATCATTAGTTGTGATACGTCATCAGTTGTGATTGTTTTTGCTGTTCTGGTATTCATTTGAAACACAACAATCACTCTGAGCTCCCGATCGATCGTTCTTGTAGCGATCACTCCTAACCCATCACTCCGCGGCGAAAACGATCGAATCAGTATGTCGGCTGTGTTTGTGCTTTCACGAAGACAGACAAGGTACTTAGGATTTAAGGGCAATCCTTTAAATCTAATGGATGGGTAACACTTTATATCAAAGTATAGGGTGCATAAGGCTCCTAGCAAAGGGAGCTGACTCATCATCGATGTTGTATGTAAATGAAGCGCACTTGTTGCTAGTGGACATTGATTTAAGGTTGTGTTGTTTACATTTGTATTGATGGATTGCCGCCTAATTCCGAGAAATGTGGGTGGATGCCCTGCGTCAAATTATTCATATCATTCCAAAAATAAGTATATTCTGTTTTCCGAAAAATGGAAGAAATACGAAGAAAATTGGTAATTAATTCTCGTCGAGTGGAATGAATTCGAGCACAGTTGCGTGCCCTTTTGAAGTAAGTTCAGCTTCGTATGTTTTCATATAGTGTTAAAAAAATAAGTGTTCATCTTGCAGCAAAATGTGTATTTTCATTTAAATATTGCTAATTCATGACAAATTGATTTACATGTACAAAATGAATTGCAGAATGTGTGTGTGGTCAATACACATTTACCGCGAATGTTGATGTAATTATTTTTATTGTTATTAAACGCGAAGGATAAAGTTTAAGGAATTATATTTTACATTTGATTTCAACTTTGTGCGTGATTAGAACTATAAAGTGCTCTTTTTACTTAAATTTTAATGCGGTATTCATGGTTTAAAATCATATGTTATTTTTTTATCCTGTTATATTGTCGCAAAAAAAAAAAAAGTTTAAACATGCGCTAATGTGATTAAAATCATGCATTATATAATGTTCCCTTTAAAGTAATATCCATATATCGTACTTACCTTCATTTTAAAGAAGGTAAGCATCAATTTAAGTATTTAACGAATAATTTTGACTATTTTATACATCATGAAGACTGCATTTCCAGCTCTCTCATTTAACTATAATTCCTGTCAATTTATTTCCAATGTATGAACATGAAATATGTTTTAAAATGTATAAGCTTAGTCACTCATACTTAATTTAGTCCAGTTTTCATATAAGAATTAAAATTTATCAGACATTTGCTTCCTTAATGTGTAATTAAAATAATTTAATAACATATGTTACTGTAATTTAATATTTTCAGAAATTTGCTAAATCAAGTTTATTTTTGTGTGACCTTGTATCAAAGGCGCCAATAATAAATCTGTTTTGGCATTCACAGCTAAAATTTTTAATGAAAAACTTATTACTGATGTAAAAGGATGAATAAATTATATTTACTTTGTTATCGGTGTCTTATGATATTGCAGTAACTTAAAGGGCTTCTTATTGTTTCTTAAGTTGCATAACTTGTTTTCATAAAACGTCGTGTCATCTTTGTTTTACTCTTCTATGTTATCATATAAATGTTAAAGTATATTTCTAGTCAAATAATCTTCCTTTCATAGCAGTGTTATGTGCTATGATACGATGTGTGTTCGCATTTGTTATATAGTTAAGGAACATTATTAATTTTACACTTTTATGTATTTAATTTATATCATTATGTATTATATAAGTTTTCTTTTAGAATACATCACAATATATTTTTTGAGTTATTAATAGAGATATAGTGTAAATTTTTCTTTTGTGAACGGAATATGTTTTTTAGGTTAGATATTTTCATAAAAGAATTAAAATGAGCCCTTTGAAAACCTTTCATAGATAAAACTTTCAAACAATACTGCTGAGAAGCCAAAGAGGGCACACCAAAGCTGAATTGCAACCCTAAACAACGATTACAGCATAACTGACAAGTCAGCTTGCATCTTCAGGAACTCTGTCATTAGTTACTTCGAAAACAACGCAACTTCCGACCACGTGATAAACAGAATTCGCACATCAAGTAACCCCTACCGGTTAGACTGTTAGGAAACTGTTTCAATTGAATACGAAAAATCACTCGTTTTCAAAAGTGATCGCTAATGCTGGATGTAAAGGGGCTATCACTTCTAGCGACACGCGCGGCTAGGCGAAACGTTTCCGAGAAACAAGATTCTAGCAGCATTGGTTTAAACGAGAGGTTTCCGAGAAATGTTTCGTCTAGCTAGGCGAAACATGTGCCGGCTAGCGTATTTCTACACTCATCTTCCAAAAGTTAAGCACGGAGAGAAAAATGCTAATTTCCGGAAGCCAATCAGAATTGAAGAGGATGCAATTCGCTGCAGCGTAGATGGAAGTATGCAAATATGTTAGGTAACAGCCAATCGCGCTTTCATGTCAAGAAATATGCAAAAAAGGCAGTCTTATAAGAAGCCAGCTTTATGAAGGGTT
The DNA here is from genome assembly GCA_000611955.2 of Stegodyphus mimosarum. NCBI lineage: Eukaryota > Metazoa > Arthropoda > Arachnida > Araneae > Eresidae > Stegodyphus > Stegodyphus mimosarum. Next base: position 617,703 of record KK118493.1, read on the forward strand.
ACAGAAGTTGATTGTAAGTGCTGATAGAAGATGTTGAAAATTTCGTACAATTTGTTTTCAAGACATACGTGTTTCTAGGACTTCCAGAAGACGAATGGAAGATTCTGAGCCCTGGCGTGCTGCGGGGCGCATTGAAGCCGGCAGTCGGTCACAGATGTTGCTCTTTTCTTCGGCGTTCATCATTCTGTAATTTCACGTTTATGGAAACAATTCCAAACCACACAGACAGTTGTCCGAAGGCCCGTAGCCGATCGCCCAAGGGTTACAACCCCCGCGGAAGATCGATATATTGCTATTGTAGCCAAGCGGAATCGCAGAGCGACTTCCACACGTGTGATATCTATGGTTACAGCGTCCATTGGAAAGGCGATATCTGCAGCTACTGTACGCCGAAGATAACATATGAGTGGACTGTACGTCCGGGTACCTCCAATTTGTGTTCCTCTATCTGTTCAATCAAGAGGGGCACGATTACTGTGGTGCCGGGAACATGTCAATTGGAATGTGTCTGACTGGAGCAATGTCATGTTTACTGATTAGTCAAGATTTGCTCTGGAGCTAGATGACAAGGGTATAAGGATATGGCGTGAACAACGAACACGCAATCAATCCCAAAATATCACCGAACATCACGCATTCCGAGGCGGAAGCATTATGGTGTGGGCAGGGATTTCATTAGGATATCGCACCGACCTGCACATGTTTAAATCATTTTTTGCCTTTGGGGTTCTTTGACGGCTGTCCGGTATCGAGATGAAGTCCTAGAACCCATTGTGAGATTGTACGCAATGGACGATAACGAACGTCCCCATAGAGCTCACATCGTCAATGACTACCTGGAGAGTGAAGGGATTGCGCGTATGGCATAGCCAGTATATTCGCCCGACCTTAATCCCATTGAAAATCTTTGGGATGCTCTCGGCCGTGCTGCATTAT
>KK118493.1:619976-644917 GCA_000611955.2 Stegodyphus mimosarum
GATGATTCTCCCTCGTTCAAACTCTGTAAGTTGTTCAAATCTCGCTCTCTTTCGTCGACGAGGCATAAGTACAGATTGAGTTAACGTTTACCACTAGCAGATAACCACCGATAACCATACACGCCTCGCTACAGCCGTCTATTTATTCGGATCCATCAGCCGTTCAGAGGGCGCTGCTCAGCATACGCATGCGCTACGGATTTGCAATTCTAATCCTTTGCATATCATGCGCTACTTTGCATTTCCTGAAAATTTCAGCTCACTCGCGTAAGTCCTTCATGGTGTTGCTATTTTCACAAACGTGAGTGTAGATGAGGGGGAATCACATACCCTATTAATGTCCTTTTTTTTCATTTTATGCTGTTTATTTTCACTTTATACGTAATTCTGTTTAAGTCTCCAGTATGTCATTATCTGATAACTTACAAAAATTTAATATTGTTTTCATTTCTGTATATAACTATTGATTTTGTTTTATGCATAAATATATATGCTACTTTCCTGCCGAATTTTGTGTCAATCAAAGCAGTATTTGTTGATTTTTTTGCATTTTACATCTTCGTGCTTAGCTTTTGGAAGTGAGTGTCTCTAGGAAACGCAACTCGGGACTAATTTGGCGATTTACGAGGTCTTGGCGAAATTGTGACGAAGTATGGCTAGCGCGTGCGCAGAGAGGGACGAACTATCATCGTGATGTGTATTTTGTAATCTCAGCTTTTATGCATATGTCAAATACAATTACTGAAGCAGCAAACTTCATGTGTGATTAGTGGGGGTATTAAATAAAGAAAAGTGAAGGTTCATTTTTCAACAAAGTGTACTTATGCAGCTTTATTTGTGGCTTGACTACGTGTCGAGCTATTGGCAGTTATTAGCGCTGCATATGATCAGCTTGACAGCAAAGCTAAAATGTTAGGTATACACGAAAAAACGCCTTTAAGCTGAGTATGAGTTTATAGGATATACAGTCGATTCCGCTAAATTGAGAACCGCTTAATCGGGACAGCCGCTTATTTGGAACTAATCTCAAAGAACAGATACCAAACTAAGAAGCCAATAGAAAATTTATATGTTTAATTGGGACAACATTCCGCTTAATTGGGACAGTAAATTTAAGATCACAGTACATATGAGTTTGTTACGGAGCGTTGCCTTACAGCTGATTGTGTATGCGTTGCATCACAGGCAAGCGCAAGCACCATTTGTTAGCGCTCGCATCCGCGACGCGGCCCTAAGACTGTTGAATGTCATAGAACCGAGTAACAGAGTGGATATATATATATGCATATATTTATATACATTTGGTGCGGCCGATTGCAACCAAAATGCGAGGTGCACAGCTACATGTTATAGCAGCCCTATATACAAAATGTCAACGTTCTGAGGCTCCTCGCTTTTGAGTTATGCGAGATACATGCATACATACGTTCCCACAGACGCCACAAAAAAAATCTCTTCAGAATCCGTTTTAAATCAGTTTTATAATTATTTGGGGGCAAAAGAGTCCTTTATTCTGTCCTTACGTATGGATGTCACTCAAAAACATCGTTAAATTGCATTCGAAAGCGGTCAAAATAGATATTTCGTTGAAATATGGTACCCGAAATTTTTCGCAATTACAATACTTCCTTTTTACTTCGTACAAGGAAGTAAAAACATCGGTTGTTACTGGGAAGAATAGAAAACCTGGATATTTAAAAGGAGTCAAGAATTTATCTTGTAACTTACCATAATAACAAGAACTCATGGAGGACAAGCAAGCCCGGATTTTCTTATAGGCTAACTAGGCTTCAGCCTAGGGGTTCAAGATCAAGAGGGGCCTACGTTCAAATTGTTAGCAAAATTAAAATTACACTATTCTAAAAACAGTGACCACTAAAACACTGAACCGAAATTAAGGAGAAATTCTACGCATATGACCAATAAGCACACATAAAAATGTATTGTTTAAGATCAACGCGTTCGGCTCATTGGGTCTGTTCGTTTGTATATACTAGATTGCACCAAAATATATTTCATACGTTCACTGATTGCTATGGCAAATGTTCACGTGCTTTATGTTGCTAAGCTCTGGTTCGTTTTTGCATAACTAAAGTGCAAATTGGAACAAACAAGCGAACAGACCTATTGATATCCCGACGTTCGGTTATATTCGTGTTACTTCGATAATATGAAACACGTGTCATTAGAAAAGACTCTTATTTTAGGATTGCGTACACGATTATTTGATTCTCGCTTTTTAGTTCTGTAGGTTCAATACTTTAGTAAAGTGTTTATAGACTATTGAAAACATTTTTTGTGACAATATCTTCATTTCGCGAAATTCTAGGTAAGTTCTTAACATATGTTTTAATTTGTATATTTTAAAATGGATATTACGTGCTTTATTTTATATATATATATATGTAATTCATTATTCATAATTGCTATTTTTTTCAATGAGACAAAATAATAGTTCCATACAATCTTGATTGAAAAATGATAATTTAATTTCATTATTGAATTAAAGATATTTTGGAAATAGTTTTAAAATTGATTAGTGTTTGAAATTCAGAAAGTATGAAATTAACATTTATTATTTTATAGACAACGATTATTACGAGAGACCCGCTATTCACGGAAATGAGTTTTTGATTTACTTCAATTTATCATTCGAAAATGAATTGTTTACCGAAAATTTCTATCAGCAAAAGAAGGCTTAACACAGTTCAAATACGTAATTTTTTTTTTGTATTAATAATAAATAATTAACTTTTATTTATGCACAATAATTAATAACTCAAATATTTTGTTCCAGATTCTAATATAAGAATGAGTAAAAGATTTGAAAGTGGCGCTTGCAAACGCAAGAAAAAGAAGCTACAAGAGTATGAGGCAAAGAAGCTAACACCGATTACTGCTTACATGCATGTGCCAACTAGTACTACTCAATTGGAAGCAGTGCAGCACGTTGTATGTGAAGACACGGCCGTTGCACCAACTCAAAGTGAAAATATGGAACTAATTCAAGAGCTACTTCAAGAGAACACGAATAGACAAATAAGCCACAAGAAAATAATACGAATATTCAGAATTTTTTTCAGACACCTAATGAGAAACACCATCTTCAAGATGTTGCAAATTTAGATAGTGATGTCAAATATATGTCTACTGTAATAGATGTCGGCTTGTGGACAAATTTATAGCAAAATGATGCATCATATTGGATAGAGAAGAGCCCTTCTCAAGTTCAGTATCACTGTGGACGATTTTTAAATTCTAAGCAAGAATATAAGAATCAGTCCAGGTTTTGTACAAAAGCAATTTTTTTATTCAACAAAAGTCAATGGAGAAAAAAGTATGCCCTAAAATGGCTTGTGTTCTCCCTCAAAACGCCGCGTTTTTTTTGCTTTGTTTGTCAACTTTTTCCAAATATTTCGTCTTCTGCAACAGCATTAACTTCTGAAGGGTTTAATGACTGGGAAAACCCTACTATCATTCCAAGTCATGAAAATTCAGAAAATCATAGATATGCTGTGTTAACGTACTTAACAAGAACAAAAGGGAAAACTTTCACTTCAATGTTAGACGAAGAAGTAAGAAAAGAGCAGCAATACTGGCGTTACGTTATAGAAAGAGTTTTCGCTGTAATTTGCGCTCTGCAGAGCGAGGCGTAACATATAGAAGAGACAATGAAAAGTTTGAACTCCAAATAACGACAATTACATTGGACTTCTAGAACTAGTCTCAAAATTCGAACCATTTAAGAGATCATATCGATCGATATGAAAATACTAGCTCAGGAAAACATTCATATCTGTCTAAAACTATATGTGAGAAAATTATTCAACTTGTAAGATCTCGTTGCCCCAACTTGTCAGAAACTGGGGTAGTGACAGCTACTATGTGTGAATTTACACAGAAACGTAAGAAGGGGTTAAAGCCCTTTTTATTTTATCTTTAAAATGACAAAAGCATCCACTTGACGCTCACAAACTGCGCCAACCCGGCGGTTTAACTGAAATAGAACGTAAAACTGAAAGTAATGACTATATGAACAAATATCAAAACACTACCGACGAGGCTCTGAGATCCTAAACAAACCGCGTTTTTAATGAGATACATTCCGGTGACGTCAGAGGTCACATGATGTAAGAACTCCTAATGTAAACAAACCAGCTTTTGCTGTGGTAGATGTGGTGAAAATTCGGATATTCGGCAACAGTAAATTCCAACAAGCTACCAGAATATGAGATGGTATTGACAGTTTAAGAATAATACTTGCCTATATAAAGGCAACAACTTTAGATGGCTAAGCATTTCTAAAGAAACAGTTACAATACATGTTGAGAGGATTGGGATACTCATTTTTATGTACATTATAAAACCAAAACACACATTGAACATTTATAGTTTTATCAGTAAAATTTTAAAGCTTTCTACTTGATTTCAGATAATATTAATTAACTTTATTTTTTAAATTGTTTCCAGTACTTTTTTGAAATCTCATGAATCATTTGCAATAATAATTCTGTACACTGCAAAACGAAATGCATAAAATAATGTTCATGTATGTTGTTGTTCTACACTGAAAAGAAAAATATAATTACTATTATAATTTTAAGTCACAATTTTATCAGCCTGACAAGCACAAGATGGTTTTCAAAATGGTAGACTCAAATGTCTGGAACATTATAAATACAGTTGCCCTAAAACTATGTGACGATAGTGATATTAATATTATACATAGTTCAAAATTAATACTTAATTTTGTACCCCTTGAAATTTAATTGTTCATAACTGACTCTTAATCTACAGATAGCATAAACTTCATATTAACATGTATTTTTTATATTACAGAATAAATGTCAAAAAGAAAACTGTATGGATTTGCACAACTGAGTTTGCTGTAATTCTAGCTGTGAAATTAATAATTTTTTGGTCATAGATATTTCTTTATTTTATAGTAAAACGCGATAAAATATACTGCATTTATGCGTATTGATTAAAAGTTGATTATAACAGTCACATTATTAAAACACAACGTGATGAAATTAATAAAAATTTAGTGGTGTAGCATGTTCTATGGCACTGTAATTAATAAGAGAAAATTGGCTCGGTTTAATGTTTTTGCAAATAAGCAGATCTTGCATGAATTCAACTATTTCAATAATTTAGAACAAGTATTCATGAACTATTAACACATATTTAGATTGTACAGTCTGGAAAACATTATTCAAGGTCTAGGGAATATTTTTCAACTATTGATATACACTTAACATTCCTAATAAAGTAAAAGATGAATATTGGTAAGTATTGTGCATAAAAGAAAATTTATGAATCTTACCTCGTTTTCTGCAGAAATTTCCACAGCCGTTTTATAATTAATTGTTTTCTTCATTTCTGCCTTAACACAGCTTGCTACAAGTACATTACTATCTGGCATTACTTTAAAACAAATGTTATTAACTTGTTTTTCCTTGAACAAGACCTTTTTTTATTAACATCAAGAAAAGAGAAATAACTTCCAAGAGTACTTTTTAATTTTTCACAATAGCTGTAAATTTCTAAATTAGAAAAATTTATTAATTTTAGTGGTACATCGGCTATAGATTCCATCGTAGACTGCGGACGTGCGGAGATTGTTGTTCTTAAACCACGTGACCACCAAGGTCCGTAGAAAGAAAAGGTTAGCTCACTTGGGGTAAACAAACGAAAAGCCAGCGACTCGTTCGGCTGTGACGTCACTGAAGTTCTCTGTAGCATCTGCTAATAGTAGTTTCGTATTTCCTTTTGAAATATTTTCTGTTTTTCATCGGAAAAGTAAATATTCTAATATTTGGAGTCGAAACTTAACTACCTAAAATATTGTTTACTGTGTAGAGTAAGTCTTAATTACGAAAAGTTCCCTCAGTAATTTATTGTTTCATCGGAAATCTTTCAAACTTCGTTACAGAATTTGCCATTCAAGATTCAGCTGTTTATACCGTTGCTCATTTTATCTTCAACAGACTGAAAACCCACATTTCACAAGAACTGGAAAATATGTAGTGTAGTGATATTTAAATGTTGAAATAAAAGAAATTCCAATTATGAACATTTATTCTATAAAGCTGTATCAACTTGTCCCTAATGTTTGGAATCTAATTTGGCTGAAATTTAAATTTATTTTATTTTGCTAAAGCCTACTTTCGGTCCATTTGTTTCTGCAGTACTTGTTTCATTTAGAAATCTTAGTTTACTTGTGGCTTTTTTTAGATGAACTCGCATGAACTTTTTCTGTAATATGTGATTAATTCTAATAGATAAAAAAGAAATTGCATAAAATTATAAGTCGCTAGATTCTAAAACTTCTTTGTAATTTCTTGATGTAAAGCAGCAACAAGAAACATGGACAAATGAACTATTCAAGCTATAACTGAAAGGAAGTGTAATACTTAATCAGCATACTCTTTGAATTCAGCAGCTGCATTATGTAATTCTATATAAAAATTGACACTATATTTAACCCTTTGAATTTTACCTTTTAGTAAGCATAAAAAATAAAATTTTCTAAAAGTATTCAGATAGATGATGTTAACTTTTTATATCAAAAAAATAAGTAAAAGATATTAAAAGAATATTTGCATATCCTCTATATGTTTTGTTATTAATATTGCATATTTAGAATTTTATCTTTTAGGTTTCTATATTTATTTCACTTATGTGTTATTTAATGTATAAAAATTATAACGAAATGAAACATGTAGTCATTTTCTGGATTGTCATCCTCATTTTTTATTTCAAAGAAGTAAATCCTAGATATTAATAGGACTGAATGCTGTATGTATTTATTTTTGTATCAAAAAAGGAATTTGTTTGTATAATAACTTAAATATTACATTTCATTTAACATATTCAGTTTAACCATTCTATGAATAAAAAAATTAGAGTTTATCAGTTTAGTTGTGGACAAATATTATTCATACACAGATAAATGCACTCATTAAAACATTATGCAATTTATACTAACATCATTTGACTGTCATTGTACTTTCTGTGAACACATGGAAAAAGGATGGATGTTTATTTAATATGATAATCTGTATATAATATCCCCACAGACGTAATGATTACATTCGTAGATACTAGCAAATATATTTTGCACTTTTTGCAGGTAAATTTATATAATTCAAAATTGGTACTAAATTTTAAACAATACATTCAACAAAATCTTAGTAAATATGGATCTTAATTTTATAAATGAAATTTTGTATGAAATATATTATGATGCACTTATAGTAATGGAATGCATATTTTAAAACTGCAATTAATAAAATATTTGCTTAAGTTATATTATTCATTCATAATACAAATCATTACAAAGTATAAGTACAGATAGAAAATGAAATTACTACTACATTCAGCAAAATCTTAGTAAATATGGATCTTAATTTTATAAATATATTTTAAAAGAATTTTGGCATATTTGTTTTTTAAATTTTTCTATATTCTTAAATCATACATTTCCTAAATTTTGATAATTTCTTAAATTTTTGCTTCAATTTTAAATTTTTTTCATTCACATTTTTATATTTCATTCTAATGAACATTCTCTGTTTTACAAATGATTCAATTATATCTCTTCCTAAACCTTCTCCTTCCATTTTCTCAACTAATTTTCTTACTGTGCCCTGTATAACTTTACATTTAGGAATTTCATCCTTCCACAATTTCTTTAACAGTATTTCTAAGCGCAAAATTTTATGTTTAAAATTTTGTGATGGCATAGTCAAGCCACCATGGGACAAATGAATAATCCAAGGTGGTGGTGCATAGTCATGGTCTGTTACTTGACTGCCAGTTATCTGCTCAAGATCAGGATACTTGATTTTAAATTTTCTAGCAATCCATCCAGCTAGATACATTAAAGCATCTTCAGATGTTTCAGCCACTGGTGATTCATTTGTTGGAGATGATAATGTTTCACTTGCAGTGTCTGTTTCACTAGATTCATGAAAATCAGATATGCTATTTAATTTGTCTGATAGTAATTCTGCTCCTTCATCCTCAGTTTCAATGTTTGCGGATTTAAATGCAGATCCTAAAATAAATTCTTCCTGGTTTGTGTCTTCAGTATTTGCATTTACATGCACAAGACCAGTATTCTTTCCCAAAATAATCATTCGAAGTCGATATAAAGCGTTAAGAGGAGATGGATGGTCATTAAGGCCTCCACGACTTCTAATTTGTGAAAATAAATTTTCCAGTGCATCCTGATTCAGCTTTGACGTGAGTGAGTTGCATACACAAAATTTAAAACTATTTAAGCATATTTGGTACTGTGTGTATTTTATGTAATATTATTTATATGTATCTCTATATATTTTTATTTACATTCAGTTTAACATCACTTAAGTATAGCTACAGTCTACATGTTACTGTATACTTTGATTATTATAAAATGAGAATGGTCTAAACACAAAGAATTATGACTACCTGATACTATACTAATGGTACACAATGTTTACAATTATATTTTTTTAAACACTGAGTGCATTTATGTACATTGCAGCACTTGCATTTAATATATTCAAACTCAAGTGTAAAGTTTCTGTACATATAATAATGGTATTTATAATATTAGTATAATAATTTGTTTATATATGGTAATGCTATATATTAATGCCATTTTCACTATACAAGCAATGCATAAAATAACATGCTTACACATACGAGTACTGAAGGAACTGTATCAGATATTTTATTTATTATACATAATCGTACTTATGGTATATTATGTATGGAGTGTTATTACATATACTGTATTTGTAAGTATGTGCAACATTTAACTAATGCCCACCGTGGCCCAGCATTTAACTTGCTAACACTGGCATATGAACCCAGGTTCAAATCCTGGCGAATGGGCTGGCTGCATGGGAGTTTTCATGGTTTTCTTCATGCGTAATAGGGATACAAGGCAATTTCTCTTAAAAAGGCCTTCACAAAGGCCTCCATTCCCTTGGTGGACACCCTTGTATGCATAGGGGTAAAACATGCAGATTACCAGAACTATGTATCTTTAATAGATTTGTACTTACACACCCTTGAACTCGCTGTATCTTGTGAATTTTGATTTTAGCCTTAGATGCATTTATAACCAGTGTAATTTCAATCGATGCGATACTGTATCTTTAGTATCGCATTAACTTAATGTGTTCTAGTCAAATTGTAACATAGATTTAAATTTCCCTGTTATTCATGATATAGTGTTTTCTTTATTATGCATTTCTAAGCTTATGGTATTTTTGTGTACATTGGATTACTGAAAGTGTATGTGATATTATATAATTATATGCTATGTAATACTATATTCCTTGCAGTATATGACATGTTTTGATGCTTTTTATCTCCATAAAAACTCTGATTTTAAAATCTAAAATGATACACATAAAAAATACGACTTGTCTGCCCATGTAACTTTTTTAAAATGATTCAATAGCTGCTGTCTGGTCTGCCACTTCAGACCCTGGTTATGGCTTCGATAGAAATATATGTATCACTAAACATTTCTGTTCAACTTTATGGAGCCATAGCTGGGAGTTGCTTCAGTGGTAAAAATGTTATTACTTGATAAGTAATGCTTTATATTTATATGCATTTGTCACCATTCACAATATTAAAAACCGTTAGCATTTAAATATACCAAATAAAATGCATAGAAGTTTCTACATATATTAATGAATCAATTAATTTAAGTAACCCGAAAATTCAAAATAACTTGCATCTCTGCTATTTAAACCTTAAATCAAATCAAAACACACTATTAAGTTTCTATACCTATGAAATGATACATTTTGCTGATTATTTTTTATTTTGCCTGCATTATTGGTGCATAATGCAATCGCGCAGTGCGTACCAACCATTATACTATATAAATTTAATTATATTTGAGAGCTAAAAAAACAACAAATGAGTTTCCACAGTCGCGCACAAGCTTACATTCAGCTTAAATGAATGCAAAAATCTATGTTGATCTGAGGAGAGAGAACTTCAGTGACGTCACAGCCAATAGACAGCGAGAACGCACTTTCGTTTGTTTACCCCAAGTGAGCTAACCTTTTCTTTCTACGGACCTTGCGTGACCACTTTTCCCCTCTTCTTCTCTTGCGGAATGTATCTCATTACCGCTGAGATTCAGCAAGATTACTGATTAAACAGTTAAACGCTAGCACTTCTGCATAGCTAGGCACACAGGCCGACACGCCCCGATCTAAATTCTACCGAGCAACCTCACTAGCGTAACTTGAAAGCAAGACTCCCACACTCTGGTTTCCTTTCCTATTTAATTCAACTAGCTTCCGCTAAATTTGAATAAACTGCTTTTGCTACTACAATTTACATACTCTGGCACTGGCATTTCTAGGGGGAAAATGAAGGCTAAACAGGAAAGATAACTTAAAATAAATGTTAGTTAAAATTATTATAAACCCTACATTTGCCCTTCCCAGAATATTGAACACTTGGAAGCAGGTCCTAGAAACGACCTGTTGAAAAGTTTCAACATTCTGACCTAAAACTCAAGAGCCCCGTTTACATAAAACAAACGTTTGGCTATGAAATTTTACAATAATGTTCGTCGTTTATTACAATTTCTTCGTGCTGAAGCCTCTCCGCTGTCGTTCTTTATCATTCAGTCCTTTCTTCCTTTTAGGATCTGGAAGGAACAAGTATGAGTATATTGAAAATACATTATGATTTACACTTTCTTAATACTGGGTAGTTATTTTACTTTTCGATAATTTTCTTTTCCTTATTTAACTGTTTATTTCAAATTCATTCATCCTTCATGCAAACTTTAATTTAACTTCCTTTGCCTTGGTTCTCCACCATGGTGGTGTCCAACGGGAATATTTCATGTTTTTGCATTTCAACACTTTCCCTAAACACAATGATTTGTTAGAATTCGATCAACCAACTGTGACACACCCTAGTCCATCATACTAAATCTCGATGAGCTATATTTAATTTTCTTAAACTGAAGTGTGGGTGGAGAACCCTAAAAACCGCATTCATTCTAAATTTCCCTCATTCAACTTTTCACATGCAGGCTTTCGCTCCAACGCATGATTTTATCTCCTGTTTAACATTTAGTTTTTAACTTGTTTCTTTTGAGCATTTACTTTTAGCATCTACAATTTTATGCTTTTAGACTAAATTCTACTTTTACATAGCTTTCAAGTATTTACATATATTTACAAAATTCTAATATATATGATTTTTACAATTTACAATAAGATGAACAAGAAAAAAAATAACATTTTACTTCTCGCTTCTTCGCCAAGCTGGCGGCCCTGAAACTAAATTTTCCATTAATACATAAAATACGAAGCTATTTTACATTTGGCCAAATTTTGGCTTTAACATAACAGAACCAGTCTTTCGACCAACATGAACTGCTTGTTCTTAGACATTACACTTAAAATGAAATCTTGCTTTGCTTTAGCTAAATACAGTAAAACAAAACTAAGTCTCAACCGAGACAAATTGACTTCTGCCAACACGTAGAAACTTCGTATTTACTCATAACAGTTCAGAACAAAAGAAAAATTTATAGAAGGTTTAACTTATCTTTGACTTTTCTATGCTTGGAACTCAGTCATCCTCTTCTAACAAAAGTCGGTCCATGTCAAGGAATTCATGGGCAGTCAGTCTGCGTCTTTGACTTCTTTGGCTCTCCTCCATGGTCCCCTTTCTTTTCTGATCTCTGTACGCCGGCCTTTTGGGGTGGTAATATTCGGGTTCCTGTTTTTTTTCTCTTTGCGAATGGATGGCTGTTTTTGGCGACCTCCGGTCTCGGTTCTTGCTTGAGTTTTTTTCTGCTGGTTCAAATCTTTTCGTTCTTCTTGCTGTCTCTTTTTTCGCAGAAACGGCGGCCTTATTTGCCTTTGGATATCCGGAACTGGACGCGGTTTCCTTGACGCGGCTTGTCTGCTGTGGGACCTTGTTACTGGTTTTTTTCCTCTTGCTATTTAGCAAGGCTTCTTTACAAGACGTAGTTGCTCGCTTGACCTTTTTCTCTGCTGGGGTCTGGAGATTCTCTTTCCTTCTTTTCGGGATCCTTGAATAACTTGTAGAAGGGCTTGGTTCCTCGGCGGTTTTCTGCTTCTTGGGTGGCGGAGCAGACGGCCTTACTTCTGGACCTTCCAATTGTTGGAAACTTCAATCCTGCAAGAAACCTTTGAGCACTTCAAAATCAATCTTTTCGTAATACTTTTTTACCTGGTCGGAACGTGCTTTACAGGTTTCCCCTCTCTCGTTTTTAAGGTATAATATGGCTCCCTTGATTTCCTGAATAACATAGGGATGTTCAAATCTCGGAGCCAATTTTGCGGTGAAGTTCTCTGGTGCATTTGATAAATAAAATTTTCTTTTTAAAACTTTGTCACCCACTTTAAAATTTGCTTCGCGGCGTTTTCGATCATAATATATTTTTTGTCTGTTTCTTGCCGTATCCGAATTTTTAACCGCCTCATGAATAAGTTTCTGCACATCTTTTTGTCTAAATTCTTGTTCCCTTTGTTGAACAAAGAATAATTTATCTAGTGGTGTGACTAACTTAAGCTCTAAAAATAATTCCGCTGGCGTTTTCCCAGTGGTGTCATGACTTGCTGTTCTTAAAGCATAAGCTAACTCATCTATGTAGCCATCCCAGCGCTTGTGATGTGTGCTAATATACACAGTCCAGTCACATTAATGTGACCATCTGTCAAAAGCCAGAATAACCACCTTACGCAGAGCGGACTGCTGCGAGACGTGCAGGAAGAGAGTCACATAGGTCCCTGAAGGTGTTCTCTGGGATGTTGAGCCATGCCGACTCTAATGCCGTGGCCAGCTGCGCTAGATTACGCGGTTGAGGATCCATGGCGCGAACAACTCGATCGAGATGGTCCCACAGATGCTCGATTGGGTTTAAGTCAGGTGAGTTTGCTGGCCAGGGGAGGACGGTAAACTCATCCTGGTGCTCTTCGAACCACGCACGTACACTGGCAGCTGTATGGCACCTCGCATTGTCCTGCTGGAAGATGCCATCATCCTGAGGAAAAACAATGCGCATGTAGGGGTGAACATGGTCCGCAAGGACAGATGCGTACTTGTATTGATCCATTGTGCCTTCCACAATGATCAGTGAACCTAGAGAATGCCAGGAAAACATTCCCCAGACCATAATGCTCCCGCCTCCAGCTTGGACCGTTCCGGCAATGGTTGCAGGGTGGTTCCTTTCAGAGGTTTCACGCCTTATACGCCAACGTCCATCTGTCCGATGGAGCATAAAACGCGATTCATCCGAAAACGCAACCTGTCGCCACTCAGTGGACGTCCAGCTGCTGTACTGGCGTGCAAATTCTAGCCTTCGCCGTCGATGAACAGCAGTCAGCATAGGTGCACGAACCAGGCGTCTGCTTCGGAGGCCCAGACGCAGCAATGTTCGCTGAATAGTACTTTGGGAGACACTTTTGGTAGCCCCTTGGTTCATTTTGGTGGTCAGTTGCTCAACGGTAGCCCGTCTATCTGCCCGAACGCATCTCCGCAACCGTCGTTCGCCTCTGTCATCTATGGCCCGTGGTGCACCACATTTGCCACGTCGCTGATTTTGGACAGTCCCATTTTGCCATGCACGGTACACTTTTACCACGGCGGCACGCGAACAGTTCACAAACTCAGCCGTTTCGGAAATGCTTCCACCCTTGGCCCGAAAGCCAATGATCATGCCCTTTTGGAAGTCGGATAAATCGCTTCGTTTCTGCATTACGCCAACGATTGAAATGTTTTCCGAAGCCCTCACACACCCTTTATATACGCTCAACTGCACTGTGCTGCCACCTGCCTTCTGTGATTGGTTATTTAACTCTGACATGGAAAGTACGTGGTGGTCACATTAATGTGACTGGACTGTGTAGCTTCGAATTATTTTTACAATATTTTTATTAACTCTTTCCGCGATGTTTGCCTGTGGTCTGTACGGAACCATCTCGATATGGCGTATGCCAAGTCCAGAGCAAATGTTCTAAAAAATTTGGCTAACGAAAGGTTTGCCGTTATCGCTAATGACTTTTATCGGTGCACCGTATTTGAAAATGTGTTTGTGTAAGAATGCATCTGCAACTATTTTGGCTGATGCACGTTTAAGTGCAACAATTTCTATCCACTTTTAAAAATGATCTACAATTACTAAAAGATAACGATTTTTATTTAACTCACTGTGGGGGAAAGGACCAAGGAGATCTATGCTTAATATTTCATTCGGAAATGTAGCGCGAATGCTATTTAAGTACCCGGCCGGGCTGTAATTAGTATTATTAATTAACTGACATTGAT
This sequence comes from Stegodyphus mimosarum, assembly GCA_000611955.2. Taxonomy (NCBI): domain Eukaryota; kingdom Metazoa; phylum Arthropoda; class Arachnida; order Araneae; family Eresidae; genus Stegodyphus; species Stegodyphus mimosarum. The sequence goes on from KK118493.1 coordinate 634,314, forward strand.
TGCAGGACCTGACACACGCAGTTATAATTTTGTGTAATTGCGGGAAATATACCGCCTCGCGTACCCTTCTTACAGTTTTTCTGACCCCCAAGTGACCCGATGTTGGCGCGTCGTGTAATTCTTTCAAACAAAATTCAATCGAAGCGAGGCTGGGATGACTGGCCTATACTCGAAGTTTTCGTTTGTTGATTTAGTATAAAACAATAAATTATTTATTATCTCATAGTTCTGTGCTCTACTTCTTATTGCGGCCACATCTGTGTGTTCAAAATTTTCAGGGTCTTTTAAATACGCATAAATACTTCCAAATTCAGGATTAGCTTTCAATTCAGCAATAATTGTCTCTCTAGAATCTAAAATTTTAGAAGTTAACACAGCGCATTTGAGTTCATTCCATTCATCGTCCAGTTTTATTCGGGATACTGCGTCCGCGACATTATCTTCCTTTCCTCGTTTGTACTTAATTATTATATTATATTCTTGAAGTTTTAAAGACCATCTTATTAACCTGGGCGTTAGGTTTTTTCCCGAGTAAAGCCTACCAACGGCCGCATGATCCGAAAAGACTGTTATTGGCGCTTTGCCGAAATAAACTCGAGACTTCTGTACAGCCATTAATACGGCTAATGTTTCTCTCTCCGTCGCTCTATATTTCCTTTGGGTAGCGTTTAATGCCTTACTAAAAAAATGCTAAAGGATGCCCTCTCTGCATGAGAACCGCACCTGTATCATAGTCCGAAGCGCCGGCTGCAATTTCTAAATTTTCGTCACCTTCCGGGAATTTCAAAACAAGGGCTTTGATGAGCGCTTCTTTTAATTTTTCAAAAGCTGTATTCGCCTTTGTTGTCCATGTAAATTTACTTTTCTTTCTTTTAAGTACTAACAACGGTTCTACAATATTAGCGAAATCCTTTATGAATGATAGATAATAAGAGCATAACCCAAGGAAAGAAGAGAGTTTCTTTGCGGTTTTAGGAGCGGGAAAACTTTTGATAGCCTTTATCTTTGAATCTTGAATTTCTATGCCCTTTTGCGAAATTTTATATCCTAAGTATTTAAGTTCTTTTGTCGTGAACTTGCATTTCGATGCGTTAATTGTTAAACCGGCCTCTTTTAATAATGAAAAAACTTCCTGCAAGTCCTTAATATGCTGCTCCAACGAACTACTTGTTATAATTATATCATCTAGATAAATTAAAGTCGAATTTCCTAGGACAGGCTTTAGAACAATGTAAATAGCTCTCTGAAATGTCGATGGGGCCCCACACAGCCCAAAGGGCATGCGTAAAAATGCATAAGTGCCGGATTTTGTGATAAACGCGGTTTTATGTATATCTTCTGGTTTCATAGCTATCTGATAGTAGCCCGATGTTAAATCCAAAGTAGTCATATATCTCGTAGATTTAATCTTTTTAATAATTTCCTCAATCACCGGCAGAGGGTAAACCAGGAACTTCATAATGCTGTTTAATTTTCTATAGTCGATAGAAAACCTCTAAGCTTTTTTATCTGAGGCCGGGAAATCATTCCTTTTCCTACATAGTACCACTGGACTCGCGTGCTCACTATTTATGGGACTTATTATGTGATTCTGCATCATTTCTTTTATGTGTTCCTCAATAATGAGCTCTTTCTGTTTATCATACCTGTAGGGCTTGGCCCTACAGGGTTTATTGCATGTTAGTTGTATATCATGTGTTACAATTTGACAATTACCAGGCCGTTCTGAAAACAAATTTTGGAAAAGTACTCACCACTTGCTGGATGGCTTGGCTTTCTTCGAGAGTCAAATGGCTTAAACCAATTCAGGATCTTTCACGGGCTCCACCACCCGCTGCTACATCTCCAGCGTAATTGCATTTTCCTGAAAATCCAATCTGGCTGTAGCGGACTTTAAGAAATCCATTCCTAAAATCACTGAGTTCTATAAATTTTTTACCACAAAAATTAATATTTTAAGGGTTTCTTCCTTTATCTGCACTTTTAATGATAAATTTCCCGACACATTGGCAGGTTTTTCCTTGTTCGGCCATAATTTCTGTGTTTCTATTTTTAAATAAACGTAGTCTACGAAAGTTGTCATTGTAGAATTTGAAGCTCAAGAAATTTCCTTGCGCTCCTGTATCCATGAACGGTTCTACCGGTACTTCGCCGACGAGGACTTGGATGACTAGTAACTAGGAATTCTTTACCACGACCGTGTTTAGGTATCTTCTTAAGGGATTTTGCGAAATTTCAGGGGTCCGGACCGTCGCTTTTACAGGCCCCTCTAATCGCTTAAAGCTTTCTTCTCACCTTCAGTCTTCTGGGTACGCGGACGGCTTTTTTCGAATTTCTTCTTCGCACTTTGACCTTCGTTCTTCGGTGAGTTGGCTTGATAGCTCTTTCCTCCTCAAGAGTGTTTCGTCTTAGCTGCCGGTTGGTTTGAGAAATGCTTTCGGAAACCTCGAAAATACGCTGCCCCTCTAGATTTTTCCGCTATCCGTCGGTTTTGGAACTTGACCGCCATCTCGAAGAGTTCCTGCAAAGAGTTTGGATTTCGGATTTCCATGAAGTCTTGGACAGCAGGTAGTAATCTGTGTAAAATTATTTCAATTACCTCGTTGTCGGTTTTCTTCCCATACAGCATATTTACCAGCTTGACTTTTCGCAAAATAAAATCTGTTAAATTTTCGATGTTACGCTGATAAAAACTGTAGAGTTCAGCTTCCAGCTTTGCTCGTCTTTTACAATGGGGAATGCTTTTAACAACGATGCTTTAAAATTTTCAAACGTGTATGCTTTGCCTCCAAATTCTCCTAATAAAAATTTTCCAATGTTTTTCCACAATAGAGCGGCCTGTCCTCTTAACGCTCTCTTAACCCCTTTCGGGCACAGGATACAGCTGAAAATGATTTTCTAGGCCTTCTAAAATATCGCCACAGAATTTTCTCCGTCAAAACTGACGGTTGGCTTGATAGATGCCCTCATAGTTTAGACTAAATATCCAAACCCTTCCAACAGGTTGGCCATAACTTGCTCTTGAAATTCTACAGGAGCTTTCACCAAATTATCGGCCATCTGAGTTCGTGAGATGTTCAGGCGCTAATGTAAGATCTCGTTGCCCCAACTTGTCAGAAACTGGGGTAGTCACTGCTACTATGTGTGAATTTACACAGAAACGTAAGAAGGGGTTAAAGCCCTTTTTATTTTATTTTTAAAATGACAAATGCGTCCACTTGACACTCACAAACTGCGCCAACCCGGCAGTTTAACTGAAATAGAACGTAAAACTGAAAGTAATGACTAGATGAACAAATATCAAAACGCTACCGACGAGGCTCTGAGATCCTAAACTAACCGCGTTTTTAATTACCGCTAAGATTCAGGAAGATTACTGATTAAACAGTTGAAAGCTAGCACTTCTGCAAAGCTAGGCACACAGGCCGACACGCACCGATCTAAATTCTACCGAGCAACCTCACTAGCGTAACTTGAAAGCAAGACTCCCACACTCTGGTTTCCTTTCTTATTTAATTCATCTAGCTAACGCTAAATTTGAATAAACTGCGCGTACTACTACAATTTACGTACTCTGGCACGGGCATTTCTAGGGGAAAAATGAAGGCTAAACAGGAAAGATAACTTAAAATAAATGTTAGTGAAAATAAATATAAACCCTACAAACTTATGGCAAATAAAGGGAAAGACACAATTATGGCGGAAGTGAAAAAGGCTGGCTATTTTAACTTTTCAGCAGTTTCCACGCCTGACATATCTTCTACTGATCAGCTGACCTTAATTATTAGATGTGTATCACCTGAAGACGGTTTGCCAACTGAGAGATTTTTAACTTTCCTTGAGCTAAAAGATCACTCACAGGAAACTATAGCTAATTTGGTATTTATTTAACTATTTCATTACTGAACTTAAAATTGATTTCGGGAAATGCCGAGGACAGTTTTATGATAATGCAGCCAATATGGCTAGTTGATACAATGTTATGCAGCAAACAAATATCGAAAAAAAATCAAGTTTGCAGGATACGTTCCATGCGCTGGTCACTCTTTAAATTTAGTAGGTCGTTCAGCTGCTGATTGTTGCTTTGATGCTGTTAATTGTTTTAGTGTTCTGAACGAAGTTTATACCTTTTTTCACACCTTCGTCTTCCACAAAAAGATGGGAAGTTCTAAAATCACATTTGTAACCTCATTCCATAGTGTCTAAATATTTATCAGACACTAGGCGGGAGGCACACGCAAAAGCTACAGAAGCTCTTTTATAAAATTATAATGATATCACCGATGCGCTCATATATTTACATTCAGATAATAATACAAAGGGTGATACTAGATTGAGGGCCAACCATCTTTTAGAGAAGATGGAAGAATTTGAATTCGTGTTTATGCTCCATTTCTGAAATCAAATACTGAGACAAAGTAAAGTTTCAAAAGTAAACATAATTCTTCAAAGCCATAATATTTTACTTAGTAGTTGTGCAGATTTGTACAGATTACTTTGGGATATTTTACGGGGAATTAATGAAGATTTTGATGCACTTGAGCGACAAGCAAGAAACACGTCGCCAGGTACTGAATATAGAACTGCCAGAAAGATAATAAGAAGTAAAAGGCAAGGGAATTACAAAAATTCATCAGACCTTGATACCTTAGACGAACTCTTTTCAAGAGATAAATTTAGGATTAAACCATTTCTTCTTGTATTAGAGGCACTAGAATAAAATTTAGGAAGAAGAGCTTCTGTTTATGATGATGTAGTGAAAATATTTTCCTTTCTTGCTGATCTTACATTAACTAAGGTAGAACTTCAAAGAGGTGTTGAGCTTTTAATGCAAGAATACCCAGAAGATGTCAATCAAAATCTTATTGAAGAATTATTGCATTTCCACACATGTGGGAGACAAACGCATTAACCTTCAAAAAATTCTACATTGTCGCATACAGACTCGTATCAATTAATATTCAAAGAAAACATTCAAGTGGCCTTCCCCAATGTGAAATCATTCTTACGGCTGTTTGTCAGTTCAATAGTCACTAACTGTACTGGAGAAAGATCATTTTCAAGACTTACAAAAATCAATTAAGAAGAAGAATAACCCAGACGAGGTTCATTGAGAATTTTTTGCATCGAAAATGAGACTTGCAGAAAAATAGATTTTAATGAACTTGTAGAATTCTGTGTGAAAAAGTTTAGAAAGAAATTCTTCTAATATAGTATTTCGTTTTAAGTGTACACTTGGATTGAATTAGCCCTTAAACAAAGTAACTATTAACATAAAATTTAATATGATATACAATTTTGTATTTTCTTTTTTGTGATCTGGATTTTGTTTGAATAAAGCTCCATTTCTGGTTTAGTTTAAGACTTAAGATGCATAATAATTCATACTTAAACTTTAAAAGCGAATTATTATGAAATAAATTTATCTGAATTGAATTTGGTTTAATCTTCAATGTATTGAATATATTTAATTTAATTTGATAGAAAATATAATTTTTATTGCGTATTTTATTTTCGTAGTCAAAGATTTTCATTATTTGAATTTGGTTTCTTTGTAAATGTTATGTGTTATGTTTGATTAGTTATTGTTACAAGTACTGTATATAGTGCTGGGAAAAAATGTCCAAATAAGTGTTCTTGAATTTTTTTATTTATTATCCGTGCCATATTTTTTATAAAGGTTAGTACGAATCACGACATGTTTCATTTAACATATTGATATATACCACAGTAATGATGTATTTTATTATCTCTCATGTAATTTACAAACTTAAAAATGGGAGGTGACAGGGCCTCATAAATGATATAACCTAGGGCTTCTTTTCATCTAAATCCGGCCCTGATGACAAGCAGTATTTTAATTGATTTCCTTTTGAAATGAGTCAGATAACTGGAAAACGAAAAAATAGCTTTTCTGTTTAGATAACTCTGCTGTACACCCCTCTGATATCGATCTGAAACACATCAAATTAGTGTTTTTTCCCGAAAATATGACTTCTATTATTCTGCCATTAGACCAAGGTATTATAAAAGCTTTTAAATGTAATTACAGAAAAGGTGTCATTCAAAAAAAAAAGGTAAACAAAACTGAATCTTGTGAGATTTTATTAAGTCGATGAATTTGCCAGAGGCTAGGCGTATTAGAACGTATGGGAAGCAGTCTGCCAAAATACAGTTAGAAATTACTTTAGAAATTTTGTTTTTGATTTTTGTTCTGCAAAGGCACTTTATTATACATCATTAGGTCCCATGCAATAAATAAGCATGGTATTGGAATATGAAAAACCACACAAAAATAGAATTACAAAAAGACAAAATAATAATTAACCTCATTACGGTAACATTAGCTATACCGAAACTGGAAAATGGAATAACATATGACCACATTAAGCATAAAAAATATTTGGTTTCTGGATATCAAATGCATTAACTCTCTAGCCCGCCAATATCGACTGTACAGGTTTTTTTCCATCAACGAGGAACATTTTAGCAAATGATCTCTGTCCATCTCAAAATTCTGGTTGCATAAAGTGCACAAGGGACTGTCACATATACCATTGCTGTGCAGATGTTTAGCGAGACAATCATGCCCGGTCTCCAAAGGAATCATCGCAACTGCGATGGATCTGGGAGAGTCTAGGAGAGATATTGCAAATTGAATCCCTCCACTTCTTATTCTTAAATTCTTCAAATAATTTAGCATCAAAAGTTTTCCTCAGAGCATTTTTTACTATGCTTTTCTTTGATGTAAATGGTACCCCACTTTTATTTGATTTCAAAATTTCGGTTCTTTTCTTAGCTAATTTATCAGCCCATTCATTACCAGTTATTCCAATATGAGCCGGAATCCACTGTAAGACAACAGTCATCCCTTTTGAGGCTAGATAATAATGAGTTGTTATGCAAGATTCAATAATTTTGATTCCGCAACATTATGTGTAGAAATCGCTTGAATAGCTGAAAGGGTGTCTGAAACAAAAATAACAATATATTTGAGTTGGATTATTCTAGCAATAATGTGTTCCATTTGCAACTATAACTGCCTCCAGTTATCCATTGAAATCGGTTTGAAATGGATCAATAGAAGGACAGAATGCAAAAGAATCTGAATACAAGCAAGCCAATTCTTTTTTGGATATTTTGAGTAAATTGTTTTCACAGCAGCTACTTTCAGTTCACCATCGATTGATGATGATTTTGTTTTAGCATGCATCAAATAACATTCAATCCTTATAGATCCCGGGTGGATAGGACTTGTTGATTTCAGTAGTTCTTCTATGGGAACATCCAGGAGGCAATAGTCTGATTTCAGATGAATAGTCTGATGTTCTGCAGAAATCGACTCTGAGTCTTCAGTCTTCTGGATCTAAAGCTATCATAATTTCTGACATAGTATTAAAGCTCTCTTCTGAGTCATTTTCTCCAGCGGTTTTTAACCTGTGAGGGCAAGCATTGCTTCTAGTGGATTCCACAGCTCCAGTAACAAGCCTCAGAGCCTCATTTTGAAGGACTTGTAGTGGCATCGGGTATGTAATCGCTTGCTAGTGTCACCATCTATTAGCATAAATGAGAAGTTCTGCAGCGCACGAGTTTCGAACATCCTTTAGGATGGTAATGACCTTGGGTTTCGATCTTAGGTCTGTTTAATGCGAGTCGAATTCTTTACCACTAGTACAATAGAGCTCCCGTGGGCTATATTCAGGAATTCAAACTCTTTCATATTTACGAGCGTTGACTGGCTCTCGAGATCGCTACACACTCCCCTCACAAGCATTTCTGATCCTATGTGAGAAGTTCGGTTTTCGGGCGTGATTGCGAGCCCAGTGCACTATTGTTGTGTTTGATGTGCGGTGTAGGGACGTGCGCAGTTGGATCCGTTGATGGCTGATGAAGCTTGGTTAAGAAACCTCGTTTGTTGACATGTGTGTCGCCGTTAGGTTGAGAAGAAGCGCCATTGAGTGTGTGGCGTAGTTCATCATTTATCTTCAGCAAAGGGAACTTTATGTACGACTGCGTGATCGCTACAACTTCGAGTTTTGAAACGTTTGTATTGCCGTATGTAATCAGGGCCTCACAACAAATTTTTTTAGTTAGAAGAAACCACAAAGGAATTGCGAACTATTTCGAATGTTTCGTATGTCAGTGAGGGAAATTACGAAGATTCGTTTTTAGAATGCGTTGTAGCTAATGATAATATTGAGACAACATGTGAAAACACTTTCTATTATATTACAGAATGTATCAAAACAGCTGCAGAAGCTGAAAATGACAGTGAACGCGATGTAGAAGATAGTTAACTACTCGTTAACCTCAAATGAATCGAGAAAAACACTGCAAACTCTGAGATGAACTACTGAACTGAAAAGTAGAGATTAGGAAAAACTACCGAAGATTTACAAGCTTGAAAATATAAGTGAAAGTTTGTTGACGAGCAGTGCGAAACAAATACGAATACAGAAGTTCTTTGTAAAAGTTCAAAATTTAATCAGGTGTGTAATTATAAAAATTTTTTATAAAGTAAATAAATAAATTTCCACGTTTCTCGAATAGTTCAATTTTAGCATTATTTTTTATTTATAATTTAGATATTAATTATTAGATTAATTGTTAGTTACTATCTTACTATGTAAATTCAAAGTTGACACCGTAATTTGCAGTATCGAAATCGCTGTTTATTAAACTGCTTAATAAACTCAATTATGCTTGGAATATAAGTGAGTTTTATAAGCAGAGGGTACTGTATTACTAACAAGTATTTGGCTTTTCACAACATATGTAAAGCAGGTGTCAAGATGAATGCTGATTTTATTAGCACTGTAACTGATATTTAACTGGGAAACAGAATCACATCGGGTTTTCAGTTTGCGTTCCTGATTTAGTTCGAGGGAAATTTCGAGCAACCTCTATAATATTCAGTGTAACCTGTTTGGCCACAATTGCAGCACTTCTTCATAAATTGCACAACAGCCAATCACAGACCAAGGCCGTCTCAATAAGCTTCTTCCAACGGATCCGATTAGTCGCTACAGTCCCCCAACAATTGATTTTTTAAATCTTGAGATCTGCCTCCACGCAGTCTATCCACCTTGTGCGAAGTGTTGCTCTTTTTCTGGTACCCTCTACATCAAGGGTGGGCATTAAGTCGATCACGATCGACCGGTGGACCACCAAGACATTTTGGAGTGACTGCCTTTACTAAAACCTAAGACTCTGATATCAACAGAAACATATTTATGGAACACCGACGCCAGTTAAACTGGAGAATCGGCTTTTCACAATTGATACGACTGTGTTTATTAAGCATGATTCGATGAATGTGTAGACGACACAACCTCTCTTAAGCGCAGACTGACTCTTTAAGTCGGTCGTTACAAATTCATCGGTTCGCGTATGGTGGCTGCTCGCTGCATTGAACACGTCTACGTTTCACGATCTAGCAGTCACTAAAGTTCTTCAAACATATTGTTTTTGGTGAAAACAATGGATACAAGTATCAAAGACAGGATTCTATTAATGTGCAGTGTTCCTCACTTTTATTCTGTCAGATTAAGTGTCGAGGAACCTAGTGAACTGCTAAGCGAATGATCTCTTTAAGTCCAAGATCAGAAAGGTAAATTCAATAATGGTTAATTACCCTTCATTTGCTCGAAATAAGATTAACAGTCAGCCCCTTTCTTTGGGCGTACATCAAATTCTCCACTTGGGCTTAAAATGTAAGAAATAAGAACTAACTAAGGAGATTTAGCTGAATCTAACACAATTTTAAACTAGTTGGGTCTTAATATTAAATTAGCGAACTATCAAAGGCACGTAATACGGCCGAGCGTAGTAACAGCTAAGAAACGCAGCTCAAAGGGCGCGGTATTCAGGAATCCTAACTCTTTCTGTCGAAGTCTGTTGTACTTGACTTAAATACTATTCTCCTTCTCATTTGCATTTAACGCGATTCTAAAAGCTCATTCTCGTAGGGAGTTGTAAGTTGAAGCTATGTGAAATAGGAAAGATGCATTAACTGTTATAAAATTAAAATATACCTTACAAATATGACGAACGCAAGAACTTTATGCGAACATTTCTATGGTAATTATGAAGAGGACATGAAAACTCGTTTGCAGCATGGGAAACTGTTAAAATCAAACGCAGAGATTATGTTAAGATATATAATGCAGAATGCTTTTGAAAGACTACACGAATTAAGTCAGAGGAAAACCCATTTTGAGACCGAATACAGAAATGATGATAGGAATAATAAATCAGATATCAGTGACTTTAAAATCAAAATCACAAGTGACAATGTAAATATTCCTGAATGTCCTAACTGCGAAAATAAACAGGAATTCATTGATCATTTGTAAAAACAAAATTAACTGAACATTTAAAAAAAAATTATAATCGTATAATATATAAAAGCAGTTTCGAATAAAAAAGACTTTCCTGGTTTGCTCGTCTTTTGAAAAATTAAATTATTCTCTTTAGATACTGTGAGCAAAGTTGTTCTGTCAAACTTAAGACAACGATCTTGTAATTATTTATATGTAATGCATGTGCACAGATGTGAGTATAAATTAAACAAGTACTTTAAAAATATCCGTTGTTATATCGTA
>KK118493.1:648756-682283 GCA_000611955.2 Stegodyphus mimosarum
GCCTGTAAGGCAATATACCGGTCATCTGCGGGTGTGGTTCCTCGTGGACGACCACTACTAAACCCCCGGATAGCTGTTCCTGTAGTTTGAAATTGTCTCCAAAGTCGTGAAACGATGCTGTGAGCAATTCCGAACTCTGCAGCCACACTTGTCACACTGCGGCCTTCCTCCAACTTCCCAATGATTCGACCTCGGGTAAAAGCATCCAGATGTCGTCTAACAGATTGATTATTCGCCATTTCTCGCTGAGGCAGCAACTCGGTGTGATTTTAGCTGCTATACGACGTGCAATCTCTTTACCAGAAATACTGATCTTACACCGACAACATGCTTTATACTACTCAGACACTCCCCCATTACGTCTACCTGCATATCTGCGCATGTGCTACCGTACATCACCTTGGTCTTTCTGTCCACTCTGCCTCTTCGTTCAGATGATATGCTAATTTTTCGACTTCGTTCTTAATTTTTGCACACCAGTGTAGTGGTTGCGTTTATGCGGTGTTAGGAGGCAGGCAGGATTTCATTTCGGTCAGGGATACAATGTTGGATATTTTCAGGAGGATATGATAATAGAATTTTTAAAAATAGACTTATTTTATTCAATAAATTCATTTTCATAAATTTTCAATAAATTTTTATGAAAGAAATATGCACATACCTGAACTCTCTCTCCTTGCATACGAATCTGCTGTTGAGATTAATACTCTTTTTCGATATGGTGTTTGATATGTAAATTGCATACACGTTTTGGGTAAATTTTCATTATTTTTTCCGTGGATGGTAAAAGCCATTTTAATTCAGAATTTTTTTTTTATTATTTCGACATGTTACACAGATCAATATAATATCTAGCATATCAAACTTTATTTAAAAATTTATCCATTCAATTTTGTTGCATATTTCTTGTTAGTAGCTTTTTAATAGCGGTTTCCAAGACACGACATTCCTTGTAACTTTCTGCATCTCCAGCTTTAAGTTAGAGCGTTCTTCTCCAAATTTCTGATACCTGTCGAGACTCTGCTACTGCTGGTACAGGATCGGTATTTTCAGTTTCGAGTTCACTTTCATTTTGACTAATTCAGTGAATTTCGCTAATCTTTTGTTTTCATTGATAACTTCGATGATCTCTGCATCACTCTTTCGTAGCAACTCTGGATATCTTTATCAGTTCCCAAATATTCGAGGGACGTCTCATCATGCATTCCATCATCATCACCCTTGCGTTCTGGCACATCCTGAGAGTTTCCAGAAATTTGGTTTGGATGGAAGTCTGGTTTGTTAAAATAATTGGAAATCGTTTGCGAAGAAGAATAACAACATGCATGGCATCTAAGAGAGAATTCAACTTAATAATTTCCTTAGAAGAACAAACTTCTAATGGCTGAAGAATGGAAGTTGTATTAGGAGGAAAGAAAAAATGTTATGTTCTTTAAAAGACAGATCAATTGGATAGGAAATGTAGTTATCTTTAGTAGAGCTCCACTTTTTCTTGCTGAAGTTCTTTATCCCACTTCATAAGAAAATCACTAAAATATTGCTTGTCATCCGAACATTTTTATTGTTGTAGTAAGTCACTGGCAAATGCTTGACGTTCTTCAAACGACGTGGGGTTTTCTTGCACTGCTGAGTAATGGAGTCATTTTAGCTATTCCGTCAACATTACGCTTTAATAACACAATAACACGTTGTTACACGTTTTTACAGCCAGCTGACGTCTCACTTTCAAACATTAAAACGTGCTAAGGTAGGACTCGATAACAAAGACCTGTATCATCAATGTTAAAAATTTGATGCGGTTTGTATTCTTACAAAAGTCCGGTTGTATTCTTTTCTATCCAATTACTGGCTTCGTTAGAGTCTGTGTTGTAATAATTTATGTTCTCTCCAAGTAATTTTCTGAAAACTAAATAGTTTCTTTCTTTCGCTCTTGTGTGTAGTGACAAACTCTTCTCCCAGCATTTTGGAGAATTCTGTTGCCTTTTGATACACACTGTAAAAAAAATCTGTAGGGTTACTAAGAAAATTCGGGGAAATTGGGATGCCTTGGACTATTTGAGTAAGCATAACAGGGATATTCTTTGTAACTTTACGGGATTATACCTGTAAAGGATACGGAGCTTTGGCATGTAATGTTACAGGAAGAACTTCTATAGGCATAATATAGTCTTTGCATATAGATTACCAAACGCTATGTCTGTAAAGGTTACAGGTGTTTGATCTGTAGTGTTACAGGAAATAATCGTGTAAGTCTAACATATTTTTCATAGGTGCATTACCAATGAATACATCTGTAAAGGTTACAGATATTTGATCTGTAATGTTACAGGAAAGAATAGTGTAAGCAGAACGTATAATTTGTATGTGAGTTAAAAAAGGGAGTATTTGTAGATTACTGATGTTCTGCTGCTTGTGAGGTTATTGCAAGTGATTATGTATGCAGAACACGTATTTTCTATATGAGAGGCTATATGTATAAAAGTAACAGACAATTTACTTAAAAGTTCTTCCAAACAATTATGCATATAGAACATATTTGTTTTATATGAAATTACACAAACGCTATATCCTCAAATATTAAATATTTTGACTGTAATATTAGTATATATAATTACACGTGTAGAACATATGTTTCATGTGAAATGGTTACAGCTACTTTGTTTGTACAATGTAACACTACTGCTTGTAACGAAAGATGCTGCATTGATTTGTTTTTGAGGAAAGGGAAGTTACGCAACTTTAGTTATTATTCTGCTGTTTTAAGAAAAAAATAATTGCCTTAGATATTCTAAACGATATACAGCATTCCCTTTCAAAATATTCCCAATGTTAAGAAGAAACTCAAACAAAAAAAGAAGCTCCTCTCTTACATCTGCATTCCTTTCCTTTATTGAATTTTAAAAGACATCTGGAAGTTAAATGTACATCTTGAAATAGCTGAAAATAAAAACTGGTATATTATACTTAACGCTTTTGTGGCAATAAATTAGTAATGTTCTGAAATTCCTCTTTTTCTCTAACAGTGTAATGTGAAGATACTGCAATTGGATATCATTACAGCAAAGGATATTTTAGTGATATTGTATTTCAGTAAGCAGTTTAAAATAAATATTCTTCAAATTTAAAAAAAAAGATTACAGATATAACTCAACAATGAACTTAATTCAGTTATTCACAAGCTATCCAAAATTAATTATTTCACAGCTTAATTGTGTTATTCATTTAAATTATAAATTTAATTGTTTTAGGCATAAATGCTTTTTAATTTCTTCTGCTACTGATCATTAACTGAAATTATAGATGATAGCTGTACAGGCATTTTGACCGATTTCAAATAATTAAAACTTTCTGTATTAATCAACTACAGGGGTTGGACAAAAATATGGAAACACCTTGTGAAATGCATGTTTGAAAAGAAAGATTGATTTTAATGAAATATGCAGGTGGCGCAGGCGTTTTTGACTACTGACGCCACATATACAACTTCGTAAATGTGCTAAACAGTTCAGTTGTTGTCGGAGTACTGTTATGTGAGGTTGTCATTGCATTATGTCAGAGTTAACAGACTTCGAACGTGGGCAAATTGTTGGAGCACGTATGGTAGGGGCTTCCGCAAGCAAGGTAGCCGAGGTGTTAATGTTTCAAGAGGTACTGTATCGAAGATTTATTCCGCATATTTGAAAAGCGGAAAAACATCATCTGCTAAATCGCAGCGCGGACGAAAGTGTGTCCTGAGTGATTGTGACAGACGATCATTAAGGGCAATTGTGACGAAAAATAAGAAGACCACAGCTGCAAAAGTTACTGCTGAAATGAATGTTGTGTTACCGAACCCTGTGAGTACCAAAACAATTAGAAGGGAGCTTCATAAACAGGGAATTGCTGGCCGTGCTGCAATTGAGAAGCCACTCATCAGTGATGCTAATGCCCGTAACAGGAAAAGGCGGTGTTTAAGTCATAAAGCCTGGACTATAGAGCAGTGGAAGCGAGTAATATGGTCTGACGTGTCTTCTTTCACATTGTTTCCCACTTCTGGCCGAGTTTACGTCAGGAGAACGCCATCTCAAGCCTATAATACAGACTGCTTGTTGCCAAGAGTGAAACATGGCGGGGGTTCTGTTATGGTTTGGGCAGCCATATCGTGGTTCTCTGCTAGCCCCATGATAACTGTGCCAGGGCACATGACTGCCAAGACTTATGTGAACATTTTGGCAGATCAAGTTCATCCCATGGTACAAACCCCGATGGTGATGGTGTCTTCCAAGACGACAAAGCCCCTGTTCACACAGCTCACATTGTCCAGGACTGGTTTTCTGAGCACGAGGACGAGTTGTCCCATCTCCCCTGGCCACCACAGTCACCAGACCTGAATATTATCGAACCTTTGTGGTCTACATTGGAACGGAAAGTGCGTTCTCGTTATCCACCGCCAACATCGTTATCTGAACTTGCGACCGTTTTGCAGGAAGAATGGTATAATATTGCCTTGGCAAACATACAGGAACTGTATTTATCCATTCCGAGACGACTGCAAGCTGTTTTGGATGCCAACGGGTTTCCTACACCATATTAAGCAAAGAAACATGTTTTTTTAAAGGTGTTTCCATATTTTTGTCCAACCAGTGTACATTCTTTCATTAAAAATTACAACTTTATACATTCCTTCTCATTAAATAGAAAACTGCAGAATTTGTCCTCAATTTAATTTTCCAAGTTTCCCTTTGACTAAAACATTTATTGTTTACAGGCAGCTAGAAAGAAGGCTGAACACTAGCATTTGTCTCTAGATTCAAATCGCAGAGAATGGGCTGCCTGCATAAGTGCTTATGTGTAACATGAATATAAACCAGTTTTGCTTTAAAGTATCCTCTACAATCTTTCTTTCCTAGGACAGATGGTTATTTCGGAGAAAGAGATATGAAAAATGAGCAACGTCTTCCCCAGGAATCCAACCACGGACCTCTCGGTTATGCGTCGAGCGTGCTGACCACTACACTACAAAGGCATGCGAAGACGGCGGGAGAAATGCCTTATAAATTTTCTAAATAGATCAATCAATTCATTTATTAAACAATTCAGACTTCATTATCATCATTTCAAACCAACAGAAACTTTTCAAATCTTTGCAAAAAATGTTTAAATCTTCATTCAATAAAATGAAATTTTTAGATAGATTTTTATGCAATAAAAAAATTATGTAAGATAATATTTGTTCATACAAAATATTAACTTTGTATTTGTTCATGATGGTATTCGATGAAGCATTTCAGTGTAATACTCAACATACAGATTGCATAAGAAAGCATTTCATTTTACTAAAATTAACAAATACAAAGTTAATATTTGTAGTTTGTAATTTGTTTAGTGCAATATCCCATAATCACACATTTTATTTTGAAAACTATTATATTCTGAAAATAGATGATACTGGAAGGAAATTGCTGGATAATGCATCGTATTTCACTCATAATATATACAGCTAGTGTGAAGATCTATAATTAACATTCAATATAATTCCCAATAATGAATTTCATTATACGTAAATACATATTACTAGATTAGATTTACTTGACAAACACTATTACAGATAAAATAAAGGATCTATTTAGTTCTAGCAATTTAATGTGGAAATGAAAATAATGCATTTAATAGCATACCTATAGCAGTGGTTCTCAATTTTTTATACCACTGCTAAATCATTCCCCTCCTCTTTACCCAACTTGAAAAACAGATATACACTTAAGTTCGATTTAGAATTATATTTTAACGTTTTCATAAATTAAACATCAAAAAGGTATAGAAAATGTTGATATATACCAAAAGTGGAATAAAAGTAGTTTGTATTCATAAACTAAAACTAAATAATTAGCATCTAAATAAAAGGCAGACCGCATTCGCCCCTGGTTGAGAACCCGATATATATGATACTTCGGTGCCTTTTTTTTTACATACTCACAGATTTCCAGCAGTTAAATCAAATAGCAAGAAGGGATTTTTTTTTGTGAAACATTTATGCATGTATTATGATGATTTAAAAGTGATTTTCATTTTATCATAGTAACTATATAATTTGTTTGCTGTCTCCTTCAAAGTTTCCACCCATTTTTTCGATATTTTATGTTTCTTTGATTTCAAAATCTTCTAACTGTGAACTATCAGTCTTAAATTAATAACAGATTTTGTATATAAAACAAACAGTTATAGTTCTTTGACTTAAAAGTAAAGAAATTAATAAAAGTCAGTTTTTACATTGCATGCCATGCAAAACACTTAAAAGCAGGATGAATTTTGTTTGAAAAGCAGGATGTTTTCAAATTATCCATTGTTTCCTTCCCTTAAAAATTAGCATGATTTTCTAAACACTTACCTTTCTTTGACAGGATTATTCCTTAAAATTAGACCATTTTGAAGTTTTAACATCACATTACATAATGCCTTACTCACCAATACATTTTCACCCCCTTCCTAAAACCTATGTATCAAAATATTAAGTAACTGATGAATCTTTAACAGCATGTTTTGAACAATTTTTAGACTGATTTTCATTGCCTTCATTTAGAACTTATACAGCAGCATTTTAAAAGGGAATAATACCATCACAGATCTTGAACACAAGTCTTTTGCATACATTTCAAAAAGCTTTTTGATTTGTAAATATATCAACAATATTCTTTATTACATTAAGTGGCGACTCGGAAAGAAAATTATCTATTCTAATACAGAGAATATGGAAACAAAAATAAGTTTGCTTTTATTTGGCTGAACAAAATATTTGATTTCCTGATTATTCTTCTCTTTCTTTTTAACTAATCATAGTTGTGAAGAACAGTCCTTCTTTTACGATCCAAAGTATGGTTCCTAAATAAAGAAAAAAAAATCACATTCTTTTAAAAATACATGATAACATATTCTAAATTTGTTATGTGATATTTCAATTCAGAATCTCTTCATAATAATTACACTTGAAAATGTACTTGCGCATTTTGCAAATGATTTAAATCTCTTTTAAAAATTAAATAATTATATAAGGTTTATCGTAAGTTTATTAACAGTTATTTTAAGTTATGATTCTTTCCTATTTTTCTAATTTCAGCTTACAATTTCCTGCCAGAATGCAATTTCAGAAACACAGTTAATGCAAATGAGTAAGAGTACTATCTAAGTCGATGCTTCACCGACTTCTACACAGAGAGAGTCTGATTTTCCTGACTAGTGCGCGTTTGCCTTTTGGATACACTCTCTCTTAGCTACTACACTCGGCCATACTTTAGATACTTGCTTGGCTTCGCCGATTTAATTAATATTTAGGGGCCAAGTACTTAGATTCTGATAGCTTCGGCTATATCTTTCAGATAACTTTAGTTAAGCTTAGTTTAGTTTAATTTCATAATTATTTAAGTTCAAGCCCAAGCGGAGGCTTTGTGTAAGTTCCGATTTAGGAACTGATTGTAAATATTCTAAGAAATAAAGGGTAGTTAACCCTTTTTAAGTCTTTCGTGTTTATTCACACACTTAAGCGATTATTCGCTTGTTAATGTTTGTGAGGTTCTGAGATTGAACATTGAAATTAAATAAGTAAAAGCCCACATTTGGCGCCCGAAGTTGTTCTTAACGAACCATGCCGCTAGGTAGTGAAGATTTCTCGTTGACCCCTCCCACCTTTCAGTTCCCTCAGGCGCAACCAAGCCCCATGGAGGGATTCGGATTTATTGTGGAAACTTTGAGAGCGGCGATGAAGCCAACAGTAACTTTTGATGGAAGAGGACCCGTAATGACCTTCCTGGAGCAGCTGGCTCTATACTTTACGTTATATCCTGTGAACCAGCCGCAAAGAATCATCGTTGCTACGTCGAACTTAAAAGGTCAAGCCCTCAGCTGGTACAAGAATATTGGCAAGAGTTTGTTTGGGGATCCAGGATCCGAAACGTATACGTGGGAAAAGTTTAAAAATTCCCTATTGAAAACATTCCCAGTTGTAAGAGACCGCGCAAGACTAGAATCAGAATTATTTAGTAAATATGAAAATAACTTCGACGAATTAAGATTTCATCTTAAGGAAGATCCATAATGTCATATTATTATATGAGAAAAAGCTCGTCAATGAAGTCATTAAAATAATTTTGCCGCGGTTGCTTCCATCAATTCAGGACTTTCTTGAAGTTAGAAATCCGCAGACGCTGGAAAGCTTATTCGAACTAGCTGTCAAAATTTCAGAGTAGGCAAACGGCCGAAAACGTGCTTGTCAGACCAAACCGTGGGGAAATAAAAAGCAACTGGATCAAGCGGCGGAAAAGAAAAAGTTAAACACGTCACCGTTTGAGAAGGTAAATCCCTCAGAAGTCAAACTGAATACGGTACAAAATTTGGCCTTGCCAGAAATCCAAATACTACTAAACGACGTCCCTATTACCGCCTTACTGGATACCGGGCCTCAATGCAGCTTCCTGCAGCAGGACTTTTTTAAAAAGCATTTTCATCGTTATAGATTGTTTAAGACAACGGAACAACGCGTGATTGCTGCCCAAGGCAAACAGTGTGTCTGCTTGGGAAAAGTGGAGCTGCATGTTCAAATAAAAAATGAGGTTCAGAAAATCAACTCCTCGTAAAAAAGAATTTATTAACCGCAGTCATATTGAGAGTTGATTTCTCACGCGCAGCCAGCGCAAAAATTAATTTTAAAGATTCTAGCTTACAGGTCAAGACAGACAAAATTCAAGAAGAAAAAAACGGACGTGAATCTAAGTCACCTCGAAGAAGGAGAAAAAGAAAAATTCAAGAATTGGTAAGAACTTTTTCTTAATTATTCGATGGAAAAACCTGGCTTCTGCCAAATTGTCTCTCATAGCATCGACACTGGTAGTGAGCCCTCAGTTCGTTCAAAACCATATAAATATGAACGGGTGATAGAAGACATTCTCGAGCAACACATTAAGAAAATGCTCGAGGATAAGATAATTACGCCAAGTACCAGCCCCTATGCTAGTCCTGTAGTTTTATGCACAAAGACGAATGGACTGCCAGCCGCAGATCCGAACGCATGGACATTCGCTATTGATTACCGAAAATTAAACAGCATAACGAAATACCCCACATATCTCCTTCCGATAATAGATGAAATTATAAGGAAAATTCGGTCAACTAAATATATGACAATCTTAGACTGACATCAGGCTACTTTCAAATTGCAGTAAAACCCGAGGATGTCGAAAAAACAGCTTTTGTTACAAAGTCAGGCGTGTACGCCTTTTTGAAAATGCCGTTTGGGTTAAGAGGAGCTCCGGCTACATTTCAAAAAGGTATGGATATTGTTTTAAGGCCAGTCTTGGGAAAAAGTACAGTAATCTATCTCGATGATATTATTGTGACTATCGAAACCCTAGAGGAACACATTAAACATTTAGAGGAAGTTTTTACATTATTAAATGAAGCGGGCCTCAAAATTAATCCTAAAAAGTGCAAATTTGCCGCCAAGGAATTGAGGTACCTCGGCTATAAAATCTCGAAAAACGGTATCAAAACTTACAACTCTAAAGTTTTAGCGATCAAAAGTTATCCATCGCCAAACACGACTAAGAAATTATCATACTTTCTGTTAATGTGCTCATATTACAGAGTATTCATTAAAGATTTTACAAACATGGTTGAACCCTTGTTGGTGCTTAAACGAAAAGAGACTAGGTTCACATGGACAGTGAAGGCGAACACGGCGTTTCAGGAATCGAAACACGCCTTAATTAACGCCCCTGTTCTTAAATTCCCGGAAAGGGATCAAAATTTGGAAATCGCAGCAGACGCGTCCAACGAAATTATACCGCAACTGAGCGGGAGACCCTCGCGGTCCTATTAGCGGTGCAAACGTTCCGTGTGTACTCTGGAGGTGCTCAAATAACTGTGTATGCATATCACGCGGCAGCTGGTCGCCTATACTCCGGTAAAAATCTTTCGCCGCGGCTCATACGTTGGACACTAAAACTGCATGAGTTTAACAGTAAAACACGCCGGGGAAAGAAAATATAGTTTCAGATGCGCTATCAAGAATAAAGATCGATGAAGACGGAAATACAATAAAATGTACGATGCTGATTGCGAAAATAATTGAACCCCGGGAAACAATAATTGCCGAATTAAAAACAGACCCAGAATTTAAAGACAATTACGCTTATCTGGAAGATCCCGAAAATTTTGAACATGTAGACTTAATGGCTATTCGCAATTGGGCGGCCCATTATGAAGTTATTCATAAATTGCTCTTTTACGCAAAAACAACCAACGATAATCAAGAACTGCGGCCGGTAGTTCCAATGAGTCTACGCTTAAGTATTCCAGAAGAGCTCCATGATTCTAAATTAGGAGGCCATCTTGGAGCTAGGGAAACACTGCAAAGGGTCCGCGAAGCGGTGTATTTTCCGCAGTTATACAAAGTTGTGACGGCGTATGTCAGGTCATGTGACTTGTGTTAATTAATTAACGACGTTAATTACAACCCGGCCGGGTATTTAAATAGCATAAAAACCACTTTCTCAAATGGATTGGTTAGCATTGATTTGCTTGGTCCCTACCCTAGAACAAAGATTAATAAAAAATACTAGATACTTGTTAACCATTGTGGATCATTTCTCAAAATGGGTGGAAATAATTCCCCTTAACCGGGCTTCAGCAGAAATAGTAGCAGATTCGTTTCTAAATAAATATATTTTAAAATACGGGACCCCAATAAAAGTAATATCAGATAATGGTAGGCAATTTGTAAGTAATTTATTTGAAAATCTGTGCGCAGGCCTTGGCATGCGCCATCTAAAAATAGTACCTTATAGACCGCAATCAAATATTGCGGAACGCGTAAATAAGAATATAGTTGAAATCATTCGGTGATATGTTAAGAATTATCATGACCGTTGGGACAGCTGTGTCAATGAATTAGGCTTTGCCTTGAGAACAGCAAAACATGATACCACACAAAAAACCACCGCAGAATTATTCCTAGGAAAGAAAATTTTAACGCCCTTGGGTAAGCTATTTTTTGTTCAACAAAGACAGGAAGAGTTTAAATTGAAAGATATACAGAAAATTATTAATGATGATATCAAAAATTCTGATGCGGCAAGGTCGAAACAGAAAGTATATTATGATAGAAAGAGACGCGAGGTAGAATATACGATAGGCCAGAAAGGGCTAAAATGAAAACATTCTTTATCATCTGCACCCGAAAATAGGGTAGCCAAATTTGAGCCCAGGTTTGAGGGGTCGTTCATTATCGAGAAAATTAAATTTTACTTGAAGGCGGAAAACGGACAGAAAACGATTGCTAACATGGACCAGCTAAAACCGTACTATAGTGGTACGGATTTTCTAGTCTTAAAAGATTTATTGCAGGTTCCTAGCAGCGCGCCAACAATATTGATTTCACCGTCGCCTAGCAGGAATCCCCCAGCAACAAAAAGAAAACAACCGGAGAATACTGAAGAAAGGACCGCGAAAAGAACACAACAGCAGCCACAATGTTCAGGCTCAGCGAGAGCGAAGAGAACGAAACAGACAAAAGTTCCCCTTCAACAGAAGCCAGCACCGATGGGGAAGCGGAAAAGGCTCATGGAGAGTATTCAAAGATAACGTTTAACGCCACAACTGAAGCCAACTACCTCGAGAGAAACCGCAGGAATATGACAGCCAAGATCTACGAAAAGAAAACGATTCAACGAGGCAAGATCCATTCCTTTTCAGGAAACCAGAAAAACCAAGAAAAGATTGAAAGATTCTGAGGGAAGATCCGGATGCTACAAGGCAAAGAGGAAGCCAGAGTTCCAGAACCCTCAACCGACGAGAAAAGCAGGCCGATTGAAGGCCCGAGGAACGAAAAGAAAGGAGGGGCCCGAAGTGAATACCAGCCGCCCGAGAAGACTGAGAATTCAAGGTTTAAGATCTCCCACTTGGCAAGAATTTTGCGACAAAAAAAGGAGGAGTACAGAAACCATAAAAGATAAGTGAAAATTTTCCTTGTTTTCTATTTTGTATTGAAAGTTCGATTTATCTCATGTGTTTAAAGTTGCTAAATACTGTTTAAAGCAAGAAATTGAATTCGCAAGGTTGCGAGAATGTAGTTGTACAGAGGCTGTTCGCACATTTTTTACACGATTTCGGTTAGCGGTAATAAAACATTGTTTGCTACAAAAGAAGTAATTGCAATTGTACTATGTTTTTAAAAGTCAAAATTATCGTCTGTGGCTTGAAAGTTTTGTTTTTATTCCAAATGGCGAATTTAACAAAGCAGTGGTTCGAAGGCTACATTTGCTCTCTTCTCGAAGAGAAATATGCATACTCCGTTATCCAAAAACGATGTGAGAGTCATGGTTTTGTGATATCTAAAGCGTCGATAGGTAATATCATCAACAAGAAAGGAAAAAAAAAGACAAATTGGAGCCTCAAGTGGGACAAAAATTTCAAACAAGTATCCAAGGAAAAAACGGACATCTTCGACTATTGCAAAGGTACGTTGTTTAATGTTAAAAGAAAATCCCCCTAGACAAAGGACAGTTGCAAAATCATTAAAATGCTCGGTGTCCACTGTAAACAAAATGATAAACGTTGATTTAAATGTTAGGAAAGCAAAAAAACGCAATGTGCATCGTCTTCTTCCAAAGCATATCGCTCAACGCAGGACTATATGAGAAGCACTTATCCAAAGAAAAATGGAAAACGGTTGTCACAATAGATGAAGCATGGGTGTATTTAAATGATTGTAACAAAAAAGTGCCATTTATTATCATAAAAGGGGAGAAAAAAATTTAAGTACATGGTTCAAAGAATCGAAAGAAAGTTTTTCTAAGGGATTCATGATTGTTGCTGGTTTTTCTTATAACCGCAAGTTAAAAATAAAGAGAGTGCAAAAAAATGCCAAGATTAACTCCATATACTATCAAGAACATATTTTATCGCCAATTTTTCTGAATGAAATACCATCGCTTTACCCACAGTGCCATCCATCTGTGAGATTCCGTCAGGACAAAGTTAGCAGTCGCATATCAAAATCCACTGTAAATTTCCTAAAAGAAATGGAACAAAAAACTGGTATCAAGGCCATACACTTCACTGATATCCCTACTAAATCTCCCGATGTGTCACCTATGCATTTTTGGGCTTTCGGACTTTTAAAAACTGCATTATCCAAACGTTGTCCCAAAACCCTAACAGGACTCTGGAAAGCTGTTCGGGAGGAATGGGATAGAATACCTCTTCTGACACTTCAAAAGGCATTATTATCCTGGAAACTGCGGCGTCGAAAGATAGTTCAGAATAAGGGATGTCAAATAGAACATTTAAAACACAAAAATTTCATGTAATTTAGTTTTGTGAATACAATATACATCGTCTAAAAAATGTGCGAACAGCCTCTGTAACTATCTGTTAAACAGAAAAGATTTCTGAATTCGCAAGTTGGCGAAAATTTATTTTGTAAATACCTTTCTTTTGAGAATTCTTAAGTTCCGAGAACTAATTTGGGAATACTTTTAGACTTCAAATGTGTTAACATAAAGAAAGATTGCAGCAAAACTTTGTAAATTTTGTATAGCAACTATAACGAATGATGTAAAATGAATTTTAAAAATATTACATGTTAAAATGTTCTATTGAATGTAGAAATGCTCATGTCAGCTTTTAAACTATTGTAAAAGTTAAACTTGTACAAATGTAAGTTTTGGTCAAGCATGACTCTAAATACCTTGTATAAGAGATGAATTGAATGAAAGTATAGATTGAATGTGTTTAATGTTAGGCTCTCCAGGCTTCACTTAAGAATTTAAATTAAGCTTCTATGTTAGTACATTTGAACTAGGTTTGTGTTTAATGAGTCTTCTGAGGTCTGGAATGTCTAGTTTCTAATAAATCGTAGCTGTTGGATAGTTGGTAGCGTATCTTCGCGGAAATACAACAATAAAATGCTCGTTTCAGTCAGAACAATTTCTGGAGAGCGTAGGAAGATTTAAAGTTTGGTGTGAATGAAAATGTTTGAGGGCCAAAAATAATTTCAATAATAGGATAATGGTAGCAAAATAAAATGGCTTGTGAAAAATTTGACTAACATTGTTTCCTTCCACATGATTTGTGAAAGGGCCAAGACGGTGTAAACTGAGAAGCAGATGTTTCTCCAAATCAATTTGTAAAACGATGAATGTAAAATTCTTAGTTTTAGTATAGCTTTAGATATTGTGTAAAGTTGGCCCTAAACAGGAAAGTTTTAATGATGAATTCAAGAAAGCACTATTACTACAAATTTAAAACTTTGACGAAAAAGTGTTTAGTAGAATTTACACTCTTAAACAAGGTCGTTTTGAGACCTTATTCTTCGAGTAGTTAAATTCTAGCAGGGAAAGACGTAAAGTTTATTCTAAGTTTATTAACAGTTATTTTAATTTGTGTTTCTTTCCTATTTATTCTTATTTCAGGTTCCAATTTCCTGCCAGAATTTAATTTCAGAAACTCAGTTAATGCAAATGAGTAAGAGTACTATTTAAGTCGATGCTTCACCGACTTTTACAGAGAGAGAACCTGATTTTCCTAACTTTCGCGCGTTTGCCAATTGACTACACTCTCTCTTAGCTACTACGCTCGGCCATTAGGCCCTTGCTTGGCTTCGCTGATTTAATTAATATTTAGGGGCCAACTTTTAGAATTCTGATAGCTTCGGATATATCTTTCAGATAGCTTTAGTTAAGCTTAGTTTAGTTTAATTTCATAATTATTTAACTTCAAGCCCAAGTGGAGGCTTTGTGTAAGTTCTGAGTTAGGAATTGATTATAAATATTCTGAGAAATAAAGGGTAGTTAGCCCTTCTTAAGTCTTAGATGTTTATTCACACACTTAAGCGATTATTCGCTTGTTAGTGCTTATGGGGTTCTGAGATTAAAGATTGGATTTAAATAAGTAAAACTCCACAATTAAATTACAAAAAAAAGATTCATATTGGTCATTTTATTCGATCATAATATGAGATATAGATTGCATGTGTCACCTGATTTTTGAAGCAGTACAAATTTAAATAATTCATTTTGCAGAAAATAATTTGAGGTTTATTAGGTATTTACTGGATTTATCTGTAATATAAAATAAATCTGTAAAGTAGTTATAATAATGATCAGATTTTTTTAAGAATAATTTCTCTAGAAATTGAAATGTAGTAATGCATCATTTCTCAATTTTGAATCTTTGCTTCCCCTTTCGGTCCTCCTAAGTTACCAAAACAGACAAAAAAAAAGCTAAAATCCTCAGTTTAGAAATTACATGTGATAATCATCTATCACGCTTTTTTTCCTAGGACTTGACATTTTATGAAAGTTATTATTGGTTACCCTACCTACAGACTTTCCACTCAGCAATAAAAGGGTTTTATAGTACTATGACTGTAGTACTTCTTATCATCATATATCCAAACATAGAACCATGCAAAAATAAAAACGGATCCTTCTCAGTATTAGAAATAAATATAAATTTTCTTCTATGAATTTCATACCAATATAAAATATAACAAATTTTAATAGTGTATTAAAAATATAAGTGTACTACTAGTAACATATGATAAAAAAAATTACTTCCGAAGAGAACAGCAAGGTGGTTCACAAAATATAATTTATAAACATAATCTATATTCGAAAAAAGTTTGAGAAATACCGTGTTGTGATACATAATCAAATAATATGAAACAGGAAAATTAATTAAATTATGGTTTATACTGGTAATTTCAGCTGTATGCTTTAAGCTTGATGATCAAGATTAAAAAATTCTCAAAATGTGTTAAATCGGATCAAAAACTGCTGATTTAATATTTTCAATGTTCTTCTCATAGACATTTTAATACTTGTATTTTTTACACAGAGTAACATCCTTAGTTTTATAGATATTCAGCTGTTTACTAATTACAATTACTTTTTACAGTAAGAGCAGATGATATCTGATTCTATTAAGTGGTACTTAAGACGCTAACTTAACACAGTTGCAAGAAAAATATTAGATACTGAAAGACAAGGTACAAAATCAGAATTCGAAAACTTATTGAGTTTAACTGAAGATATTTAATGCTCGAAATATCTATAATGAGACACTTTTACATTACTGACATCTAACAGCGATATGATATACTTAAGTATAAATATTCAGTGAAACCTCTCTATAACCATCCATAATTCTGTACAATTTTGATATTTTATGGAGGTGGTTACTTCAGAAAGCATCCTTTTTAGTGATATTCGATATCAATGTTTGTATTACCAAAATACTTAGCATACTCACTTATAGAGGTATAGTTGCCGAGAAAGATTTTTCTGCACTTTAAACAATGGTTTACATATTTTAAAATCATTTAAAAAAGTACATTTTCCTGGCACTGTTATTTAAAAAATTTAACTCTTCAACTCTAAACAAAAATTCCATATTTTTTATGCTTAAGAGGCATTCATTTAGTTGTAACTTACAGGAAGATATCTTAAATGCTAAAAAGTTCTAATTTATGAAAAATAGCCTTTATGATATACTGTCCATTACATTTAAAATTCCTGTTATTTTTTAAAACTGCTAACTGTTCAAATACTCTAAGCATATGTTTGCATGGAGTTGCATAACTTTTGCACCAGCAAAATTTATAACTTTAACAAATATGAAGTATGAAAACCAGATTCTGATTTTACCGTGATCCTTAGATCTTTTAAATCTATGACACTCTTAATGCCAAAGAAATATGATGCCTGAAACTAAGCAATGACATATTTAATCTGGTATTAAAATGGGTGCTT
This sequence comes from Stegodyphus mimosarum, assembly GCA_000611955.2. NCBI lineage: Eukaryota > Metazoa > Arthropoda > Arachnida > Araneae > Eresidae > Stegodyphus > Stegodyphus mimosarum. The sequence continues at coordinate 665,538 of KK118493.1, forward strand.
TCAAGTTTGGCTATATCAACAACTTATATTACTCCGTATCATTGGATAGTGAATTTTTAATTTTTATTCGTTCTTGAAATATATACATATGAAAGGATTTAAATAAAAAGTTTAGGTTTTTTAGATGCACTTATAGATACAAAAAATCTGAACTAATTTGTTTAATTTCATCAAGTAGCTCTTGAAGATGCGACCAACAATTACTTAAAACTAACTGCAATTCAAATTGATATTTGTAAAAAGAAGAAATAGAGCGTTCTTCAAATATTTAACAATAAATTATTTTTTTAAACACATTTTTAATGTAATAGCAGTTTCGAACATAATAAATAGACCAAGATATGAGGATAATATTGAAAGTGATCCACATTAAAATATATGAAAAAGAGATTTTTAAATGAAAAAATAACATCCTAACTCCATGTTGTCGTTCCAATTTCTCAATCGACTAGGAAAAACGTAAGGAGCAGATTACGAATCTAGAAGTTACAAAAATTAAAGGAAACCTAAAAAGTGGAACTCTGAATGTTCATGTTTTCGACATAAATGACTATAGGATAGTTACAAAAGTGTTCCAGGAGCGGGAAATTTTCTATCACACTTTTTTTAATGAATGCGGAAAAACCGGTAAAGGCTGTAACAAAAAAATCCCTAGAAATATGGACATCGAAAAATCAAGCAAGGATCAACTGGTAAAGGAATACCAATCTGGCCCGCGACGCATGACGTGCGGAGCCTCGTTTTCTCGCTTTTGCAGAATTTTTTGCTCCTGATGAAGGGGGGACCCGTTTTGCCCTCAAAATCAATTGGGATTTTACAAAATCTATGCCGAATACAAGGTTGTCGATTTGCCTGTTTTATCAGTCCTCACAAGCCTGGAGTCATTGCTGGCGATAGCTGTTTCACGCTGGGCAGGGACCATATGGTACGGTTTTGTCCATTCTGTTGGTTAGCTATACAGCCAGATATTCATGGTTGTATGGGGCGAAAGACTCCCGTCGGTGGAGTCGGCAAAATCAGCGAACCTTTAAACTGCTTGAGGTTTCCAGTGGGCACCTGGAGCCTCAAAACTGCATATTCATATTCTTCCTTTTTTTTTCTCCCTGGGAGCGCCTAAAGCCGATGTCTGTATACCAGGACGTAGTGTTATCAGGCCGGATTGGTGGCCCGGTCTGTCTGACAGTGTGACTTCGTTCTGCTGTCCGGGGTTGGGGGCCCCTGTTCATGGCAGATGTTTTTACCATTCCTCCAGGACGGGGATGTGGAATGTGAGCTGCTGAGTATTGCTGTCGACTCATCTTCGTCTTAGCTCGTCGGTTCGACCGATACGTTAGTGGCCTCTTGCATCGCCTCTACGGGTTGGAACGTTTAACTGTGTTAAGGCAGCCTAGAGCTTGCCATGTCTGAGTGCCCCTTCCTCCTAGCACACTGTCTTAATTGACCGAAAGTTATAACCAGGCCATTAGTTCGTCTCTGGCGTTCTCTTCTGTCTTATTTGAATGTGAAAATACATGATGCCGACGCGTATGTAAGTGTAGATGCATTCGACAAATTGCTTAATCCTTATTTTGTGTCTACTGTTGCAATCGTAGTAATTTGTGCAAAATTTGTCTTTTTGTGATTGCTTGTTATTATTGTTATCCTACATAAAAAAGGACAGTGCAATTACATATTGCCCCTTCCTCCTAGCACACTGTCTTAATTGACCGAAAGTTATAACCAGGCCATTAGTTCGTCTCTGGCGTTCTCTTCTGTCTTATTTGAATGTGAAAATACATGATGCCGACGCGTATGTAAGTGTAGATGCATTCGACAAATTGCTTAATCCTTATTTTGTGTCTACTGTTGCAATCGTAGTAATTTGTGCAAAATTTGTCTTTTTGTGATTGCTTGTTATTATTGTTATCCTACATAAAAAAGGACAGTGCAGTTACATATTATGTTAAACTTAGGTTAACTTTTTTAATCGGAAAAGCAACAATTTGAGCATAATTACTTGAAAACTGATTACCTCCCATGTTTGAACTCGAAAACTGGTTGTCGTATTCTTGGCGGCGTAAATTACTAATGTATAAATCATTTTCCTCTAAAGTCTTTAATAAGAATGTTGCTCGTCCTTCACCAGTCGTATCTGTTGTAACACAAAATACTAAAACCTTTCTTCTATACTCATGTCTGTATTTTCTAAATTAAGATACCTCATACACATCTGCTCTTGATGGCTAGGATCAGAGGTACAAATCAAGTAAAACAGAAAAATACTTTGCCCGTTTGACCTTATTTAAAATAATTTGCTTTATATTATCCCCTGATAAGCTAAGCGTTTCATTTTGAATTTTATCTCCAAGGTAATGAGGCATATTGTTTTGAGTTTGAATTTTATTAATATATACAGACATGATAGGGTCAGATTTTGTGATCATTTCTATACACTTTAAAAAAATATTATTTCTTTCGAATAATTTGTTACTGGAGTAAAGGAAGGCTAAGTTTTGTTTGCCTAAAAACTGAATGGCATAGATAATTCTTTCAATAACATCGCGCCAATGCTTAGTCACTTTTGATAATAAATTTTGAAATTTCGAATCATCAGGTATATTCTTTATAATCGTTCTAAGAAATCGGACCAAAGATCCAGATTCCGGAAATGCGTTTTAATTTTTTCATGAAGTTTTAAGTGCTCATTTAAGTGGTTCCTGTCATTAAATTCAGAACTACTTATTTTACGTTGCTGAAACTGTTAAAAATTTTGTAACAGAAACAATAAACAGAATTTTTTTCATAGAATTTAGCAAACAATCTCTTTTAACTCTTCCGTTGTTTAGCAAGATTCGGCAAAAGTACATCTAAAAACATTTACGTTCATTTTTGGCTTTTGGGAAACTGAAACTGGAAACCAGGTTTTCATAATATCCCTCACCATTTTCTATTAAGGCTTGAACTTGGGATTTCAATAATGGACTTAGGCATAATCCAGAATCATCAAGCGCAGGCAAATGCGTATCTACCGCAGGAACTGTAGATTTCACTAGTATTTCTTCGGTTTCTTCGACCGGCTGCATTGGAGTTAAAGGTAATTTCCTGGTAAAAAACACTTTCTAACTCTTTCTGATTATTAGGTTGTTTTGATAATTTCAGTGGTAGCTGACACGGTGATGGAAAACTAGTTCTATTAGCGTCAGCTTGGGTATTTTCTGGGTTTTGCAAAAACTGAGTAATTTTAAAGTTCTAGTTTATAAAGACTTCCTCTCACTTTTTCTTAAAGTTTGATACCTAGACAGTTTTTTACATTTTTCTTTCGACATCTCGGGAAAAATGAAAACAGAAAAAGTGGAAGTAAAAATAAAAGTAGAAAATAACTATTATAAGAACTATTACGTAAAACACTTCTTCAAAACGCACGGAAGGTCACTATTTGAAATATTTTACCTTAGTTCTGAAAAACTCAGTATATCTTAAACCATTACTTAGAAAATATATGAACCATTAGATCAATACCAAATAATTCAAGGAGCTGGTGGTGATCTTTTGTTTATTAAAGTAAATAAATCAAATTTAAAGTATCTATTTAAGACTTAATGAAATAACGAAACATTTTCCTTCGGTTTTCCGTATCGTTAAAAATCGGAAAGTGGCCAATTTTTGATTTCAGAATACCTTGTATGTCAAAATCGCTGAAACAACCTTGTATTTGGCGTACATTTATTAAAACACTCAATCGATTTCGAGGGCAGCTATAGGTCTCTCCTCATCAGGAGAAAGAAATTTTTAGAAAGGGAAAGCCAGTCGGTCAGTCAATGCAATTATGGCCGGGATACCTTTAAAATTGAAAGGCTTGGCTCATGAACTCACACCATTACGGCGACAAGACAATATTTATCAAGGCACGTGGTTTAAAGGGATCAGAATCTTGAGAGGGAGGTGACGACCATGACATCCCAAGGAGAAAGGCATGGACCTTATAAGAAATAGACAAACCCAAACGAGTTTTCTCCTTCGCCTGACGCACTCACGGTTGTCCCCTTAATCACATCCGGAGGAATAGGGCAGATTATAGAAACTTAACGTTGGTTGGCTATTGCAGAGTGTATAATTGTCAAGAAAAAGCTGGTTGTAGCTCCTCATTTCACAAATTAGAATTTTTACGTATTTTTATTTTTGAAATTGAGATTGATTTTTAAAAATTTAGCATATTTATCAAACATAATTAATGCCCAAATAATTATAAAGCTGTTGCATGCTTTCAGGCATGGATATTTTTTTTAGCTTTTCCTATGCTATAAGGAAATTTGTAACTACTAGTAGTAGAAAATAGTATTTTAAATCTGAACTAATAGAAAATTTCAAACAAACAATTTTCTCTTAAATTTTTATGTGTTTATTGGTGTAAATAAGTAAAAAATACTAAAATACCTAAAAATGAATTTTTGAAAGTTTTTGTTTAAAATTCTAAATCGTGCTGCTTTTTTAAAAATTGTAGGTGAATGTTATAGCATAATTTCCATAAAAGAGTTTTATTTCAATTATAATAGCGATTTTAACACCTTAAAAATTTTTATGCATTTATTCTAATGTTAAAATAGTATTTAACTCTAATATTTAATTGTGCTAATATTTTATAGTGATTATTTTTTAAATTTATTTCTAGTTCTGCATAAGATTTTTTTTTATTTACTGTGAATTTAATTTATTAGCCCAAAAGAGGCGATAGCCCAGAAAGGCTATTAGTCTCGAAACGGCATTTTGCGCTGTTTTCCTGTAAATGTCCGTTTCACTTTGAAAATTGTTGCCGCCAAATATTATCCCTCTGTATTACATTTAAAGAAATTAAATAATTAATTAATAAGAATCTTCATGAATTCATGTATGTTTCTTGCCCTGTGAAGAAACGACGGTATCCAGAGACGTAAAATTTTGAATAACGCAATCCTCCACCCAAACATAGACGCCTGGAAGGCCGAATTTCGAATTTGGTTTAATCCATTTCATATTTTGTAAAACTTTAACGAATTTTCGATTAACAAACTCAATGAGTTGCAATGGCAATACCGTACGGAAAATAACATTTTTATCTCCAGCGCGGAAATTCTAAAGATATGTTGTTTTCAAATATTTTGTGATATTGCCGTTGAATTGAATTTTATGTAGTTTACGTGCGAAGAGCATGATATTCAATAAATAAAGGTAGTACACAAAACGTTAAAAAAGTCCCTTTGGGCGTAGTATAAAAACTGAGTGCTTCCAGATTTTACTTTATTTTAGTTTTTGAATTGCACTCAGAAAACTTTATGCTCCGAATTTTATGAATTATTAAAATAAATAATCATCTTGTAATGTTAATAATTAATGATAATATAATCAAATAAATGATCATCTTGGAATATTATAATAATTTTAGAATCCGCTGCCGGAAAATACTCATAAAATTTTTAAAAAATATTATCAGATATTTTACCTTATTTGTTTCAAAGCATCATGTACTATGAATCATGTTTAATTTTACTTTACGTAAAAGTAAGTTAATATATTTTGTGTTTAGAGTTTTTACCGGTTTACCGAAATAAACTTGTTTATACAAGAATTATGCATGAAAATAATGCACTAAATGGAGTAAAAAGTGCTTTAATGAGATATATTAAATCTTACTTGAAAAAAACTGTGACTTTCATAATCTCATCAATATACAACGTATCGCATTTAATAATTAAAAACAGTTACGTGGTACAAACGCCATAGGTTTTCAATGTTAAAGTAAACTAAATCGTCCCTACTCCAACGGACATGTGGGGAACGCGCGCTCCGCCCACTGGGTTAGTCTATCTGGGAAGAGAATTATTAAAGAGAGAGTTATTCGAAAATTCGTTAAAGTCTTACAAAATAAGAAATGGATTAAACCAAATTCGAAATTCGGCCTTCCAGGTGTCTATGTTTGGATGGAGGATTGCGTTATTCAAAATTTTATGTCTCTAGATACCGTCGTTTTTTTCACAGGGCGAGAAACATACATGTATTCATGAAGATTCTTATTAATTACTTATTTATTATTTAATTTCTTTAAATATAATACAGGGGGATAATATTTGGTGGCAACAATTTTAAAAGTGAAACGGAGATTTATAGGGAAACAGCACAAAATGCCGTTTCGACTATTAGCCTTTCTGGGCTATCGCCTCATTTGGGCTAATAAATTAAATTCACAGTAAATTAAAAAATCTTATGCAGAACAAGAAATACATTTAAAAAATAATCACTAAAAAATATTAGCACAATTAATTATTACAGGTAAATACTATTTTAACATTAGAATAAAAGCATAAAAATTTTTAAGGTGTTAAAATTGCTATTATAATTGAAATAAAACTCTTTTATGGAAATTATGCTATAACATTCACCTACAATTTTTAAAAAAGCAGCACGATTTAGAATTTTAAACAAAAACTTTCAAAAATTCATTTTTAGGTATTTTAGTATTTTTTACTTATTTACACCAATAAACACATAAAAATTTAAGAGAAAATTGTTTGTTTAAAATTTTCTATTAGCTCAGATTTAAAATACTATTTTCTACTACTAGTAGTTACAAATTTCCTTATAGCACAGGAAAAGCTAAAAAAAAATATCCAGGCCTGAAAGCATGCAACAGCTTTATAATTATTTGGACATTAATTATGTTTGATAAATTGGCTAAATTTTTAAAAATCAATCTCAATTTCAAAAATAAAATTACGTAAAAATTCTAATTTGTGAAATGAGGAGCTTCAACCAGCTTTTTCTTGACAATTACACTCCCTGCAATAACCAACCAATGTTAAGTTTCTATAATCGTCCCTCCTCCTCCGGATGTGATTAAGGGAATAGCCGGGAGTGCGTCAGGCCACGGAGAAAACTAGTTTCGGTTGGTCTATTTCTTATAAGGTCTATGGAGAACGGAGAAAGAAAAGAAACCGCATCGCAATGGAGAGGCAGCAAGCGCATGTCGACAATGATCTCAGTGTGTGTATGAATACGAGGCCGACTCAGGAAGTCATTCAGCAATCAACTGAAGTAAATCAGTATTTATTCATCTGACGTGTAGGAGGCATATCATAATACTACAATTTTACTTAAACACATGAATGAAATAGGAATATGACATACTGAAAATACTAAAACATATATATAAAATTAAATACACTATATACACAAGAAAGCAGTTAAGGCCCCAAATTGATGTGATCAGACTTAGTCAATTAAGTGGGAAAATTTTGATTTCTTGCACGGTGGGTTGCATACGGTCGCACATCCTTATCTTCATCCAGGAAAATGTAGTTAAAGGTATTGAAGTGCATAAGATGCAGGTAGTTAATCGCTGACTTAAAGAAATTCTCATTCACTTTGTTCAAAAATTTTTCTACTGTATCCAATTTAAGATCTCTATGCAGAGTGGCGTTCGACCCGTAAAAGTGTGCGTTTGTTATTAAACGCAGTGTCCGATTTTGTATGACTTACAGTTTGTATAAATCATTCTCTGCATACGCTGCCCAGGCAGGTGACGCACGCATAAATATCGGGCGGATAATGGCTGTGTAAATATGTCGTTTTTTGTACAAATCCAATTTTGAATAGCGCCCCAGCAGGGGGATGAGACAATTTAGTGCACCAATTCCTTTGGATCTGACCTTAGTTATGTGGCTGCCCCACTTTAGTGAGCTATTAAACCGTAAGCCAAGAGATATGTGGCCTTCTGCACTAACGGCAATTCCTCATTAAACAGTCGCAGCTTTTCTTTGCATTCTCTTTTCGCATATTTTCTTCGGAATAGCAGTAATTGCGATTTCCTGGTGTTCATCGCAATTCTCCATTTGCTGCACCAGTTCTCTAGTTCTGGCATGAGTGTTTGTAGTTTCCTGACTGCCACCTCCGCTTACCGGGATTTAACGGCTAACGCCATATCGTCGGCGTAGCATCCTACGAACGAAGAGTTATCCATTCCAATAAAACGGAAGTCCGAAACATAAAATATATAAACAATTGGGCCTAAAATCGAGTCCTGAGGCACTGAGGCGTTTATAATCATGGGTCATGATGCATCTTTTCCAATAGAAACATAAAAGTCTCTTCCGGTGATAAATGGGTGGGTGAGTTTAATCAAGCTTCTATTAAAATTGAGTACAATAAGCTTGTAAATAAGCCCCTCATGCCAGACACGGTCGAAAGCTTTCGCCACGTCTAGCATGAGGAGGGCGACGCATTCTTTGTTATGAATAGCATTTCCGGCGAACTCTGTGAGCCTTACAAGCTGTTTCACTGTTGATAGTCCCTTCTGGAAACCAAATTGTTCTTTAGGCAATTTTTCATAATATGGCTGTAGGCGGGTAAGAATTATACTGTCATAAATTTTTCCCAAACCGGGAAGCAGGCTGATCGGCCTGTACCCTTCAGGTGTGGTATTGTCTTTTCCCGGTTTCGAGAGCAAGATAACTTTCGCCCCTTTCCAAGCATTAGGAAAGTACGATTGTGTTAAGCAGGTTTATATATACTAGCCAGTTTGCTAATGATATTTGCAGTAAGATGTTTAATTATCATGTTCGTAATTTGGTCATGGCCCGGCGCTTTTCTAACCTTAATTCTTCTAATTATTTCAATAATTTCGTGTGGGCTTGTAATATGGTCAGAGATGGTTGGATTACTTCCAGATACATCGGTAATGGGGTTGTGGATAATATTATATCAAAAATATCCCCTTGTTCTGAATTCATAGGCAAATAGCTATAATTTGAAGGTACGTGCATGTAGATAGGGTGATTATTCACAAATTCGAACAATTTTTTACCATTTTTGTTAGTCCTTCTGCAGCTCCATTCTCTATTCTTTGAATTGAGATCACCTGCCAGGATAACAGGCTTGTCGGGCGGCAGCAGTTCTGCAAGGATATCAGGATCCAGTATATGTTGCGGAGGAATATATAAACTAGTAAAATAAATATCTCGGTATACCGGGAGACTTACAGAAATTGTAACAGCTTCATGTCCTTTGTTCCTGACAGTACTAATAAAGCACACTTGTAGTGACGATTTCACGTAGATTGCAGTCCCCCCACCTCGATGAGTAAGCCGATCACATCTAAAGCAACGGTAGTTCAGAATGTTTATAACACAACTAGGTGTCGCGAAAATTTTGGTAACGCACGCAATATCTATGCAGTGCTGGTGTAAGAAACTATTCAGTTCAGTAAGTTTATCCTGAATGCTGTATGCATTCCAAACTATGAATCTAATAGGCGCTCTTTTTAAACTATTTGGCCCCATTATCAGTATTATTTGAATTAGTTTGGCTTGTGTTTATATCTTTAATCTGCTGCGTTAGCTGAAAGCCAGCAGTTTTAATCACATTGACCAGAACGGCCAAATCCTTAAACATCTTTTTGGCTTCTGTAAGAGTGTCATTATACACTCCGTCAGTCACAGCCTGTGCCTAAGATTTATTCTCAATAACCCTATTTGAGAATACTTTTGGCTGACCAATTTTCTTTTTTGAGAACTTCTCACACCCCCTAAAACTGGCCTTGGGCGAATTTCCGTAATTCACACAGACTGGTGTAAATTCTTTATCCTCTTTAACCGGGAAATCACTCAGAAAGTGCGCCTCTCCACATTTCACGCACCTAGGGGTGAAATTACACCCTATTTGGGTGTGATTAAACCCCTGGTACCTGAAACACTGGAGACGGCCTTGTCTGCCCAAGTACTCCCGAACTTTTATCTTCATATCACATAGGAACTTCTCATAGTAAATTTTCTTTGATGCTTCCGTCTTAGGAAGCGTTATAATAAATAACGGCAAAAGCGTTATTTCCCCATTTCACCGCCTTCCTTCCTGATATCCTTGCAGAGCTGCTGCGGCCCGACAAGCCTGTTATCCTGGCAGGTGATCTCAATTCAAAGAATAGAGAATGGAGCTGCAGAAGGACTAACAAAAATGGTAAAAAATTGTTCGAATTTGTGAATAATCACTTTACCTATATGCATGTACCTTCAAATTATACCTATTTACCTATGAATCCTGGACAAGGGAATATTTTAGATATAGTATTATCCATAACCCCAATACCGGTGTATTTGAAAGTAATCCAAGATTTGAGCTCTGACCATATTCCGGTGGTGGTCACAATGGGAATTACTAAAGTTGCCTCAGAAGAATTCAAAAGGATAACTGATTGGAACAAATTTTCGAGCGCACTAATTAATCATAAAGTCTCCACTGTGCCACTTCTTACTGAACATGATATTGACGAGGCAGTATAATTGCTCACGAATAAAATTTTGGAAGCATACGCCGCAGCGACTCATAGTGTTCCTGCAGAAAAATATTCTGGTTTGCTACCAAAGCGCATTCGCGACATAATTAAAGAAAGAAATAAAATACGAAAGCGTTGAAATCTCACTTGGGATCCGCGATTGAAGAAAATACTAAACAAATTAAATAAAACAATTAAGACAGAAATTACCCAGCACCGTAAAGGCCTCTGGGAGGAAAACATTTTAAGTCTCTGTGCTCCTGATAATTCTTTTTGGACTTTTGCCAGAAAAATCAATGATGATGTTTGATGATGAACCTCTTGTAAGGTACTATATCCTTAGTGGGATATGGTAGGTGATGGCTCGTCGTGAGGCTACAGTTGAACACGTAGTGTTCGGGGGAGCCAATTTCCCCGCACACACACGCTTCTGTCATGGAGATGGCACGCTTATAAAAGAAGGTGGGAAAAGGGCAATGAACCGTGATATAGTTTACCAAATGGGGTATGGCCTGTAAGCGTTCTTTATCTACTACAGGGTAGAATTCGAAAGTCCTTCTGCCGGTATCTCCATTCTCCCATTCGTGTTGCCATTGTTTATTCCCTATGTCTCTTAGTTGTCTTTTTAAAAATGACGCCGGGATTAGTGCTGAGACAGCCTGTGCATTAATGTTGGTTGCTGCCTCATTGGCCAGTCGATCTGCCATCTCATTGCCTGCGATCCCAGAGTGGCCTCTTACCCATTTTAGCTTGATGTTAGATTTCTGGTTGCTATGCAATGTCTGTTGGATTTGCAGGATTATGGGAGATGTGTGATGATGATTCTTTAATGTCTGCAGCACTGACATGCTGTCTGTGCAGATTTCTGTTCGTGCAAGTTGTATGTCATGTGCGTACTGTATTGCCGCTTCAATTGCTAAGGCCTCCGCCTGGAAGATACTATTGTGGACTGCAAGATGAGGGACTGTCAGGAGTGAAACAGCTTGAAAGGCTCACAGAGTTCGCCGGAAATGCTATTCACAACAAAGAATGCTTCGCCCTCCCCATGCTAGACGTGGCAAAAGCTTTCGACCGCGTCTGGAATGACGGGCTTATTTACAAGCTTATTGCACTCAATTTTAATAGAAACCTGGTTAAACTCATCCATCATTTATCACCGGAAGAGACTTTTATGTTTCTATTGGAAAAGATGCATCACGACCCATGATTATAAATGCCTCAGTGCCCCAGGGCTCGAATATAGGCCCAGTTATTTATATATCTTATGTTTCGGACTTCCCTTTTATTGGAAGGGATAACTCTTCGTTTTTAGGATGCTACACCGACGATACGGCGTGAGCCGTTAAATCCCGGCGTGCGGAAGTGGCAGTCAGGAAACTACAAACACTCATGCCATAAATAGAAAAGTGGTGCAGCAAATGGAGAGTTGCGATCAACACTAGGAAATCGCAATTACTGCTATTCTAAAGAAAATATGCGAAAAGACGATGCAAAGAAAAGCTGCGACTCTTTAACGAGGAAGTGCCGTTAGTGCAGAAGGCCACATATCTTGGCGTAGTGTTTAATAGCTCACTAAAGTGGGGCGACCACATAACTAAGGTCAGATCCAAAGCAATTGGTGCACTAAATTGCCTCATCCCCCTGCTGGGGCGCTATTCAAAATTGGATTTGTACAAAAAACGACATATTTACACAGCGATTATCCGCCCGATATTTACGTATGCGTCACCTGCCTGGGCAGCGTATGCAAAGAAGGATTTATACAAACTACAAGTCATACAAAAGCGGACACTGCATTTAATTACAAACGCATACTTTTACGTGTCGAACGCCACTCTGCATAGAGATCTTAAATTGGATACAGTAGAAAAATTTTTGAACAAAGTGAACGAGAATTTCCTTAAGACAGCGATTAACTGCCTGCATCTTATGCACATCAATACCTTTAACTACATTTTCCTGGATGAAGATAAGGATGTGCGACCGTATTCAGCCCACCTTGAAAGAAATCAAAAATTTCCCACTTAATTGACTGAGTCCGATCACATCAATTTGGCGCCTTAACTAATTTCTGGTGTATATGGTGTATATAGTGTATTTAATTTTATATATATGTTTTAGTATTTTCAGTATGTTATACTCGTATTTCATTCGTGTGTTTAAGTAAAATCGTAGTATTATAGTATGCTTCCTACACGTCAGATGAGTAAATACTGATTTACTTCAGTTGATTGATGAATGACTCCCTGAGTCGGCCTCTTATTCATACACAGACTGAGATCATTGTCCACCTGCGCTTGCTGCCTCTCCATTGCGATGCGGTTTCTTTTCTTTCTCCTTTCTTCTTGCGATGTAATGGTAGTCACCTCCCTCTCAAGATTCTGATCCCTTTAAACCACGTGCCTTGTTAAATATCGTCTTGACGCCGTAATGGCGTGAGTTCATGAGCCGGATAAGCCTTTCATTTTTAAAGGTATCCCGGCTATAATTGCACTGACTGACTGACTAGCTTTTCCTTCATATCCCATCATTTCAGGGGGATGCCTTCACGAGTGAAGGTTGGGATCGAGTGAGCTCCGCCAAATCCGATTACGACGTAGTGCATAGGCATAACTTTAGGGTTAGTGTCGCCACGAGGAGTACCTATCTCTAGCTGAGTTTGATTATTATTTAAACCAAACAGCATTTTAGGTTGGTATTTAGGCTAATTTTAGGTTGGTAATACTTGATTGTTTTATCACAATCAATTTAGCATATTTTTAGTTTTATATTTGGCATGCTTATTGAATTAATGAATTTATGCGTGAACGCGTATTTCGCGGTTAGCCTGATTGCTTTTGCCTTTGCGTTAATTAGTTTTTACTTAAATTACTGCATAATAATATTTTGTATAATTAGCTTTAGCGCTGATAATATTTTTAAATTTTCTGGATTTTTAAGCTTGCGAGTAAAGTTCCAAGCTCACACTGTTAAGTGTGAGTCAAAGGCCTCGCGCGCGTCCGCCTACTGATCCGTCTGCTCGAACACCATCGAGTGGGTCGAGTTCCGGGCCGTAGGTTTCCGTATTTTAAGGGCGCTGGTTTTAGCTTTTTCCTTTCGCGATGGAGAAGATTGCAGAGGCAGTCGCGTTGCAAGTTAGCGAGTTAGAACAGACTAAGATTAAGAATGGATTCGCAAAAACAGAGGACAAAATGTCCAAATTTCTGATTAATTTAATGGATATGATTAAAGTTATGAGATTTTGCTCATGATTTTGCACATGCCAGGATAAATGATAGTGAACGCACAGCTCAAATGGAGAGAGATAAGGACAAAAAATCATATCATGAAAATGAAAGGGCACGCAGCCCAATAAATTTGGATAATGAAACTGAGAAGGAATTCCACTAGACAGAGACACAAGCTCTGATGAGGAATTAAATCATAAGAGAAGGGGAGATCAGACGGTACGCACACGTACGCACAAAAGCGCACTTAAGAAAATTAAATTGAACGCGCAAACTGAGATTACGACAATTAGTATACAAAATAATGATACTGAAAACACAAATGTCACGTTTGCAACTAATGTTGCAAGTACAGTTTTACCTGATGATGAGTTACACATGGACACGCACATGCCAGATAACAATGACGCAAATTTACCTGATAAGACCGCACCACAAACGGATAAAACAAACAAAAAAACCCTATTACCACCCATCACTGTTAGACCAACCACAATGAAATGGTCTGAAATTTGCTCACAATTTCATGCACGGAGTCTGAAATTCTACGGGGAAAGAATTGGGAACAAAATTAAGATTACTGCTTTCGATGCAGAAAATTATAGATTAATAGTTAAGGTCCTGCGTGAGTTCAATATTGAACATCATTCATACATTTTACCGCAAGACCGAAACTTAAAAGTCGTTATAAGGGGCCTCAATGAGGACACTGAAATTGAAGATATTAAAAAGCGCTTAGAGGAGCTTAACTATGTAATAGAAAATTTTAAGCAAATGACAAAAAGAAGAAACGTTGAAGTCACATTATTGCCGTTGTTTGTCATTACGTTGCCCAAAACCGAGCAGTCTAAAAAGATATATTATGAAAATTTTTTATGCGATCTTCGCATCACAGTTAAAGAGTACAAGGGCAGACAGGGCCCCTTACAATGCTTTAGATGCCAGAAGTTTAATCACACCCAATTAGGGTGTAATTATTCCCGTAAGTGCGTCAAATGTGGAGGGGACCATTTTTTCAATGATTGTCCCGTCAAAAATGATAAGGATATTGCCCCCACTTGTGTGAATTGCGGAAATTCTCATACAGCCAGTTTTCGTGGTTGTGAGAAATTTCCAAAAAGAAAAAATGATCAACCAAAAACATATAATAATCGCGTGATTGAAAATAAATCAGACGCGCAGGCCTTATCCACGAGGCTATATGCTGATACACTGAATGAGGCCAAAAAGGTCTTTAATGATTTAGCGGAATTAGTGTCCGTTATTAAAACCGCGGGGTTTCAACTCACGCAACAAATGAAGCACATAAATAACAGTCAGGGAAATAATGCAGCTGAATTGAATAATGGGTCTACATAATCTTACACGGGCTCCTACAAAATTCATGGTTTGGAATGCGCGTAGCATTCACGATAAACGTGTAGAATTTCAAAATTTTTTATATACTTATAGTATTGACATAGCATGCGTCACTGAAACCTTTGCTACGCCTTGCATTAGCATCAGTATACCTAATTATAAGTGTTATCGGTGTGATAGGTTGAGTCACCGCGTAGGGGGTGCTGCAATCTATGTTAAGAACAGTTTACAATCCTGCCATATCACATCTGATCGTCGCGACAGTCATGAATATGTTACAGTATCCGTCTACTTACCAGTTTACGGCATAGTATATTTTGTCTGTATGAACAATCCACCTTCAAATACGCTTCAACCGGATATTCTTGCAGATCTACTGCCTGAAAACAAGCCTGTCATCCTGGCCGGGGATTTAAACTCAGAAAATCAGGAATGGAGTTGTAGAAAACTAACAAGAATGGCGAAAAACTACTTGAGTACATCACTGGTCATCCGATCTATTTTTACGCCCCTGCTGACTACACATACCTGCCATCTGACCCACGCAAAGGTGACATATTAGATGTTGTGTTAACAACTATGTCTGTCCCTATGTGTTTAGAGGTAAAAATGAGTTTATCGTCTGATCATGTACCGGTTCTAGGTACTATTGGCATCAGCCAATTTAAGGAGACAAGTATAAAAAACATTACTGATTGGAAAAAATTCACTTGCAGCTTAACCGAATATTATCCAACATTTCAGTCGCTGAAAAATAATCAGGACATTGATCACGCAATTACAACGCTCACAAATCATATAATGACTGCATATAAAAATGCCACGCATAGTGTCCCTGCGGACAAATTCACAGGACAAATCCCGATGAGAATAAAAGAAAAAATTAAAGCACGTAACCGTCTTAGAGAAAGATGGAGGATTTCTTGGGACCCCAGGATTAAAAAGCAGTTAAAGAAACTGAATAAGGAAATAAAACGAGATATAATTCAACATAGGAAGGAAATCTGGGATGAAAAGATCCTCAGTTTCAGCACACCGGATAGCTCGTTCTGGGCCTTTACTAAACGATTGAAAAGTAAACTCACTATTAATAAACCTATCTATGATGGACAAAGAATTGCACTTACAAATAAAGACAAGTCGGAAATGATTGCCGATCATTTCAAAATCCAGTTTTCTCCTAATCCAGGTAACGACGAATTTATAGAATACGTAAATCATTATGTCAAAGATTGGATTGATGCACCGTCGGCCGGAAACTGCCCGAATTTTGCATCACGGCAAAAAATAATTGATATTGTCAAAATATTGAAAAACAGGAAAGCCCCAGGGCATGATACATTAACGAACGTAATCATTAAGAACCTCCCGCATAGCGTTATTTGCAGAATTGTTAACATAATAAATGCAAGTCAGAAGCATTTCCCGACCTGTTGGAAGTGTGCGAAAGTAATACTGTTACCTAAGCCTGGCAAGGATCACACGAGGCCAGATGGTTATAGACCAGGGATGGGCAAACTACGGCCCGCGGGCCAAATCCGGCCCCTTGGAAGACTGTATCCGGCCCGCGGATAGAATCTTAATTTGCCGGTCCGAGGCAAATTAAAAGAAATATATATTTAAATATTATATCTTCATCTCCTTTTCTACTTTGTTTAAATATTACTTTTTTCTTCCTTTTGTTCAAATTATTGATGATCTTTTTGCTGTCTCTATTTTTGTTTTACAAAACATAAATCGATGGAAATAGCAAGCACAAACACCTTTCAATCGGTAAAGTGTTAAACGCGGAAGTACTTTGGTAGTTATGCTGTAGATTGGCTTAAGAATCGTTATCTGTTTTTCGGGGAGAAGTATGCGAATCCAATATAAGTGAATCAGACC